>NC_069413.1:67425749-67443024 GCF_026875155.1 Cherax quadricarinatus | reverse complement strand
TCCCCAAGCCAGATATTGAGGATTCAAGTGCTTGTTGATGTTGTAGATGACAATAAGCACTTTAGGTGCCCTTGGTGGGGCAGCATCGGAGTTTGATGTTGGCATATTCGCGAGTGAGAAGTTTGTCTATAAATGCTGATTCATTAGGCACAAAGACGTAGTTATCCTCATCGTGGACAAACTTGATCATTTTCTCATGATTGTCTACACTAGCTTCGAAAAACCAGTTACACTTGGTCTCTTGATCAGTGTTGTTAGGGAAATCTAACCTGACAGCTTTGGGAGGGTGTGCGCCCACTGTATTGCTTTCAGCAAGCTTTCTCTGGAAGCCTCGTTCTTTTTTTCCGAGCCTGTTTACTAAAATATGTTTCAAATCTGCCTTCACCATCATCTACGTCAACACCATTAGCTGTACTCATAGCTGACAGGAGTTTCACACTGGCGATGGGCTAAAGGATACCGGTGAATAGAAGGGACAAGGAAGGGATATTCACCTCGCTAGACACAGGCAATATGGGTGTAGTGGCCTGCGGGTCGCAGTGCGATTTTCAAGGTCATTCACGGGGCCACAGTCATCTTGAGAGTTGCCAGTATTGCACTACTTGTTAATTACTCCAAACCCGCAGCACTTAACACAGCTAGCACACGTGTCTAGGAATGACAGACAAATTTTCACTCTGTGGACAAACAAATCAGCACAAACTTAATATGTTTATAGATGAACCTCTGGCTTGTTACAGTTAAAAAGCCATCTCCAAAGGAGTTACCAGGTACTGCAATCCTCGTTAATTTGTTCTTAACCACTCTTGTGTTCCAACTATGCAGCATTCCTCCCAGAAACACTCAGTGCATAGAAGAATAACAGGTCATCTTCCTCAGTTAGAGATGTAACACATTTTGTACAAGTGGCACAGTTGGATTCATCTGGCAGGCCTCGGGTCTGGATAACCAACTCATGCAGGATGGGAGATTCGTCCGTATTTCTCAGGTAGGCAGAGGTGACTAACTGTGTGGAACTCAGATATTCGAGTACCAGCAGAGCAGCAAAATACACCTCTACACTGCACGTTGATAGAGGCGAACGGCTGAGTTTAAAGGCGGAGAGTTGGGGATACAGGAGAACAGCAGGGGTAACTGAGCACGCACATTCACCTCTCTTCACATAGTCAATATGGGCAAAAGTCTCAGGCAGGTGAAGCAGTGCCTTGCTCAAGGTCACTGACTGAGGCAGACTTCTCAAGAGTTACCAAACACTGCAATACTCGTACAAATAGTTATTCACTCCAAATTTGCAGAATTTTTTAGCACCGTGTCTGGAATGAAAGACGAATTTTCAGTGTGTGTACACCTGCGTTACCAACTCACGTAGGACTGCACACTTGTCGTTATTCCTCAGGTTGGTAAAGGGATGAGTTGTGCGGATTTTCAGGGGCACAAGTAGCAGTGGACTAGCAAAATTCACCTCTACACTGTATGTTGATAGAGGCCCAAAAGGCTGAGGTAAAATGAAAGGCAGAGGGGAAGCAGAGGCCTGTGAGGGCCTTTTCAAAACGGAAAACTATTTCCAGTGTTTCATAGGTTATATCCTAGTCACAACTCGCACAAAGAGTTCTACAATACTGAAGCTGTCTTCAACAGTATGGTTTTAATGTGACTTATCAGTCGAGAGAAAGGGGTAGGCCTCAAATTAGTGGGTTTCCAGATCCCCCCCAGCACACATCTACTCCCCTCAACCACTCAGCCGAGACTATTTTATCCAGAGGGCTGAGGAAGGGTTGTTGAGGTGGTTTGGACATGTAGAGAGAATGGAGCAAAACAGAATGCTTTTAGAGTGTATAAATCTGTAGTGGAGGGAAGGTGGGGTAGGGGTTGGTCTGTCTGTTTGTCTCACAGGGACAGTAGGGCCCCACTTATACGGCAGGTTAGGTTCCAGGCTACCGCCGTTAAAGCGGAAAAAAAATTTTCCGTAAAGTGGAACAAACCCTTTTTTTCCACTTACAAATGCAAAACAAAATACTAGATAACAAGTTTACACTACATTTTATTAAGTTAGCAATAGAACTAGGCCCTCAATAAACAATAAAAAAGTACAATACACACATAGTGCACTCATTACTTACCTTAAAAATTTTATAGTCTTATCTAGGGTGAGACAAGTAGTTTTTTATTGTAAGAAATCAAGTTGTGGTAGTATGGTAGTCAGCTGGGGTACCATACCAGGCCACCCCCACCTACACATAATATTCTATTACATTTAAGCATCCCAGAGCAGTAAAATGTATATACAGTTCACTCATTACTTACCTTAAAATATTTGTAGTCTTAATGTAGGGTCAGGAGTAAGTAAATGAGATAAAACAATAAATGAGAGAGAAGAATGAGTGCAGAGAGAGGACAGGCGCAGAGTTATGTAAACAAACCAGGCGAAGGTAAGTTTTGTAAACAAACAAAGTGTTACACGTCTGGTTTGTGTACAAGTTACATTGTGTACAAGTTGTCTCTACATTGATACGGTAGAATAAATAAAGAAGAACACTCCCATTCTCATGTAACATCATTTTGAAAAAAAATGACGCTCTGAGTGAAGGCAATGGAAATAAGTCACTCGGTCTGACTTTTTGGGTTATCCTAGGTTCTCTACACATATGCTGTTATGTATGATAATCTATGTAACTGTATCTGTGTATACCTGAATAAACTTACATACATGCGAAAGGAATAATTTTCTACAGTTACCCCCAGGTAACACATTTCTCTTATGTTAGATTAGAGAAAATGCTATTCTTGGCATCACTTGTACGAGTTATCTGGCTACCACATCTCATATTTATGTTTATTTGTTCTATTGTGGAGTGTATTTATCATCTTTATATGTTATGTATCATGTTTATTATATAATTTTGAAAAAAATATCATGGATGGATTAATGAAAATGTGTATATTAACGTAATATACGACATTTAATGAGATGCGGTGATTATTATCATCATTTCTAATATGGCAGCACTTGTGCATGTTGTCTGCTACCACATCTCATATTTATGTTTATTTATTCTACTGTGGGGTGTATTTATCATATTTATATGTTATGCATCGTGTTTATTATATAATTTTGAAAAAATATCATAGATGGATTAATGAAAATGTGTATATTAACGTAATATACAACATTTAAATGAGACTCAGTGATTATTATTATCATTACTAATATGACATCTGGAGACATAAAACACTCTTACTGATTTTAATGTGTACCTGCACGCCAGCACAGTGTGTAAGTTTATTTAAGTACAGGTATACATAAGTATAATTATCAGAGTATATATAAAATATGAAATAACTTTTAAAAACACTTAAAATTTTGGAGTTTCCAGACATAATGGAGAGATTTAGTGCTTATGGATCTCACAGACAATGTAAATAAACCGGGTGGGGCGCGGTGACCGTATTAGAAAGTCAGGCGGGGGGAGCCGTTTATAGCGAGTTTTGGTCATAATTTGAAATGGACCATATTAGCGGAATGCCGTAAAGCGAAATGCCATAAAGCGGGGGCCCTACTGTACATCATAAAACAAGTATACATAGTGTAAATTACCTAGGATAACCCAAAAAATCCAGACAAAGTGCTATACTCTGCTTGAAGATGTGAGTAAACGTGATGACGCAGTCGTGTGGCTCTTTGAGACAGAGCTAGACGGATAGACAGATAGACCGGGAGCTTGACAGACAGACATGTTTGTGTACCAGGTAAAACAAAGCAGGGCTGATGCTCATCAAATGTCACCTCTAATCTTTTCTTATCAAGTGTTATCACTGCACCCTCGAGTATTCTCATCAAACG
Organism: Cherax quadricarinatus; assembly: GCF_026875155.1. Taxonomy (NCBI): domain Eukaryota; kingdom Metazoa; phylum Arthropoda; class Malacostraca; order Decapoda; family Parastacidae; genus Cherax; species Cherax quadricarinatus. Next base: position 67,439,183 of record NC_069413.1, on the reverse strand, counting down.
TCAGCTCTTATCAAATGTTATCTAATCTTATCACGTCACTGTCAGGGGTGGACTTTGTTTTTCATCATCATCGTCGCCATCCTCCTCCTCCCTCCTCCCTCCCTCCTCCCTTCTCCCCTCCTCCTCCTCCCTCTTCCTCCCTCCTCCCTCTTCCTCCCTCCTCTACTACTACTACTACTACTTTGTATATATTCCAAGGCAGGTGTAAATGTCACCTGTCAATGTGTTTGTGACAATTGAGTACAATTTCAGTACCTAATACTAGTGTCAGAACAAAGAATGGTTATGAAATGACAAGAACTACTATAAATTGTAATTATCAGAACATAAAAATTATATAAAATAATATGAAACATAGAAAAAAAGGTATATCGGCAACACTTCTGCAAGTGGCAGGACTCGATGTTGTTGTCACTTGAGCATCCAGTGCCAACTTCTCGGCCTCATATCTCTGTAAGTACTGACCCTAATTTTTTTTTTATTATAAAACATCAAAATATGTGGTCTTTTTTTCTATTAAAAAAAAAAAAAATTCCAAATACAGTGGTCCCTCGTTTTTCGTAATTATTCCGTTCCTGGAGCTGTTACTATAAAAAAAATTTACGATTTACAAATCAATTTTCCCCATAAGAAATAATGTAAATACAATTAATCCGTTCCTGACACCCAGAAGTATTAAAACAAAAAAATTTTTTACATGAAATATACATGTAGTACATAAACAATACAATGGGAAATGATGAATGAAACATTAACAGCATAACACTTACCTTTACTGGAAATTCTTCTTAGTGTATGGGAGACTGGAGGAGGAGAGAGAGTGGATTGTTTATAGTTTGGAAGGGGAATCCCCTTCCAGCAACACCTCAGGTACCAATTGCTTTTCTGGGGTTGCTTGTCGTCTCTGTTTCTTAATGCCACTAGGACCACCTTGAGAGTCAGTGGAGTCCTGTCTTGCAAAATAACTATGGAGAGAGCTCTGTTTCTGGCATCTCTTTAACACTTCCCTAAAATGGCCCAAGACTTTGTCACTGTACATGTTGCCAATATGGCTTGCAACACCTTGTTAGGGTGATGTTTCTCCATAAAACTTTCCATCTTACCCCACATAGTAAAAATCTCTTTAATTTCTGAAGAAGGCACCTTCTTCCATCTCTCCTCCACCTCCTCTGCAGCAAGATTCTGAGCTGCAATGTGTTGCTCTTCCTGCTGAAGCTCTTGCAGCTCCTCAGTGGTGAGCTCTTCGTTGTGGTCTTCCACCAATTCTTCCACATCCTCCAAACTCACATCCAACCCCATGGAACTCCCCAGTGCCACAATTGATTTTACATCAGATATAGGCTCATCAGGGTCAGTCCCAAACCCTTCAAAATCCCTCTTGTCAACACAGTCTGGCCACAGTTTTCTCCAGGCAGAGTTCAAAGTCCTGGTAGTCACTCTCTCCCAAGCCATACCTATAAGGGTTATGCAGTGGAGGATGCTTAAGTGTTCTCTCCAAAATTCCCTTAGGGTCAAGTGAGTGTCTGTGGTCACAGTCAAGCACCTGTGAAACATTGCTTTTGTGTAGAGTTTTTTAAAGTTTGCAATGACCTGCTGGCCCATGGGCTGGAGGAGAGGAGTGGTATTCGGGGGCAAGAACTTTACTGTGATGAACCCAAACTCCTCAAAAATTAGGTTATCCAAGTTTGGAGGATGAGCAGGTGCATTGTCCATTACTAGCAGGCACTTGAGATCCAATTTCTTTTCCAGGAGATACTCCTTCACACTAGGGCCAAACACTTCATTGAACCACTTGATGAAAATTTCCCTCATGACCCATGCCTTACTATTAGATTTCCAAAACACACACAATTTACTCTTCATAACATTGTTTTTCCTAAACACACTGGGATTTTCTGAATGGTACACTAGTAATGGCTTCACTTTGAAATCCCCACTAGCATTAGCACAGAACATTAGCGTCAGCCTGTCTTTCATAGGCTTGTGTCCTGGCATTGCCTTTTCCTCTTGTGTAATGAAGGTCCTCTTTGGCATTTTCTTCCAAAAGAGGCCTGTTTCGTCACAATTGAACACTTGTTCAGGTTTCAGTCCTTCAGCCTCTATGTACTCCTGGAATTCATGCACATATTTTTCAGCCACCTTGTGGTCCGAACTGGCAGCCTCACCATGCCTTACCGCACTGTGTATGCCACTACGGTTCTTAAATCTCTCAAACCAGCCTTTGCTAGCCTTAAATTCACTCGCATCACCACTATTTGCAGGCAATTTCTTTACCAAATCTTCATGCAACTGCCTAGCCTTTTCACAAATAATCGAAGTCATAAGAATATCTCCTGCTAATTGTTTCTCATTTATCCACACCAATAATAACTTCTCAACCTCTTCGAGTACTGGTGATCTCATTTTTGTCAGCATAGTTACTCCCTTTGCAACAACAGTGTCCTTGATTTCCTTTTTCTTGGCCTCTATGGAACATAAGGTTGTGTAGGGTTTCTTATACATCCTGGACAGTTTGTCCACACTTGTACCACTTTCATATTGTTCAATGTGGTTTTCTTAAATTCAATTGTATTTCTCACCTTTACCACAGGCTTGTCACTAGGAGCTTTCTTTGGAGCCATGGTAGCTTATTTAGTACTTGCAAGCACTAAAATAAATGGAATGTTATGAAATATTTTGCTGGAGCACGTGAGGGGGACCTTCGCTCACTGGTAAACAATGCCAGACTGGCTGCCGCCACGGCTCATGCTGTGGGTACGCGTCTGGGACGAATTACAACTCGCGAATCAACTTATGAAAAGCGAGTCCATGTTTATACGAAAATAACCCTATGATTGGCGAAATTTACGATTGCCGGGAACTACAAAAAGCGAGGGACCACTGTACAGTGGACCCTCGACCAACGCTGGCATCATATAACATTAAATCCGACTAGCAATACATTTTGCCTCGACTAGCGCTAAAAAACTCGACCAACACGATTCATTCCATTCGAGACGCGTCCATATGTGGCCTGAGCGCGCCTCACTTGTCCCATGGGTGCCAGTGTTTACAAGCCAGCCACCGCGGTCGCATCCAAACATACAATTAGAACATTTCATATTGTCACAGCGTTCTTAGTGATTGCACCTGTGAAATAAGTCACCATGGGCCCCATGAAAGCTTGTAGTGCCAACCCTACAGCAAAAAGGGTGAGAATCACTATGGATATGAAGAAAGAGATCATTGCTAAGTATGAAAGTGGAGTGCGTGTCTCTGACCTGGCCAGGTTGTACACAAAACCCCAATCAACCATCGCTACTATTGTGGCGAAGAAAATGGCAATCATAGAAGCTGTTCTTGCCAAAGGTGCAACTATGTTTTCGAAACTGAGATCGCAAGTGACAGAAGATGTTGAGAGACTGTTATTGGTGTGGATAAATGAGAAACAGATAGCAGGAGATAGCATCTCTCAAGCGATCATATGTGAAAAGGCTAGGAAGTTGCATGAGGATTTAATTAGAAAAATACCAGCAACTAGTGGTGATGTGAGTGAATTTAAGGCCAGCAAAGGTTGGTTTGGGAGATTTAACCCTTTGACTGTCGCGGCCATATATACGTCTTATGAGGTACCGTGTTTGATGTATATATACTCATAAATTCTAGCAGCTTCAAATCAAGCAGGAGAAAGCTGGTAGGCCCACATGTGAGAGAATGGGCCTGTGTGGTCAATGTGCACCATATAAAAAAAATCCTGGAGCATGCAGTGCATAATGAGAAAAAAAAGAACTCCGACCGTTTTTTTTTAATTAAAATGCCGAATTTGTGGTCTATTTTTCGTATAGTATTTATGGTTGTATTCTCGTTTTCTTGGTCTCATTTGATAGAATGGAAAATTTATTATAGAAATAGAGGTGATTTTGATTGACTTTACTATAAAAAGAACCTGGAAATGGACCACAAAATATGGGAAATGTTTGATTTTTGCCGATGTTCAAACGTAAAACAAATGATGTCATTGTCCAATAAATTTCCAAATTACTATTCTTTATATGCAGTCATGAATGGTTGACATTATTATACAATATTACAATATTACGATAGTCTGCATAACAGTACAATCTCTATTATTGTTTGGAAATAAATTTCAAAATAAAAAGCATGAGTAATATCAGAAAGGGCCTGGAGACGTGACTGATAACAAAGGAAAATGTTATTTTAGAGCAGGAATTCTGCAGTGTTCATTTCTGACTCTATTTGAAATTGTCATAAGTTTTTAAATTTTCGTGAAATGTGCCAAATTGCAAATTGTCTGACCATTTTATTGGGTAGGTTGAAATCAGTAAATGGCAGTTTCTTGTACTCACTCGATAGAAAAAATGGAGTTCTGAAGAAATACTATGAGTTTTGTTCGACTGAAATAATGTAATTATGCCGACCTAGGGGTTCAAAGTGGGCGAAATCGCCAATTTTTTGTAAATATCGCCGGTCGCTACCTTTGCGAGAGCGTAAATTCCGTCGTTTTTCCATCAAATTTAATTTTTTTTGGTGTCTTTACAATCGGAAAAGATCCTATCATTTCATAAGAAAAAAAAATTTTTCTTTTTTTTTTTTTTGAAATTTTTGCGACACCAGAGACACCTCAGGATTGGGGGTTCTACAGTCAGGGTTAAGAATCGTAGGGCATACATAGTATGATAAGGCATGGTGAGGCTGCCAGTTGGAACCACAAGCGTTTTGTAAAATATTTATTATTTTATTATCCACTGGCCGATTCCCCACCAAGGCAGGTGGCCCTAAAAAGAAAAACTTTCACCATCTATCGCTCCAATCACTGTCTTGCCAGAAGGGGTGCTTTAACACACATTTTTAAACTGCAACATTAACACCCCTCCTTCAGAGTGCCGGCACTGTACTTCCCATCTCCAGGACACAGTCCGGCCTGCCGTTTTCCCAGAATCCCTTCATAAAATGTTACATTGCTCAAACTCCAACAGCACGTCAAGTATTAAAAACCATTTGTCTCCATTCAACTCCTATCAAACAGCGCTCACGCATGCCCTGCTGGAAGTCCAATGCCCTCGCACACAAAACATCCTTTACCCCCTCCCTCCAACCCTTCCTAGGCCGACCCCTACCCCGCCTTCCTTCCACTACAGAGTGATACACTCTTGAAGTCATTCTGTTTCGCTCCATTCTCTCTACATGTCCGAACCACCTCAACAACCCTTCTCACCCTCTGGACAACATTTTGGTAATCCCGCAACTCCCACTCCTAACTTCCAAAATATACGAATTCCTCTCCTGCATAATGTGTAGAATTCAAGGAGTACATAGAGGCTGAAGGACTGAAACCTGAACAAGTGTTTAATTGTGACAAAACAGGCCTGTTTAGGAAGAAAATGCCAAGCAGGACCTACATTACTCAGGAGTGAAAAGGCACTCCCAAGACCATAAGCCTTTGAAAGACAGGCTTACTCTGTGATGTGTGCAATGCTAGTGTGGATTGCAAAGTGAAGCCTTTATATTGTGTATCACTCTGAAACTCCCAGAGTGTTCAGGAAAAACAATGTCCTCAAGGAAGGCTAATTTGTGTGGTGCTGTGGAGGGTAAACAGTAAGGCAAGGGTCACTAGGGACTTTTTCTATGGCTGGTTACACCATGCATTTGCCCCACTGTGAAAAATTACCTCCTGGCAAATAAAATTGGACCTAAGTGCCTCTAGTATTAGAACAATGCCCCTGGTCATCCTTCAGACTGGGCAGAGCAAACTTTGTGGGACATAACTTCATCAAGGTGAAGTTTTTGCCTCCTAATAACCAATCCTCTCCTGCAGCCCATGGACCAGCAAGGTCATTGAGGCAAACTCAAAAAACACTACACAAAAGCTATGTATGAAAGGTGCTTTGTAGTGACCTCAGAGACTCGTTGACTCTAAGAGAGATTTGTGAGAGATCACTTTAGAACCTCCCACCAATTGTGTAAAACATTATAGGTAAGGCTTGGGAGGAATGACTAAGAGGACCTTGAACTCTGCTTGGAAGAAAACTGTGGCCAGAATGTGTGAGACAAAAAGATTTTGAGATTTGAGGCTAACCCTGAGAAGCCTATGCCCAGTTTTCTTGTTTACCTGGAGTTACCTGGAGAGAGTTCCCGGGGGTCAACGCCCCCGCGCCCGGTCTGTGACCAGTCCTCACCTGGTGGATCAGAGCCTGATCAACCAGCTGTTAACTGCTGGCTGCACACAAACCAACGTACGAGCCACAGCCGCCTGATCAGGAACCGACTTTAGGTGCTTGTCCAGTGCCAGCTTGAAAGACTGCCAGGGTCTGTTGGTTATCCCCCTTATGTAAGCTGGGAGGCAGTTGGAAAAACAGTCTTGGCCCCTGACACTTATTGTATGGTCTCTTGAACGGTGCAAGGACATCACCCCTGCTTTCATTGGGGGGAAAGTTTGCATAATCGTCTCCAAGTCTTTTGCTTTCGTAGTGAGTGATTTTCGTGATGCAAGTTCGGTAAACTAGTCCCTACAAGGATTTTTCCAGGTGTATATAATCATGAATCTCCTCCGGCCTGCATTCCAGGGAATTACAGTTCAGGAACCTCAAGCTCTCCCCAGTAATTGAGGGTTTTATCTCGTTATCGCGCCGTGGAAGGTTCTCATGTCCATTTTCTAGGTCAGCAATTTCCACCTGTGCAGCAATATCCCATCCTAGATAGAACAATGACCTGAAATTCATCATGGGCTTGGCATCCCTCGTTTGAAGGATCTCATTATCCCATCCTGTCATTTTTCTAGCAGATGCGGATCGATACAATGTTATGGTCTTTGAAGTGAGGATTCTCCGACATGATCACTATCCCAGGTCTTTGGACGTTGGTGTATCGCTCTAATTTTGTGGCAGGAATTTGTTTGTACTCTGATGAAGATTTAATTTCCCTCATGTTTACCCGATATCTGAGAAATTGAATTTTTCTCATCGTTGAACTTCATATTGGTTTACCTGCAGCCCACTGAAAGATTTGGTTAATGCCGCACTGAGCCTTGCAGTGCTGCCAATGGAAGATACGTCATGCAGATTCGGGTGTCATCTGCAAAGGAAGTCACGGTGCTGTGCTGACAAACCTTTGTCTATGTCAGATATGAGGATGAGGAACAAGATTGGGAGTGATACGTGCCTTGTGGAACAGAGCTTTTCACCGTGCCTGCCTCAGACTTTAACCTCTGTTGACTACGACTCTCTGTGTTTCTGTTAGAGAGGAAATTATAGATCCAACGACCGACTTTTCCTGTTATACTCCTTTAGCACGCATTTTGTGCGCTATTACGCCATGGTCACACGTGTCTGAAGCTTTTTGCAAATGTCTGTATATATTACATCTGTCAATTCTTTTTGTCTCTAGTGCAATCTAGGACCCTTGTCGGAGTGATCCAATAGTTGAGACAGACAGGAGCCCTTTCAACACCTGTTGCCCCCTGGTTGTGTAACTGATGGGTTTTTGCTAGATGGGTGGGATCTTGCTTCGTTAGGACTCTTTCGGAAGATTTTTATGATATGGGATGTTAGTGCTAATCGGTCTGCATTTCTTTGCTGTTGCTTTACTGCCCCCCTTTGTGATAGGGGCTATGTCTGTTGTTTTTAGTAAACTGTGGGACGACCCCGTGTCCATAGCTCCCTCTCCAATAGGAATGGTAAAGGCTCGTGATAGGGTGCTTCTTGCAGTTTCTTGATGAACATCACGGATTTTCCATGAGTCCTGGCCCTGGGGCAGAGTGCATGGGGCATGTCATTTATCGCCTGTTCGAAGTCATTTGGCGTCAGGAATAACACAGATAGGCATGTGTTTGAACACAAATTCCTGTGGCCTTTCTCATAAAAAATTCATATTTGATCTCGACTCTCTAGTCTGTTTAGTGCTTGCTAAAAACTGAGTCATATTGGGACTTGTAGTAGCTCACTCATTCCTTGCCTGACATCTGTGTTAGGACCCATCTGTTTAAGTAAGGGCCAATACTGACTTTGTTCTCGGACTTTGATTTGGCATATGAGAAGAAATACTTTGGTTTCTTTCGATTTCATTTATGGCTTTTCAGTTCTTCCCAGCGATTCCAGACTCCTATAAGATTCCTTTAGCTTAGGCTCGATGTTTGCTATTTCTCTGACCATGTCTCCCTACACATTTCGATAGATTGACCTCTTTTTAGCTGCTCTGTTGTTCTTTTCGCATCGCCAGTAAAGAGAGCGCCTGTCTCTTCTATTTTACATCTACTCCCTTTTTTTTAGAGGATTAAGTCTTGTGCATACATCGAGTGCTCTACCAAGTTAATTTGTTCTAGGCATAAGTTGGGTCTGTGTTACTTAGTAATATCTTCCCAGCTTATAATTGTTAGGACATGGTTTACTTGTGTCCCACTTTGTTTTTGGTTATTGAAGTTGAATTTTGGTAAAATGCACCCTCGTGACTAATTCAATTTGGTCGGTCTGGGGACGCGCATACTGTCTGAACCTCAATTTATGTTGTGATCTGAGTATATTGTTTTTGATATGGTGACATTTCTTATCAGGTCATCATGGTTAGTGAAGATGAGGTCTAGTGTTTTCTCAATTCTAGTAGGCTCTATTATTTGCTGGTTTAAATTGAATTTTGTGCAGAGATTTAAAAGCTCGTGTGAGTGTGGAATCAATTGTGGCATTGGGAAAGTCCTTGGGGTTGGAGGTTAGTGGGGAGGATGTGGAAGAGTTGGTGGAGGAGGACAATGAAGAACTAACCACTGATGAGCTGCAAGATCATCTTCAACAGCAAGAGGCCAGACCTGAGGAAACTGCTCCAGAGGAAGGGATAGAGAAATTGAAGAAGTTGTCTACTCCAAAGATTAAGGAAATGTGTGCAATGTGGCTTAAAGTGCAAACCTTTTTGATGAAAAATCACCCTCAGACAGCTACTGCAAGCCGTGTTGGCAACCTGTACAATGACACTGTTGTGAATCACTTTAGGAAAGTCATAAAGGAAAGAGAGGTACAGGCCTCTGTGGACAGATATGTTGTGCGACAGAAGTCCAGTGACTCTCAAGCTGGTCCTAGTGGCATTAAAAGAAGAAGGGAAGTAACCCCAGAAAAGGACTTGCCACCTCAAGTCCTAATGGAAGGGGATGCCCCTTCTAAACACTAAGACCATCCACACTCTCCCCTCCTCCCATCCCATCAATCATCACTAGATCTTCAATAAAGGTAAGTGTCATGTAATTGTACATGTCTTCTTCAGTTTGTGTGTATTAAAATTAATATTTCATGTGTTAAATTTTTTTTTTTCAATACTTTGGGGTGTCAGGAACGGATTAATTTGATTTCCATTATTTCTTGGGGGGAAAATTAGCTCGACTAACGATTATTTTGACTAACGATGAGGTCTCAGGAACGGATTAATAGCATTGGTTGAGGGTCCACTGTATTCGGGATGCTGCGCACGTGAACGTATATATACATTTAGACCATTTAAGGGTTAATACTTGACGTGCTGTTCGAGTGTGAACAAAGTAACATTTATGAAGGGATTCAGGGAAACCGCAGGCCAGACTCGAGTCTTGGAGATGGGAAGTACAGTGCCTGCACTCTGAAGGAGGGGTGTTAACGTTGCAGTTTAACCCTTTGACTGTTTCAGGCCCCTCTCTGAAACTGTCATTCTATGTCGCTCAATTTTTGAAAAAAAAAATTATTTTTTCTTATGAAATGATAGAGAATCTTTTCCCGATGGTAATGACACCAAAAGTTCGAAATTTGGTCGAAAACTCTTGGAATTATGCTCCCGCAAACTTAGCGGTCTCGGCATCATGTGCGTATCGGCGATTTCGCCGACTTTGATCCCTATTTTCAGCCAATTCCATTGTTCCAGTTGACCAAACTCATAGCTATTTCTTTTGAACTCCATTTTATCTATCAGCTGAGTACAAGAAACCTCCCATTTACTAATTTGGACTACCCAATATGGTGGTCAGAAATTGGCAGTTTGGCCAATTTCACGCAAACTAAAAAAGATGCCAATTTCAAAATAGGGTCCAGAATAAACAAGGTAGACATTCGTGGCACTAAAATAACATATGCTCTGTTCATTAGTCACATCTCTAGGCCCCTCTTTTATTATTATTGCTTTCAATTTTGTTTTTTTTATTCATACAAAAAAATGCAAAATTTACTGTTATGCAAAAATACTGCTTTTATTGTAAAAATGGTATAAAAAAATAAACAGTGCCCCAGTTTAAAGAATATTAGACCCCCCCAGTTTACGTGTATTTGGGAAAGTGGTTTTGATTTATTTTCTCCTTAAAAATTGGTAAAAATCAAAAAATTTTTTCCCTACTTTGAGCCCCATTTCAAGGGCGTTTCATCGTCAAAGTAAAGAAAAAATTTTTTCTATTTCTGTAATTTGTTTTTCCCTTTTAAACACCTTAAAAAACCATGAAAACGCCCAATACAACGGGAAATTTCTATACGAAAATACACCTCCCAAAATCCCGGGGTTTTTTTTAAAAAAAAAAAAATCAGAGTTTTTTTTTTCCATTTCGCAAAGTGTTTCTGCAGGATTTTTTTTATGTGGTGCACACTGACCACCCCAGACCCATTCCCCTTTACATGTTTGGGGCCCGCCAGCTTTTCTCCCCCCTTTTTTTTGAAAACCGCTAGAATTATTGAGTAAAACATACGCCGAAAAAATTTGGGTCGTAAAACATATTTATACGTCGAAAAACAGCAAAGGGGTTTAAAAATTTTACTGTTTAAAACCCCCCTTTTGGCAAAACAGTGTTGGGAGTGAATGATGGTTTAAAGTTTTTCTTTTTTGGGCCACCCTACCTTGGGTGGGAATCGGCCCGATTTTGTGATAAAAAAAAATAATCCATGGGGAAGTGGAACAGAATTCTTCCTCCGAAGTCATGCGTGTCGTAAGAGGCGACTAAAATGCCGGGAGCAAGGGGCTAGTAACCCTTCTCCCTGTATACTTTGCTAAAGTTATGAAGAAAAAACTTTTGTTTTTCTTTTTGGGCTACTCTGCTTCAGTGGGATATGGCCGGTTTGTTGAAAGAATATATATATATATATATTGATATACAGTGGTCCCTCAATAATCGACCGGCCTGAAAGTCGACCATTTCGGAAATCAACCGTTTTTTTCGACAAAATATTGACTGGGAAATTGACCGAAATTCGTTTATCGACCCGTCTCGACCCATCGTCCCAGACGCGTATGCACGGGGAAAGCGGGCCTCGACCCGCGTCAGCCTTCCTTCCCAGCCAGTGTGCCATTGTTTACCAGTTAGCGGCGGCCCCTCTCACGTGCTCCAGTGAAATATTTCATATTTCATTTATTTTAGTGCTTGCAAGTTATTTAAGTGCTAAATAAGCTACCATGGCTCCAAAGAAAGCTCCTAGTGCCAAACCTTTGGTAAAAAAGGGTGAGAAATACCATTGAATTTAAGAAAAAACATCTTAAACAATAATGATAGTGGCATACGTGTGGGCGAACTGGCGAGGATGTATAAAAAAAAATCATTCAACCATATCTTCCATCAAAAGCCATGAGAAAGGAAATCAAGGACGCTGTTGTTGCAAAGGGGGTAAATTTATGCTGAAAAAAATGAGATCACCAGTACTGGAAGAGGTTGAGAAGTTATTTTTGGGTGTGGTTTAAATGAAAAAACAATTAGCAGGAGACAGTCTTATGACCTCGATTATTTTGAAAAGGCTAGGCAGTTGCATGAAGATTTGGTAAATAAATTGCCTGCAAATAGTGGTGAAGTGAGTGATTTTAAGGCCAGCAAAGGCTGGTTTGAGAGATTTAAGAAGCGTACTGGCATACACAGTGTGGTAAGGAAATGGTGAGGCTGCCAGTTCGGACCACAAGGCGGCTGAAAAATATGTGCAAAGAATTCCGGAGTACATTTGAGGCTGAAGGACTGAAACCTGAACAAGTGTTCAATTGTGACGAAACAGGCCTCTTTTGGAAGAAAAATGCCAAGAGGACCTTCATTACACAAGAGGAAAAGTCAATGCCAGGACACAAGCCTATGAAAGACAGGGTGACGCTAATGTTCTGTGCTAATGCTAGTGGGGATTTTCAAAGTGAAGCCGTTACTAGTGTACCATTCTGAAAATCCCAGAGCATTTAAGAAAAATAATGTTATGAAGAGTAAAATTTTGTGTGTTTTTGGAAATCTAATAATAAGCATGGGTCACGAGGGAATTTGTAGAGTGGTTCAACGAAGTGTTTGGCCCTAGTGTGAAGAATTACCCTCCTGGAGAAGAAATTGGTTTTCAAGTGCCTGCTAGTAATGGACAATGCAAACCCGCTCATCACCAAAACTTGGATGACCTAATTCTGAAGGAGTTTGGGTTCATCTCAGTAAAGTTCTTGCCCCCGAATACCACTCCTCTCCTCCAACCCATGGACCAGCAGGTCATTTCAAAAATTTAAAAAACTGTACACCAAAGCAATGTTTGAAAGGTGCTTCAATGTGACCTCAGACACTCACTTGACCCTACGAGATTTTTGGAAAGAACATTTCAGTATTTTCCATTTTGTAAGCCTTATAGTAAGGGGGGGGGAGAAATTGTGGCCAGATTGTGTCGAAAAGAGGGATTTGGAAGGGTTTGGGGCTGACCCTGATGAGCCTATGTCAGTTTTGAACTCTATTGTGGCACTGGGAGTTCCATGGGGTTGGATGTGAGTTTGGAGGATGTGGGAAGAGTGGTGGAGGACCACAACGAAGAGCTAACCACTGAGGAGCTGCAAGAGCTTCAGCAGGAAGAGCAACAGATCGCCCGCTCAGAATCTTGCTGCAGAGGGGGAGGAAGAGAGATGGAAGAAGGTGCCTTCTTCAGAAATTTAAAGGGGATTTTTACTATGTGGGGGAAGATGGAAAGATTTATGGAGAAACATCACCCAGAGAAGGATGTTGCAAAACCATTCGGCAACTTGTACAGTGACAGAGTCTTGGCCCATTTTAGGGAATTTTTTAAAGAGACGCCAGAAACAGAGCTCTCTGCACAGTTATTTTTTTCGAGACAGGACTCCAGTGACTCTCAAGCTGGTCCTAGTGGCATTAAGAAAAAAGAGAAAAGAAGCAACCCCAGAAAGCAAATGGTACCCGAGGGGTTGCTGGAAGGGGGTTCCCCCTTTCCCAAACTATAAACAATCCACTCTCTCCTCCTCCTCCAGTCTCCCCAATACACTAAGAAGAATCTCCAATAAAGGTAAGTGTTATGCTGTTAATGTTTCATTCATCATTTCCCATTGTATTGTTTATGTACTACATGAATATTTCATGTAAAAAATTTTTTTGTTTTAATACTTCTGGGTGTCAGGAAACGGATTAATTGAATTTACATTATTTTTATGGGAAAATTTATTCGTAATCGACCATTTCGGTAATCGACCCCGGGTTCCAGGAACGGGGTAGCAAAA
>NC_069413.1:67371875-67425249 GCF_026875155.1 Cherax quadricarinatus | reverse complement strand
AAATTTATGTTGTGTCGAGTCAGTCCCAGCAGACAGCTACCCAGCACTGCCAACCTAACACCCGCAACCTTCCAGAATATTCTGACACATTTGCAAATATGCAGCAATTTTAATAGTAAGGTAAATTTTTCTACTTAAATATTACTCTTCTTTTAAATTTAAGTAATTGATTTTTCCACTGATATACTCCTTACGCTATCCAGAAATTATTTTTTAATTCGATAAATGTTATTTTTATGTTGTCAGCCATAATATACATCATGTCGATATTTTGAATCTATATAGTGTATATATTTTCTTAATTCAAATATGGTGCTTATATCTAATTATATAAATACTACGTGTTATATCTAGAGAATACGAAAGATAGTTAATATTTTTTATTATAACAAAAATAAATTGTTACACAAAGAGTTCGCTTTGCTTAAGTCAATATCGCTCTAATAACAAAAAAAAATTATTCGTCGTAACTGTTATTAATTAATTAATGTAATTTTACAAATGAGAGTACAATATTAAGGACACCAATAGAAATAAATTACATAGTTTGACTTATTAAATTACCCTGTATTAAATTCTCCATGATGTATTATATATGCAGGACATGTGTCCTCACAACTGTTGTACGAATGTGTATTATGTCTGTAAAATCATTTTGTAGATTTCTTAAAAAAGTTTATCATGGGAACCCTAATGTAAATAAGTCACATCGGGTTATAGATTCAATATGCATAATGAATAGATGAATTTATCTTTTGTCTTATACAAATTTTGATTCACTTATAATTAATAATGCACTGGAAATAAGTCACTCTGTCTGACTTTTTTGGGTTATCCTAGGTTCTCTACACATATGCTGCTATGTATGATAATTCTATGTAACTGTATTTGTGTATACCTGAATAAACTTACTTACTTACTTACTATACTAAATAATCTACTATCCTACTGTACAACTATGATATAATCCTTAGTGTTAAGTAGTCTGTAAGTCAATAATGTTAAGTTGGCATAATAGAGGCTCTCCTTGTATTGCAACTCACTATTGTATATACAAAATCTCAATGTACTGTTTGCAAAGACATAAAATAAATAAATAAATGAAAATAAATAAATGTACTTTGTATATGTGAGGCCATAATGTATGTGTGCTCCACCGTCACCTCCGCCTCAGTGAAGACTCATAATGAGGTGGAATAATGGACCAGATCTGACTGACTGTGTTCTTGGTGAGGTGGAAACTACCTCACCAGGAGTTACATTTGCCATTATCTTGCCTTTTTATTTATTTATTATTTAATAATTTCAACATACATATAGAGGTACAAAAAAAATATAGGTAAGAGCAGCATGCCAGTCTACTTTACGCAAATATATATTATTGTATAGTAACAAAAAAGTAAGACGAAGTGACTATTTCCTCTGCAAAGTGCAACCTTCCTGCACTGTTAGAATTATATTATAATCAAAGGGAAGCGCTAAACCCTTAGAATTATACAGCGCCTGTGGGGGGACGTGGAAGGTATTAGGTTTAATTCAGGGAAGTGGAGAACAGATCCAATTCCGTAGATCAAGAGCCCATCACCAGCATCAAGGAACCTTCCTTGAGGGGCACTCTGTTAGAACAAATCCACAAAAAGGTTACCATGAACAGCAAGACTAACAACACAATAAACTTAGGACTGCACTACCACCAAGTTTCCGGTGTACTAATAGTAATAATCCTGGTTTACAGTTGTAGGGAAGGAGACAAGTTTCCAGCTCCCATCTTTCTCATCTTCATATATTTAAAGTGATCAAGGTCACATGACCAAAATCTGGTCCTGTTTCCTGACAAACCTTACCAACCAACCATAACCAAAACATTTTCAGTAAAGGTGTCCTAACTGAATGCAAATAGGTAATTACAAATTGAATATGAGACACCTCGAACACAGATGTACTCTGTAGAGTACACAGTACTCATCACAGTCTGCTATCTGTCTTTCCCATATACCATTTTATGGAGTTTAAACATATGTATAGGCCTAAATAAATTTAATTATGTATATACAAAAATACCTAAATAAGAACTTGTTCACAGGGAAGAGTATATAAGATAGATGGCAGCAGCAGCAGTGTGATCAACATAGTCATGGCGCTGGTGATGACCTGGGCTCTACCTCGGGTCTGTAATATATTGCATTAGCAACACTTGTTATAGAATTAAGTGGAGGCGTCCTTCCTTGAATACTGCTTGAATTAGTGAGGTGAATGTATGTGTGTGTGAGGTGAATAAGCTATGAGTGTCGTGCCGGTGGTGGATCAGCTGACTGGCTCCCCGGCGGCCACCATCTCTCAACATTAAGGAATAACGTCGATGAAGGGCCCTTTATATTTATGTTCATATTCACATATTTTATTTGGACATGATACATAGTTGTACAATGAATTATAGTAGTTGAGTGAACATGCCAAAAACCCCTTGTATGCAGAGCATTATGGGCAGGCTTAAAATTAACAAGCAATGAAAGGTTCAGTGTTAAAAATTACAGTAAATAATTTACAATATGAAGTACAATTGAGTATTTGAAACACTGAAATTTGAACATATCGATATTGAAGCATTATGGTTGTACAGATTTGTCACATTACGATATATAACAAAAGATAATCAATTTGCTATATGTTGTCTTGAACTTTTAAGATTTAAGTAATTTCCAGAAATTATTGGTAATGTTACATATTGTGTGTTAATTATTTGATCCAAAGAATTGGATGTGTCCTCTTCCTGGGATTGAACTTGAATGCTTTCCACACCCTAGGCGCTATGTGACCCCTACTAGTTGAACGCTTCCCCCGGATTATAATATAAATAGTAGCACATGCTACCTTACCTATTTATTTATAATTGAAAGATGCTCCTCGAGAAAATTAAATGTGTGTTATATTTTGATACATATAGGCTGTCTACACAACAGAATAAACAGTTATTTCTAGGACAAATTATTATTTCGGGAGATATCAAGTGTAATCTCTGCATCTGTCCCCTCAAGGGAGGGTCCTTGACACTGCTGAGGGGCTCTTGATCTAGGAAATTGGATCTGTACTCCGGTACCCTGAATTGAGCCTGGATACTTTCCATCTCCCCCCCACATGTGCTGTATAATCCTATGGGTTTAGCACTCCCCCATAATTATTATCCACATCTGTTCTCTCCCCCACATTGTCCTCTCCCACATCTGTTCTCTCTCCTCAACATCTATTCTCTCTCCTCAACATCTGTTCTCTCTCCTCAGCACTGTGTTATTGCTATTCTTACTGCTGAACAGCGGTTTAGTGCCGATGAAGGTAGCGTAGGTAGCAATGATACGGCCATGGACTAGTTTGGCTTTAATTGGGTAGGAGTGAGTACACAACGAGCAGTGTGAGGGAGTGACCGCAAGCCAGTCCATGGAGGGGAAGCACTTGTGTCTGTCAAGTCGGTCGGCCTAGGAGTGAGAGCGGCTGGGCTGAGCCTCCCACTGACCTGGGTGAGCCTACAGAGGGCAGCACCTAAATGCCGCAAAATATGAACTAGTCAGAGCAGATGGCTAGGCTGTGTGTTCTGACAGTACAGGCTGTCTACATGTTCTCTCTCTTCAACATCTGTTCTCTCTCCTCAACATCTGTTCTCTCTCCTCAACATCTGTTCTCTCTCCTCAACATCTGTTCTCTCTCCTCAACATCTGTTCTCTCTCCTCAACATCTGTTCTCTCTCTTCAACATCTGTTCTCTCTCCCCCACATCTGTCTTCTCTCTCCCACATCTGTCCCCTCTCCCCACATCTGCCCTCCACCACATCAGTCTTCTCTCCCCTACATCTATCCTTTCTCCCCTATATCTATCCTCTCTCTCCCCCACATCTATCCTCTCTGTCCCCCACTTATGCATGGTGAGAAGCTGTTGAGCAGTCTTTGGCCCCAGGGACTTGCTATGTTTTCTCTCAGTATACTCGTGGTGCTCCTACTTTTTATTTGGGGTTTGTTGCCCTGTTTTCCTAATCTTTTGTTTTTGTAAGGAGTGATTTCTATGTGCAGATTTGGGACCAGTCCCTCTAGGATTTTCCAGGTGTAGATTATGATGTCTCTCTCTTACTGCTGTATAGCTCTTTTGGTTTAGCATTTCTTTTTTGATTATAATAATCTCTCCTGCCTGCATTCCAGGGAGTGAGGGTCAAAAGACTCCAAATGTTCCCAATACAGCCTCTCCTCACTTAGTAACGTCTTGTTTACTGATGCCTCAGACTTACGACGGGCTCTCTGACCAGTATTTATACCTAAATAGCGTATATTAGAGCTGATTTCCTCTATTCTGTTTATTTCAATATACAGTACACTACTGTATAAGCATTTATAAATTTACCAGAAATGTTATAAATGGTGCAAAAGTGACATTAAAACAATATCAAAAATGGTAGACAAACTTGCTACCATTATAGTATGCTCCTCACTTAGCAACGAATTCGTTTAACGACGTGGCCTTAGGAATGTAACTCCGTCGTTAAGTGAGGAGAAGCTGTAATTAAGGTGCTGTATTTTCCTGCATAAAAAGAGCATGAACATGTAAGATACACCCCAATTTTGGCAGGCAGGGAAGGTTCTCTGTACATTCTCTAGGTCTGTGATTTCACTTGCTTTGAATGGAGCTGTTAGTGTACAGCATTATCCCAGCCTAGAGTGAACAAGTGACTTAAAAAGGATCATCATTGGCATAACATCCCTTATTTTCAAAGTTCTCTTTATCCATCCTATTATTTTTCGTCTCAGGTTTTTCCAGGTAGTGATAAGTAAAGACAAGTTCTCTTATGCCTGCTGACCTGGCTGACCTAACAATAAAATAGGTACCCCAGTACCTAAGTGCTAATTGGTTGTTATGGGTCACACTTTATGGGGAGCCCCACTTGCAATGAGTTACACTATTGTATGTTATATGGGGTTATTCTAAGCTAAAAATCATAAACTTTGACATGGCTAGGTGAACTATTACCATTTTTTTTTTTTACCATAACATCTTTGTCCAGGAAAATGGTGTTATGTAGTAATAATTACATATATGATATTGATAAAACATTGTTTGCAGAGCCTGAGCTTCGTGGTGAGGGGACAAGTGCAAGCACGATGCTTCCATGCATCTCCCCTGGTTTGTGCTGCCCAGAAAGTGGCTATGTCCCAGATGGACCCTGGGACAGAAATGCCATATGAGAAACTGCAAGCTAATCTTTCTATCATCAAGAAGAGGTTAGAAATTTGAATTTTTTTTTTTATATTTAAAACTTAAGGTACAAAATATATATGGCTACATAAATTAATATGTAACAAGATGCAGGTGGTGAGCAATAATCAGCTGTGGCTACACAAGCTACTGAAATAAGCACAAACATAAAAATGACATCAGAACTGACTTCACTCAAATCAAACACTGCTTCTGCATACTGTGCTTCACATGAACAGATGGTGTTATAAAAAAGCAATGGATACCTACTCAGTAATGCTTACCCCCCCCCCCCCCCCCCCCCCCCCCGAAAAAACATTCCACTTTCACATTAGTATACACAGTGACATCTCTTATATGTGAACATTTATGAGAACTTAGCATGAAAAACTTCAATGACACATTATATAAACACAAATCCAGCCAGTAAACGGCTGATACTATAAATACAGTGGACCCTCGACTAACACTATTAATCCGTTCCTGAGAGCTCATCGTTAGTCAAAATAATCGTTAGTCAAGTTAATTTTCCCCATAAGAAATAATGGAAATCAAATTAATCCGTGCAAGACACCCAAAAGTATTGAAAAAAAAAAAATTTTAACACATGAAATATTAATTTTAATACACACACTGAAGAAGACATGCACAGTTACATGACACTAACCTTTATTGAAGATCTGGTGATGATTGATGGGATGGGAAGAGGGGAGTGTGTTGATGGTCTTAGTGTTTAGAAGGGGAATCCCCTTCCATTAGGACTTGAGGTGGCAAGTCCTTTTTCGGGGTTATTTCCCTTCTTTTAATGCCACTAGGACCAGCTTGAGAGTCACTGGACCTCTGTCGCACAACATATCTGCCCATAGAGGCCTGTACCTCCCGTTCCTTTATGACATTCCTAACGTGTTTCACAACATTGTCAGTGTCACCATTAAACACTTGTTCAGATTTCAGTCCTTCACTGTCTATTTACTCCTTGAATTCCTGCACATATTTTTCAGCTGCTTTTTGGTCCAAACTGGCAGCCTCACCATGCCTTATCACACTATGTATGCCACTACGATTCTTAAATCTCTCAAACCAACCTTTGCTGGCCTTAAATTCACTCACATCACCACTAGTTGCTGGCATTTTTCTAATTAAATCGTCATGCAACTTCCTAGCCTTTTCACATATGATCGCTTGAGAGATGCTATCTCCTGCTATCTGTTTTTCGTTTATCCATACCAATAACAGTCTCTCAACATCTTCTATCACTTGCGATCTCAGTTTTGAAAACATAGTTGCACCTTTGGCAAGAACAGCTTCCTTGATTGCCGTTTTCTTGGCCACAATAGTAGCGATGGTTGATTGGGGTTTTGTGTACAGCCTGGCCAGCTCGGAGACATGCACTCCACTTTCATACTTAGCAATGATCTCTTTCTTCATATCCATAGTAATTCTCACCCTTTTTGCTGTAGGGTTGGCACTAGAAGCTTTCTTGGGGCCCATGGTGACTTATTTTGCAGGTGCAATCACTAAAAAGGCTGTGATAATATGAAATGTTCCGACTGTATGCTTGGAAGCGACCGCGGTGGCTGGTTGGCTTGTAAACACTGGCCAGAAGTGGACGCGTCTCAGACGGAAGGAATAGTGTTGGTCGAGTTTTTTAGCGCTAATCGAGGCAAAATTTTTGCGATAAAATGTATCGCTAGTCAGATTTATCGTTAATCGATGCCATTGCTGGTCGAGGGTCCGCTGTACAAGTAGTGTCTGAACACACCATCGCCAATAATTCCACACTGTTGTGATAATGGTGCCTTACGAATTTAAATTGTATGCCAAATACCTGTATAGGTATGCGCACGTGTTACAAAAACTCCACTGGTACAAAACCAAACCAATTCATAATGGCTCTACTACCATATAACACAATCCACATCCCAAACCTTCATATACCCTATGGTATAAATCGGTAGCGTTCATGTTGCTGGAGTTAACATACTACAGCTCATGCTTCAACCCCTCCCCACATGCCCAGTAACTGTGTCTGCTGTCACCAATCATAACGACCAAAACAGTAGTTGACATTAATTAACGTCTCATAATACACCTACCATCCGACTTATGACCTGCTCAACATATGACCACTCAACTTATGACCCTTTTTTTTATGCCAAATTTCTGGGAAATAAACAAATGTTTGTATTGTACTCATTGTTTATCCTAAACCTTACAGTATAAAATACAGTACTAGCAGCATAAAAAGTAAAGTAAAAAATAAATACCAAAATAAAATGACAAAATAAAGTCATTACAAAAATGTGATGTTGATATTCAGTAGTAAGGATCGACTTACATCCATTTTGACTTATGACTGGTTGGTCGGAACCAAGCTCGGTCGCAAGTCGGATGGTACCTGTATAGTGTATATCATCCTAATAACAGGCTATATACATAAACCTACCAAAAGTAAAAATAAAAAATTTATACACATTCCATACCACGGGTGGGGATAGAACCCGTGATCAGTCTCTCAAAACTCCAGGCTGTCGCGTTGGCCACTTGACGGCCTGGAGTTTTGAGACACTGATTGCGGGTTCTATCCCCACCCGTGGTATGGTTTGTTTGCAATCGTGTCATTACGATTTCGTGAGTCAAATTTACACATTGTTCCCTGCTGCAGACAGACTAATTACACTGCCAGAGATAATCTGTACATCACTTCCTACAGAGAATGGACAACATTTGACATCTAAAATAATTGTGACCATGCGTTTCGCATGACCTGCTAGTGCAAATATTACAATACCATGTCAACCGACATAAGTGAGTATGCACAAAATTCTAGAAGAATGTCTCATATTTAAAACCATACGTAATGTTGAAAGGGGATAAACCCACTTCCGGAACACTAATACACATGAAGGACAAGACACATGAGCTGCCCTAAAATGTGGTCCATATAAATATAAAAAAAAAATCCTATTTGCTGAAGCATACAATATTACATCACCATCTTGGCATTTCCCAAGCAATAAACAGTAATGCAAATATGATAAGCATATCACACATATTAACACCTCGAGGAAGCTTTACAACACTCGTGCAACACAAACCCCAGTCACACAAAGTGCCCAATGGGTCATGTCTGACTCGTCAGGCTTTCCTGCTGTAGGACCTACACATCTCACAGACCCAGACCAAAAGCCCCCCCCCACCCTCCAAACCCTTCTAACTCACAATCCCACACACAGTCAGTCAGACCACTGCGACACACTCCTCACGCACGCAATCGCAACCCCCCCTCCCAGCCGGGGGAGACCAGCCCGTTCTTACCCCTGACAATCTATAAAGCCCGTAAATCCCTCAGCTTAAAATCTCTATAACCCTCTGGAAAATACCTCTCCCACCTCCCCCCATATATTTCCCTGTTGCAACACTTCATCCTATAAAATGTTGCAGCTAGGGCCATCCTACGTTCCCCCATCCCTTTACCTCTCATTGCCCATGACATAAAGACAAAATCAACCACTAAGTAAGCCACCTTCACCTCTACCCCACCTACATCTAGACTTAGTGCTCTCAATACTGACAATGCCCCCCTCCCATACTGAATCACTTTCCCTATCCATTCCCTCACAACCTCTAGATGTTCGCAAAAGTAAACGACATGAAAAGCCGACTCGTCTGCCCCACAATCTTGACACCACCCCCCCTCCCTGATCCGTCTGTTACATAAAACTACCCCGGATCGCAAGATCCCGTGGAGGAATCTATACATTACCTCCCTCACACGCGGCCGGATATGCAACCCTTTTAACCTTCCCCAAATGTCTTTCCATGCATACATCGGGTACGTCCCTTCCACAGCCACTGCCTCCCTAGGCCATAGCTTCCTCTCTATGGCCCCTCCCTGCATGTTCTTCAGATCTCTGACGAGCATTAAGACATGCAACATCTCGCAATCTCGCAAATCTCATCCCCTCCACCATCTCCGAATATCTCACACAAACAACAAAAAAAGGCACAATACCGTGACTGGAACGATACACAAATAACCCACACATAAAAGAGAGAAGCTTACGACGACGTTTCGGTCCAACTTGGACCATTTGCAAAGTCACACTGTGTGACTTTGTAAATGGTCCAAGTCGGACTGAAACGTTGCCGTAAGCTTCTCTTTTATGTGCGGTTATTTGTGTATCTCACACAATCCCTAACCCTCTACCCCCTCCTCTCGCACCCGCAGGAACCCATGCTTCACATAAACGCTCTTCAACCTTCATTCCAAGTGAATTAACCCCATACACCAAAGGGTACAGCACTGCCACATGCCATATTTTGCTAAATACAGTGGACCCCCAGTTTGCGATATTAATCCGTTCCTGAGAGCTCATCGTAAACCAAAATTATCGGAAAGCGAATCAATTTTCCCCATAAGAAATAATGGAAATCAAATTAATCCATGCAAGACACCCAAAAGTATGAAAAAAAATTTTTACCACATGAAATATTAAGTTTAATGCACACAAACTGAAAAAGACATGCACAGTTCGTAGTATGTACTCTACTAACAATAGAGTACATGACACTTACCTTTAATAAAGATCTGGTGATGATTGATGGGATGGGAGGAGGGGAGAGTGTCGAACTTATTGTTTAGAAGGGGAATCCCCTTCCATTAGGACTTGAAGTAGCAAGTCCTTTTCTGGGGTTACTTCCCTTCCTCTTTTAATGCCACTAGGAACAGCTTGAGAGTCACTGGACTTCTGCCACACAACATATCTGTCCATAGAGGCCTGTACCTCTCGTTCCTGTATGACTTTCCTAAAGTGGTTCACAACAGTGTCATTGTACTGGTTGCCAACACGGCTTGCAGTAGCTGTGTGAGGGTGATTTTCATCAAAAAAGCTTTGCACTTCAAGCCACTTTGCACACATTTCCTTAATCTTTGAAGTAGGCAACTTCTTCAGTTTCTCCATCCCTCCTCCGAAGCAGTTTCCTCAGGTCTGGCCTCTTGCTGTTGAAGATGATCTAGCAGCTCATCAGTGGTTAGTTCGTCATTGTCCTCCTCCACCAACTCTTCCACTCAAACCCTTCGAAATCCCTTTTGTCTACACATTCTGGCCACAGTTTTTTCCAGGCAGAGTTCAAGGTCCTCTTAGTCACTCCCTCCCAAGCCTTACCTATAAGGTTTACACAATTGAGGATATTAAAGTGATCCTTCCAAAACTCCTTTAGAGTCAATAGTGTGTTTGTGGTCACTTCAAAGCCCCTTTCAAACATAGCTTTTGTGTACAGTTTCTTGAAGTTGGAAATGACCTGCTGGTCCATGGGCTGCAGGAGAGGAGTGGTATTAGGAGGCAAAAACTTGACCTTAATGAAGCTCATGTCCCCAGAAAGTCGCTCTGCCAAGTCTGTAGGATGACCAGGGGCATTGTCTAATACCAGGAGGCACTTAAGGTCTAATTTCTTTTCAATTAGGTAATTTTTCACAGTGGGGGCAAATGCATGGTGTAACCAGTCATAGAAAAAGTCCCTAGTGACCCATGCCTTATTGTTTGCCCTCCACAGCACACACAAATTAGCCTTGAGGATATTCTTTTGCCTGAACGATCTGGGAGTTTGAGTGATACACCAATAAAGGCTTCACTTTGCAATCACCACTAGCATTGGCACACATCAGAAGAGTAAGCCTGTCTTTCATAGGCTTATGTCCTGGGAGTGCCTTTTCCTCCTGAGTAATGTAGGTCCTGCTTGGCAATTTCTTCCAAAACAGGCCCGTTTCATCGCAATTAAACACTTGTTCAGGTTTAAATTCTTCACTGTCTATGTAATCCTTGAATTCCTTCACATATTTTTCAGCTGCTTTTTGGTCCGAACTGGCAGCCTCACCATGCCTAATAACACTGTGTGCCACTACGATTCTTAAATCTTTCAAACCAACCTTTGCTAGCCTTAAATTTACTCACATCACCACTAGTTGCAGGCAATTTCTTTACCAAATCGTCATGCAACTTCCTAGCCTTTTCACAAATGATCGCTTGAGAGATGCTATCTGTTTTTCATTTATCCACACCAATAACAGTCTCATCAGCCTCGAAAGGCACATTCCATATCCTCGCCCACGTGCAGTAGCGGGACACATCATGGAGCCTCACCGTCAGAGCAGGTTCACTGGCATACAAATATCCTGAAATCTGGCGACCTTGTCTTTATATACGCTAGCGTTGCGAAACTTTACGAAGATCCGATATGCACCATTCAACGCCACACCATACAGCTCTTCATTTACTATACCGTATGTGTCCCTGATGATGGCAAGCAGTAAAAGCTGTGCTGAGTGGGCATACACAGCCCCACATACCACTTCAGTGCCGACAGTGTTTACCCGGCGTCTACCCTGCTGTGCCACTTTGCAAAATCAAGTTGTCTCCAGCTGACAGCAGGGGGCAGGCTCAGCGCATGTCCACTCGTCCCGAGGGTTGAGTGACGAATATTCATTCAAGGTGTTTAAGCTGGAAAATTTCTTTTTTTTTTTTTTTTTAAATTTGTTTATTCTTGTCAATGTTACATCTTGGTAAACTCGGATCTTAGTATTATTAAACTATCCACTTCTGTAGTTTAATAATAGTCCAAAAAAAATACCCTTGGAGTTAGTGTAAATGTAAACAAGCTTCCCTACTGCATTTGCATCCATTTTAATTTAATTTCCTGTATTTTTTTTTTTAAATGCAGTAACTAACTGACTGAAAACCAGGAAAATCCTTCCAGTAATATTGCTAGGATGTACTTACTAATCATTTATAGTATCTTTACCTACTTTTTTTTTTTTTTTTTAATCTCGTTATTTCTTTTTATCAGTGATTATAATAGATGAAATTTCAAGTACAGTAGGGCCCTACTCGACGGTCTTTCACCTTACAGAGTTCCACTAATATTGACATTTCAAATTATAACCAAAACTCACTATACGGCTCCCCCACCTGACTTTCTAATGCAGTGACCGCATGTCACCCAGTTTCTTTACATTCTCCATGAGCACATTTCTCCATTATGTCTGGAAATTTTCCGAAAATTTAAGTGTTTTAAAGTTACTTCATATTTTATATATGCTACTATGCTAATTATACTTAGTCTCCATGGGGAAGTGGAACAGAATTCTTCCTCCATAAGCCATTAGTGTTGTAAGAGGCAATTCAAATGCTGGGAACAAGGAACTAGTAACCCCTACTCCTGTATACATTACTAAAGTTAAAAAGAGAAACTTTTGTTTTTCCTTTTGGACCACCCTGCCTCAGTGGGAAATGGTCGATTTGTTTAAAGAAAGAAGAATAATTATACATACTAATGTGTGCCTGTACCTAAGTAAACTTACACACTGTGCTGGCATGCAGGTACACATTAAAATCACTGTCTTATTGGTTTTGAAGATGCCATATTAATAATGATAATCTTAATAGTAGGTTGGTAGACAGCAACCACCCAGGGAGGTACTACCGTCCTACCAAGTGAGTGTAAAACGAAGCCTGTGATTGTTTTACATGATGGTAGGATTGCTGATGTCTTTGTCTGTCTCATAAATATGCAAGATTACAGGCATGTCTTGCTACTTCTACTTACACTTAGGTCACACTACACATACATGTACACATTTATTTATACACACTCATCTGAGTTTTCTTTGATTTTATCTTAATAGTTCTTGGTCTTATTAATTTTCCTTTTATATCCATGGGGAAGTGGAATAAGAATCTTTCCTCCGTAAGCCATGCGTGTTGTAAAAGTCAACTAAATGCCGGGAACAATGGCTAGTAACCCCCTTTTTCCCGTAAAGATTACTAAAAGAATAAGAAGAAGAAAATTGTCAAAGTGGGAAGTCTGAATGTGCGGGATGTTGTGCAGATGATAAGAAAGAGATGATTGTGGATGTTATGAATGAGAAAAAGCTGGATGTCCTGGCTTTAAGTGAAACAAAGCTGAAGGGGGTGGGAGAGTTTCAGTGGAGAGGAATAAATGGGATTAGGTCAGGGGTTTCAAATAGAGTTAGAGCTAAAGAAGGAGTAGCAATAATGTTGAAGGATAAGCTATGGCAGGAAAAGAGGGACTATAAATGTATTAATTCAAGGATTATGTGGAGCAAAATAAAGATTGGATGTGAAAAGTGGGTTATAATAAGCGTGTATGCACCTGGAGAAGAGAGAAGTGTAGAGAGAGAGAGAGATTTTGGGAAATGTTGAGTGAATGCGTGGGGAGTTTTGAATCAAGTGTGAGAGTAATGGTGGTTGGGGATTTTAATGCTAAAGTGGGTAAAAATGTTATGGAGGGAGTAGTAGGTAAATTTGGGGTGCCAGGGGTAAATGTAAATGGGGAGCCTTTAATTGAGCTATGTGTAGAAAGAAATTTGGTAATAAGTAATACATATTTTATGAAAAAGAGGATAAATAAATATACAAGGTATGATGTAGCACGTAATGAAAGTAGTTTATTAGATTATGTATTGGTGGATAAAAGGTTGATGGGTAGGCTCCAGGATGTACATGTTTATAGAGGGGCAACTGATATTTCGGATCATTATTTAGTTGTAGCTACAGTTAGAGTAAGAGGTAGATGGGAAAAGAGGAAGGTGGCAACAACAAGTAAGAGGGAGGTGAAAGTGTATAAACTAAGGGAGGAGGAAGTTCGGGTGAGATATAAGCGACTATTGGCAGAAAGGTGGGCTAGTGCCAAGATGAGTAGTGGGGGGGTTGAAGAGGGTTGGAATAGTTTTAAAAATGCAGTATTAGAATGTGGGGCAGAAGTTTGTGGTTATAGGAGGGTGGGGGCAGGAGGAAAGAGGAGTGATTGGTGGAATGATGAAGTAAAGGGTGTGATAAAAGAGAAAAAGGTAGCTTATGAGAGGTTTTTACAAAGCAGAAGTGTTATAAGAAGAGCAGAGTATATGGAGAGTAAAAGAAAGGTAAAGAGAGTGGTGAGAGAGTGCAAAAGGAGAGCAGATGATAGAGTGGGAGAGGCACTGTCAAGAAATTTTAATGAAAATAAGAAAAAATTTTGGAGCGAGTTAAACAAGTTAAGAAAGCCTAGGGAAAATATGGATTTGTCAGTTAAAAACAGAGTAGGGAGGTTAGTAGATGGGGAGATGGAGGTATTGGGTAGATGGCGAGAATATTTTGAGGAACTTTTAAATGTTAAGGAAAGAAACATGAGGCAGTAATTTCATGCACTGGTCAGGGAGGTATACCATCTTTTAGGAGTGAAGAAGAGCAGAATGTAAGTGTGGGGGAGGTACGTGAGGCATTACGTAAAATGAAAGGGGGTAAAGCAGCTGGAACTGATGGGATCATGACAGAAATGTTAAAAGCAGGGGGGGATATAGTGGTTGGAGTGGTTGGTACTTTTGTTTAATAAATGTATGAAAGAGGGGAAGGTACCTAGGGATTGGCAGAGAGCATGTATAGTCCCTTTATATAAAGGGAAAGGGGACAAAAGAGACTGTAAAAATTACAGAGGAATAAGCTTACTGAGTATACCAGGAAAAGTGTACGGTAGGGTTATAATTGAAAGAATTAGAGGTAAGACAGAATGTAGGATTGCGGATGAGCAAGGAGGTTTTAGAGTGGGTAGGGGATGTGTAGATCAGGTGTTTACATTGAAGCATATATGTGAACAGTATTTAGATAAAGATAGGGAGGTTTTTATTGCATTTATGGATTTAGAAAAGGCATATGATAGAGTGGATAGAGGAGCAATGTGGCAGATGTTGCAAGTATATGGAATAGGTGGTAAGTTATTATAAATGCTGTAAAGAGTTTTTATGAGGATAGTGAGGCTCAGGTTAGGGTGTGTAGAAGAGAGGGAGACTACTTCCCGGTAAAAGTAGGTCTTAGACAGGGATGTGTAATGTCACCATGGTTGTTTAATATATTTATAGATGGGGTTGTAAAGGAAGTAAATGCTAGGGTGTTTGGGAGAGGGGTGGGATTAAATTATGGGGAATCAAATTCAAAATGGGAATTGACACAGTTACTTTTTGCTGATGATACTGTGCTTATGGGAGATTCTAAAGAAAAATTGCAAAGGTTAGTGGATGAGTTTGGGAATGTGTGTAAAGGTAGAAAGTTGAAAGTGAACATAGAAAAGAGTAAGGTGATGAGGGTGTCAAATGATTTAGATAAAGAAAAATTGGATATCAAATTGGGGAGGAGGAGTATGGAAGAAGTGAATGTTTTCAGATACTTGGGAGTTGACGTGTCGGCGGATGGATTTATGAAGGATGAGGTTAATCATAGAATTGATGAGGGAAAAAAAGGTGAGTGGTGCGTTGAGGTATATGTGGAGTCAAAAAAACGTTATCTATGGAGGCAAAGAAGGGAATGTATGAAAGTATAGTAGTACCAACACTCTTATATGGGTGTGAAGCTTGGGTGGTAAATGC
The DNA here is from genome assembly GCF_026875155.1 of Cherax quadricarinatus. Lineage (NCBI taxonomy): Eukaryota > Metazoa > Arthropoda > Malacostraca > Decapoda > Parastacidae > Cherax > Cherax quadricarinatus. The sequence continues at coordinate 67,409,600 of NC_069413.1, read as the reverse complement.
AGCAGCAAGGAGACGGTTGGAGGCAGCGGAGATGTCCTGTCTAAGGGCAATGTGTGGTGTAAATATTATGCAAAAAATTCGGAGTGTGGAAATTAGGAGAAGGTGTGGAGTTAATAAAAGTATTAGTCAGAGGGCAGAAGAGGGGTTGTTGAGGTGGTTTGGTCATTTGAGAGAATGGATCACAGTAAAAAGCAGGGAAAAAGATATAAATTATGGGGGAAGGAAGGGGGGGTAGGGGTCGTCCTAAAAGGGTTTGGAGAGAGGGGGTAAAGGGGGTTTTGTGGGTAAGGGGGCTTGGATTTCCGCAAGGTGCGTGGGGTTAGATAGGAGTAAATGGAGACGATGGTATTGGGGCCCCTGCGATCTGTTGGATTTGTGAGCAGGGTAATATTTAGTAAAGGGGTTTCAGGGAAACCGGTTTATTTTCTTAGTCGGACTTGGTCTGGAAAGGGGGAAGTACAATGCCTCCCTTTAAAGGAGGGGTTTGGGTTTTGGGCATTTTGGGGGATATGTTGTGTTTCTTTATATGTGTAGGCTTCTAGACGTTGTATTTTGAGCCCCCTCTGCAAAAACAGTGATAATGTGCGAGTGTGGTGAAAGTGTTGAATGATGTTTGAAAAGTATTTTCTTTTTGGGGATTTTCTTTTTTTTTTGGGTCCCCCTCCCCTCGGTGGGGACGGCGACTTTTTTGAAAAAAAAAAAAAAAAAAAAAAAAATCTTAATAATAAAAACAATCACTCAGGGGCGCTTAACCCCTTGACTGTCGAAACCCCCCAGCCTGAGGTTTTCCCTGGTGTTGCAAAATTTAAAAAAAAAAAATTTATGAAAATGTTAGGATTTTTTCCCCGTTTTGTAATACCCCCAAAAAAAACGAAATTTGATGGAAAACTGAGGGAAATTTCGCTTTGCGGGGGGTTGCGATGTCGGCGATATTTAAAAATTGGCAATTTGCCCCATTTGCCCCCTTTTTTTTCGGCGATTCCATTGTTCCGTCGACCAAATAAGCTTTTTTTGGGAACCCCTTTTTTTTTCTATCGATTGATACAAGAAACTCCCCAATTTCCCAAATTTAAATCCCAAAACGTGGTCAAAAATTTTGCAATTTGGCCAATTTCACGAAAACTAAAAAAATATGACAATTTCAAAAAAAAGGCCCGAATGAGCAATGCAGACTTTCCGGGTCAAAAATAACATTTTTTTGTTCATCGTCTGTCTCCAGGCCCCTTGATATTACTTTTGCTTTCTATTTTAAATTTTTTATTCTAAAAAAAAAATAGAAGTTTTACATTATGCAGATACTGAAATATGAATTGTATAAATAACATAAACCCCTTCATGATGCATTTTTGAATGGTGTTGGCATTTTTTGGGACATTGATCATTTTTTACTTTTGAACTTTGGGAAAAAATCAAACATTTCCCCTTTTTTGAGCTCCATTTCCAGGTTTTTTTATAGTTAAAAAAAATCAAAATCACTCTTTTCTAAAATTTTTTTTCCATTTTTTCATATGAGCCCAAGAAAATGAGAATACAACCTAAATATATACGAAAAAGCCACAAAAATCGGCATTTTAATTAAAAAAAAAACGGTATTTTTTTTTTTTCTCATTAGCATGCGTTGCCCCAGGATTTTTTTATATGGTGCAACTGACCACACAGCCCCATTCTCTCACATGTGGGCTACCGGGCCCCACATGTGAGTAATATACGTCAAACACGGACCGTAAGATGCATATATACGACTGCGACAGTAAAAGGGGTTTAAATGCATACTTAGTTAAGTAAACTTTTCATTAATCCTCTTATATTTTTTCAAAATTTAAATTTTAAAAAACACGCTTCCTTAAAAAAAGCTGTCTTTCTGTGACGTTGAAAGTGCCCTTAAAAATAATGTGTGGTGCTATAGTTTTCCTTACTATTTTATTGTCTTTATTTTTTTTATTATTTTTTTCATCAAAAGTAATGAAAATTACCCCCATATTTTTTACTTCTTTCTTACTGCTTTAATTGTAAAATTTTAGTTACAAGTAAATCTTACCCCCAAATTAATATTATTCATTGTTCTTACCTGTCCATTTAATTTTGTTTCCCTATTGTTTTTTTATTCATTTTTATTGGGTGTGCAATTAGTGTATTTTCCCAATTATTTTTTTGAAAGTACCAAAAACTATTTTTTGGTAGCTGTACCAACTACCTTTTTTTTTTTTTATTTTTATTGTGAAATAAACTCCAACTTATTTAATATTAAAAAATCAGATCTTACTCCAAAACCATATTATTTTAGTGATTCTGTCCATTTAACTTGTTTACCTTTTTAATTGTGTCCCTTATATTTTTTTTTTTCCTTTTTTTAGCTTTTATAATACCTTAGCTCTTATATTCACAATTTTTAAAAAATAATAACTTTTAAAATAATTTAAAATTTTAAAAGGGAATTCCCTTTAAAGTACCCCTACTATCATTTTCCCCCAAGCCCCATTATTTGTAATCCTTTATTTGTTCACAAAATTTTTTTAGTCCCTTTTATATTGTTCTTTATTTTAGCTTTAAAAAACTACCTTTTTCATTTTTTTACATTTGTTAAATAATTCAGGTGCTATTTTTTTTTTGCTTTTGAATATTTACTTTATTTTTTACTTAATTTAACATGATTTAATACAAATTTATGATTACAAGCATTGATCCTGTACCAACCTCTTTAATGACTTTAAAAGATTCAAACAGTTACTGTAATTATACACAGCAGAAAATTCAAAGGCACTTTTTTTTTCAGAGCCAACAAAAACATAACTATCTTTAAAATACAAATCAGATCTTAAGCAAGTTATGATGACCTCCTAGCATTTCTAAATTTCCCTTTCATGCCAATTGTCCATCATTACCTAATGAAACCTGGCTAAAGCCCCGATACTACAGATGTCTATGCCTTTCCCGGTTTCACAGCCCTACACAACTTTGGCCAGACCAACAGGGGGTGGCATGCTATAATATCAGACCAATAGAATGTATCACAATACTTGCACAGGGTGAACATGGGGGAAAATATAAAAGCTAAATTCAAATCCAAATACCCACAAAAAACCTTCACAGTGATAAACATCACAGAGTTCCCCAATCAAAAAATTAGCCAAAATTTTTTCAAAACCTAGGAAGTATGATAAACGATGCACGCATGAACAAAAAATCCTTTTCTACCTCAGGTGACTCAATTAAAAAATTCCCGCAAGACCGGACCCCCCCGTTACTGAATTCACAAACACAATGAGTAACTGCATGTTGCTACCAACGTAACAAAACCTCAAGAGTTACAGGACTAGTGTTTCCCTATTTACCCATTCTGGACCAACACCCAAACCCCCCTTTAAAAAACAGGCATAATTAAGATAAAACCCGACCACTACCCTACTTTTTCCCCTAACTCTTGGTAAAAAACCCCCAAAACAATACTAAAGTCACCCTTTAGATTCCAATGGGCAGCCATTTAAAACTTCACAACAGCAGTAACAAACATTGTGGCACATGGGCTAGAAAACTATAAAATATTGACGAAAAGTTTTTTAATTTTCTTTAAAAAAACCCAAAAACCTTTTTAACAAGATGCCCCAAAAAAAACTAAACAGATGACAGCTAAGAGACTGAACAGTCCCTGGCTAACCCCAGCATTCTAAATCCAAATACAAAAACCAAAATGAAAAACAGTAAGAATGGGTACATAAAACCCGAGAAAAAAAAAACGTTACTCGTCAATCCCAACCAGCCTGATAAAAAGGCAAAAAAATTGTATTTTGAGAAAGATTATCCAACTTCGGGTGATATAAAAAAGACTGGGAAAAACCCCATCAGAAATTCTGGGGGCAAAAAAGATATTAAACATAGCGAAAAAAATTAGCAAAATCAGATGAACCCCAACCCCACCAACAGAAACAGCAGACGACTCAATGATTTTTCTCCACTATAGGTCAAAAAACCCTTTCAAATAAAAAACCCAAGCTCGATACCCCCAAAAGATCCTCACTGGCAATACCCGAACACACGTTCCTAGCTCCGGGCTAACCCATACAAGTCTCCCTTATTTTTAACGCATGAAAAAAAAAGGCAGGGATTTAAAAACCTTACACCCTTTATATACAAAAAAGCGTCACAAGTACTATCACCCAATCATTGCAAAACCCCTTTAAAAAAATCATTTAATCCCCCACCTTCCCTACGTTCTCAAAAAAGCAAGGGTCACCCCCATCCAAAAGGAGGAGAACCCAAACAGGTTGAATAACTATGGCAAAATCCAATTTACACCCTCTCTCAAAAATCTTCCAAAAAATTAATTCATAAAAAGAAAACTACTCCACCTTTATCTCCCCGAACATCTCAACCCTGCCAATTTGGATTCGGCCTAATAAAAATCTAATGAGCATTATACCATGCGAACTTATACACTGCAATGGAAAAAAAGAAGTCCCTGGGGTTTTCATTGACTTTTACGTTTTAAAAACTTTTGTACAGTTGACCATGCTTGCTCCACGTAAAATTGTCACACTATGGTTTAGGGGCACTCCCCCAACTACCTCAAGTCTTACCTCGCAACAGAAGCCATATGTGTTTGCAAATGGGGCAAGCTCTTCCCAAACCAAATTTAAATTGGTTCCCACAGGGGAAATGTCCCTTTGGGCCCTTTCTCTTTCTCCTATAATAAATGACTACCAAATGCTTTGCAATTACTCCAAAAACCCCAAATTTTTTGCAGATGACACTACATACGTCTTCTCTCACCGAAACCCAGTCACGCTGCCAATACTGTAAAAAACCGAAAATTTCGAAAAAAAATCTACCTGGTTTGGACTAAAAAACTTACACTAAAATTGACAAAAACCCACTTCTTTTAGTTTTGGTAACAGAGCTAAGATGTACCTCTTAAAAATAACGATAAAAGGTCACCTATACAAAGCTAACAGAGGGAAAATTCTTTGGAATCCACCTGATAAATAGACTCAAATTTCATACACTATACAACAAATTTCAAGAAAATTTTTCCCGACTGTGGCCCCTCTATCGAAGATACGGTTTCTGTGTTCCCCAGTCGCCCCCCTGGCCCTTTATCCCTAATTTTCCCCCATCTCACCTATGGAATTTGTGCTGGGTTTAACAACAATTAACCTTCAGACCATAATTACCCAACAAAAGGCTTTCGTTGAATGATAACAAATTTCACTACAGGGGAACACCTCCCCCAATATTTAAAACATCAACCCACTCACCATCAAAAAATCCTACTTTTATTTACCTATTACATTTTATAGAACACTTAACTCTGTATTAACCCTCCCCCCAAAATTCCTTGCCAACCTCAAAAAAGAACAATACCATAAACAAAGGCACAGACGCTTTTGATGTTCCTCGTGTCCCTCTCACGCTATGCAAAAACTCAATGCACATAAAAGGCCCTAAAATCTGGAATTCATTACCTGTAAATATAAAAGAAACACTACCTGTTTATAAATTCAAGTCTCTTCTCAAAGTTCACTTACTCACTCAAAACCAAATAAATACTGAATAACTGAACCTTATAAATTGTATATCCAAAATGTTACTCACAATTATATCACATAAATGTTAAACCTAGGACCCAATCTAACTTTGTTATTTTTTAAATACACTACCTAACAGAATACTCCATTCTACTGAATGAACAGCAATGCATGCAACCATATGACCTGTCTTTGTAATACTCATTTGTGCTTTATAGTTATCTGTTTACAATAATGTCTTATCACTAATTTCATCATTGCTTAGTTAATCTTAAGTTAATTTTAAGCCAGCCCGTAATGCTATGCATATAAGTGGCTTTGGCATGCTGCTCTTACCTGTATTTTTTTTTGTACCTCTGTATGTATGCTAAAAATTTCTAAATAAATATGTAACATATAAACATGATAAATACACTCACAGAATAAATTGACATAATATGAAATGTTTTTCTAGTCTTGTCGGAGTGTCATAAAGAATAACATTTTCTATAGTTCAACACCAAAGAAAATGTGTACACAATAGTATTATTGGGAGTAACTGTGGAAAATTATTCCTTTCATATGCCTTCACTCAGAGCATCATTCCTTCTAAGAATGCTGTTTTACATGAGAATGGGTGTGTTTCTCTTTATGTATTTATTCTATTGTACCAACATGGAGACAACTTGTATACAATGTAATGTGTTTGTATTATGGTATATGCTTCACAAACATGGAAATAAGTCACTATGTCTAACTTTTTTTGGGTTATCCTGGGCAATCTATGCACATGCTGCTGTGTATGATAATCTATGTAACTGTATTTGTGTGTACTTGTACCTGAATAAAAACTTTCTTAGTCACGAACATGGAAATGAACGTGTATGAGCCATAACCAGGCATGTTCGTCTGCTTGCTTACATACTCCACTCTTGCTTTCTATTTTGAATTTTTATTCAAACAAAAAACAGAAGATTTACTGTTATGCAGACTACTGCAATATTGTAATAATTGTATAAATAATGTCAGCCCATTCATGACTGCATATTAGAATGGCTACTTGGACATTTATTGGAAAATGACACTATTTGTTTACTTTTGACCATCTACAAAAATCAAACATTGCCCCTACTTTGAGCTCCATTTCAAGGTTCTTTTCATAGTAAAACCAATCAAAATCACCTCTGTTTCTATAATATGTTTTCCATTCTATCAAATGAGACCAAGAAAATGAGAATACAACCATAAATACTATATGAAAATAGACCACGAAGTTGGCATTTTAATTAAAAAAAAAGGTCGGACTTTTTTTTTTCTCATGCACTGCGTGCTTAAGGATTTTTTTTATATGAGGCCTGGTCACAGACTGGGCAGCAGGAGCGTTGACCCCCGGAACTCTCTCCAGGTAAACTCCAGGTAACACTGACCACACAGGCCCATTTTCTCACATGTGGGCCTACCAGCTTTCTCCTGGTTGATTTGAAGCCACTAGAATTTATGAGTACATGTATATTTAAGTCAAACACGGTGGCTCGTAAGTCGTGTACTATATACGACCGAAACAGTCAAAGGGTTAAAAGCAATCAATTTACATATATTTGTATACTACACTTCTTTGATTAGCAATTTCTTACTTCCAGATTGAATCGTCCTCTAACACTATCAGAAAAGGTATTGTATTCACATTTGGATGATCCTGCTGGCCAAGATATAGTACGTGGGGAGTCGTATTTAAAGCTGCGACCGGACAGAGTAGCAATGCAAGATGCAACTGCGCAGATGGCCATGTTACAGTTCATTAGTTCTGGTCTTCCTAGAGTAGCTGTGCCATCAACAATCCATTGTGATCATCTTATTCAAGCTCAGGTATGTTAATGCTGGATTTAAATTGTGTCCTTCTGTTTGTGGATTTTGAATCATTCTAAACTTTGGCATTGATCTCATTACTTTTCTTAATTTTGCTTTTTAGGTTGATGGGCCCAAAGATTTGGTGCGAGCCATAGACATAAATAAAGAGGTGTACAACTTCCTCTCTAGTGCAGGTTCCAAGTATGGTGTTGGCTTTTGGAAACCTGGATCGGGTATCATCCATCAAGTATGGAGTTTGTTATATTGCTTTAAATTTTTCATTACATATCCATGTTAATATTTTCATATTCAGTACAAATTTTAGAACAAATTTTTTAATTTACAGTATTATTATAGCCATGTATTTAGTTATAGCATTAATACTTGTATTTAACTTACTGAAGAGTAAATATAAAATTTATACGTGTCATGCCGAATAAGCCAAACCAGCTAGTTAGGGTGTTTTCTACTGAATAAGCAGAGTGATTACAGAAATAGAAATGATTTTGATTGGTTTCACGATGAGAAGTACCTTGAAACTGAGCTCAAAGTAACGGAAATGTTTGATTTTTCTTATGTTCAAGAGTAAACAAATGACGTCACCATCCAATACATGTCCAACTGGCCAGTCTAATGTGCAGTCATGACTGGATTGACATTATTTATACAATTATTACAATAATGCAGTAGTCTGCATTATTGTAATAATGCAGTAAATCTATTTTTTTATTTGAATAAAAAATCAAAATGGAAAGCAAGAGTAATATAGGAGGGGTCTGGAGACGTGACTAATTTCGTACTTTTGGTGTCTTTTTTTTTTTTTTTTTTTTTTTCTCACTCTCTCTTCTCTCTCTCTCTATCTCTCTCTCTCTCTCTCTCTCTCTCTCTCTCTCTCTCTCTCTCTCAACAAGTCAGCCATCTCCTACCAAGGCAGGGTGGTCCAAAGAGAAAGAAAATCCCCAAAAAGAAAATACTTTCATCATCATTCAACACTTTCACCTCACTCACACATAATCACTGTTTTTTGCAGAGGTGCCCAGAATACAACAGTCTAGAAGTATATACGTATAAAAATACACAATATATCTCTCCAAACTGCCAATATGCCAAATCCCTCCTTTAGAGTGCAGGCATTGTACTTCCCATTTCCAGGACTCAAGTCCGGTTATATAAAATAACCGGTTTCCCCTGAATCCCTTCACTAAATATTACCCTACTCACACTCCAATAGATCGTCAGGTCCCAAATACCACTTGTCTCCATTCACTCCTATGTAACATGCTCATGCACGTTTGCTGGAAGTCCAAACCCCTCGCCCACAACACCACCTTTACCCCCTCCCTCCAACCTTCCTTCCCCTACAGATTTAGACGCTTTCCATGTCATTCTACTTTGATCCATTCTCTCTAAATGACCAAACCACCTCAACAAACCCTCTTCAGCTCTCTGACTAACACTTTTATTAACTCCACACCTTCTCCTAATTTCCACACTCTGAATTTTCTGCATAATATTTACACCACACATTGCTCTTAGGACATCTCCACTGCCTCCAACCTCCTCGCTGCAGCATTTACAACCCAAGCTTCACACCCATATAAGAGTGTTGGTACTACTATACTTTCATACATTCCCTTCTTTGCCTCCATAGATAACATTTTTTGCCTCCACATATACCTCAATTCACCACTCACCTTTTTTCCTTCATGAATTCTATGATAAACCTCATCCTTCATAAATCCATCTGCTGACACATCAACTCCCAAATATCTGAAAGCATTCACTTCTTCCATACTCCTTCTCCCCTATTTGATATCCAATTTTTCTTTATCTAAATCATTTGATGCTCTCATCACCTTACTCTTTTCTATGTTCACTTTCAACTTTCTACCTTTACACACATTCCCAAATTCGTCCACTAACCTTTGCAATTTTTCTTTAGAATCTCCCATAAGCACAGTATCATCAGCAAAAAGTAACTGTGTCAGTTCCCATTTTGTATTTGATTCCCCATAATTTAATCCCACCCCTCTCCTGAACACCCTAGTATTTACTTTTTTTACAACCCCATCTATAAATATATTAAACAACCATGGTGACATTACACATCCCTGTCTAAGACCTACTTTTACCGGGAAGTAGTCTCCCTCTCTTCTACACACCCTAGCCTGAGCCTCACTATCATAAAAACTTTACAGCATTTAGTAACTTACCACCTATTCCAACATCTGCCACATTGCTCCCCTATCCACTCTACACTTTTCCTGGTATACTCAGTAAACTTTTTTTTTTTTTGCAACAAGTCGGCCGTCTCCCACCGAGGCAGGGTGACCCAAAAAAGAAAGAAAATCCTCAAAAAGAAAATACTGTCATCATTGAACACTTTCACCTCACTCACACATACTGACTGCTTTTGCAGAGGTGCTCAGAACACAACAGTTTAGAAGCATATACGTATAAAGATACACAACATATCTCTCCAAACTGCTAATATCCGGAAACCCCTCCTTTAGAGTGCAGGCATTGTACTTCCCATTTCCAGGACTCAAGTCCGGCTATATAAAAATAACCGGTTTCCCTGAATCCCTTCACTAAATATTACCCTGCTTACACTCCAACAGATCGTCAGGTCCCAAATACCATTTGTCTCCATTCACTCCTATCGAACACGCTCATGCACGCCTGCTGGAAGGCCAAGCCCCTCGCCCATAAAACCTCCCTTACCCCTTCCTTCCAACCTTTTCGAGGACGACCCCTACCCTGTCTTCCTTCTCCTACCGATTTAAATGCTCTCCATGTCATTCTACTTTGATCCATTCTCTCTAAATGACCAAACCACCTCAACCCCTCTTCAGCCCTCTCACTAATACTTTTATTAACTCCACACCTTCTCCTAATTTCCTCACTCCGAATTTTCTGCATAATATTTACACAACACATTGCCCTTGGACAGGACATCTCCACTGCCTCCAACCATCTCCTCGCTGCTGCATTCACAGCCCAAGCTTCACACCCATATAAGAGTGTTAGGACTACTATACTTTCATACATTCCCTTTTTTGCCTCCATAGATAACGTTTTTTGACTCCACATATACCTCGACGCACCTTTTTTCCCTCATCAATTCTATGATTAACCTCATCCTTCATAAATCCATCCGCCGACACGTCAACTCCCAAATATCTGAAAACATTCACTTCTTCCATACTCCTCCTTCCCAGTTTGATATCCAATTTTTCTTTATCTAAATCATTTGATACCCTCATCACCTTACTCTTTTCTATGTTCACTTTCAACTTTCTACCTTTACACACACTCCCAAACTCATCCACTAACCTTTGCAATTTTTCTTTAGAATCTCCCATAAGCACAGTATCATCAGCAAAAAGTAACTGTGTCAGTTCCCATTTTGTATTTGATTCCCCATAATTTAATCCCACCCCTCTCCTGAACACCCTAGCATTTACTTCTTTTACAACCCCATCTATAAATATATTAAACAACCATGGTGACATTACACATCCCTGTCTAAGACCCACTTTTACATTGAAGTAGTCTCCCTCTCTTCTACACACCCTAACCTGAGCCTCACTATCCTCATAAAAACTCTTGACAGCATTTAATAACTTACCACCTATTCCATATACTTGCAACATCTGCCACATTGCTCCCCTATCCACTCTATCATATGCCCTTTCTAAATACATAAATGCAATAAAAACTTCCCTACCCTTATCTAAATACTGTTCACATATATGCTTCAATGTAAACACTTGATCTACACATCCCCTACCCACTCTGAAACCTCCTTGCTCATCCGCAATCCTACATTCTGTCTTACCTCAAATTCTTTCAATTATAACCCTGTACACTTTTCCTGGTATACTCAGTAAACTTATTCCTCTGTAATTTTTACAGTCTCTTTTGCCCCCTTTCCCTTTATGTAAAGGGACTATACATGCTCTCCGCCAATCCCTAGGTACCTTTCCCTCTTTCATACATTTATTAAACAAAAGTACCAACCACTCCAACACTGTATCCCCCCCTTCTTTTAACATTTCTGTCATGATCCCATCAGTTCCAGCTGCTTTACCCCCTTTCATTCTATGTAATGCCTCGCGTACCTCCCCCACATTTACATTCTGCTCTTCTTCACTCCTAAAAGATAGTATACCTCCCTGGCCAGTGCATGAAATTACCACCTCCCTTTCTTCCTCAACATTTAAAAGTTCCTCAAAATATTCTCGCTATCTACCTAATACCTCCCTCTCCCCATCTACTAAGTCCCCTACTCTGTTTGTAACTGACAAATCCATACTTTCCCTAGGCTTTCTTAAATTGTTTAACTCACTGCAAAATTTTTTCTTATTTTCATTAAAATTTCTTAACAGTGCCTCTCCCACTCTATCATCTGCTCTCCTTTTGCACTCTCTCACCACTCTCTTCACCTTTCTTTTACTCTCCATATACTCTGCTCTTCTTATAACTCTTCTGCTTTGTAAAAACCTCTCATAAGCTACCTTTTTCTCTTTTATCACACCCTTTACTTCATCATTCCACCAATCACTCCTCTTTCCTCCTGCCCCCACCCTCCTATAACTACAAACTTCTGCCCCACATTCTAATACTGCATTTTTAAAACTATTCCAACCCTCTTCAACCCCCCCACTACTCATTTTTGCACTAGCCCACCTTTCTGCTAATAGTCGCTTATATCTCACCCGAACTTCCTCCTCCCTTAGTTTATACATTTTCACCTCCCTGTTATTTGTTGTTGCCACCTTCCTCTTTTCTCATCTACCTCTTACTCTAACTGTAGCTACAACTAAATAATGATCCGAGATATCAGTTGCCCCTCTATAAACATGTACATCCTGGAGCCTACCCATCAACCTTTTATCCACCAATACATAATCTAACAAACTACTTTCATTACATCATGGTACATCATACCTTGTATATTTATTTATCCTCTTTTTCATAAAATATGTATTACTTATTACCAAATCTCTTTCTACACATAGCTCAATTAAAGGCTCCCCATTTACATTTACCCCTGGCACCCCAAATTTGCCTACTACTCCATAACATTTTTACCCCATTTTCGCATTAAAATCCCCAACCACCATTACTCTCACACTTGATTCAAAACTCCCCACGCATTCACTCAACATTTCCCAAAATCTCTCTCTCTCTCTCTCCTCTACACTTCTCTCTTCTCCAGGTGCATACACACTTACTATAACCCACTTTTCACATCCAATATTTATTTTACTCCAATAATCCTTGAATTAATACATTTATAGTCCCTCTTTTCCTGCCATAGCTTATCCTTCAACATTATTGCTACTCCTTCTTTAGCTCTAACTCTATTTGAAACCACTGACCTAATCCCATTTATTCCTCTCCATTGAAACTCTCCCACCCCCTTCAGCTTTGTTTCACTTAAAACCAGGACATCCAGCTTCTTCTCATTTATAACATCCACAATCATCTCTTTCTTATCATTTGCACAACATCTACGCACATTCAGACTTCCTACTTTGACAATTTTCTTCTTCTTATTCTTTTTTAGTAATCGTCACAGGAAAGGGGTTACTAGCCCATTGTTCCCGGCATTTTAGTTGACTTTTACAACACGCATGGCTTACGGAGGAAAGATTCTTATTCCACTTCCCCATGGATATAAAAGGAAAAGTAAACTTATTCCTATATAATTTTTAAAATCTCTTTTGTCCCCCTTCCCTTTATATAAAGAGACTATACACGCTCTCTGCCAATCCTTAGGTACCTTCCCCTCTTTCATACATTTTTTTTTTTTTTTTTTTTTTTCTTCGACAAGTCGGCCATCTCCCACCGAGGCAGGGTGACCCAAAAAAGAAAGAAAATCCCCAAAAAGAAAATACTTTCATCATCATTCAACACTTTCACCACACGCACACATTATCACTGCTTTTGCAGAGGTGCTCAGAATACAACAGTTTAGAAGCATATACATATAAAGATATACAACATATCCCTCCAAACTGCCAATATCCCAAACCCCTCCTTTAAAGTGCAGGCATTGTACTTCCCATTTCCAGGACTCAAGTCCGACTATATGAAAATAACCGGTTTCCCTGAATCCCTTCACTAAATATTACCCTGCTCACACTCCAACAGATCGTCAGGTTCCAAGTATCATTCGTCTCCATTCACTCCTATCTAACACGCTCATGCACGCTTGCTCCAACACTATGTCCCTCCCCCCCCCCCCCCCTGCTTTTAACATTTGTCATGATCCCATCAGTTCCAGCTGCTTTACCCCCTTTCATTCTACGTAATGCCTCACGCACCTCCCCCACACTCACATCCTGCACTTCTTCACTCCTAAATGATGATATACCTCCCTGGCCAGTGCATGAAATTACTGCCTCCCTTTCTTCGTCAACATTTAAAAGTTCCTCAAAATATTCTTGCCTTCTACCCAAAACCTCCATTTCCCCATCTACTAACTCCCCTACTCTGTTTTTAACTGATAAATCCATTTGTTCCCTAGGCTTTCTTAACTTGTTTAACTCCAAAAACTTTTCTTATTTTCATTAAAATTCCTTGACAGTACCTCTCCCACTCTATCATCCGCTCTCCTTTTGCACTCTCACACCACTCTCTTCACCTTTCTTTTACTCTCCATATAGTGTACTCTACTCTTCGTATAACACTTCTGCTTTGTAAATACCTCTCATAAGCTACCTTTTTCTCTTTTATCACACCCTTTACTTCATCATTCCACCAATCACTCCTCTTTCCTCCTGCACCCACCCTCCTATAACCACAAACTTCTGCCCCACATTCTAATACTGCATTTTTTAAACTATTCCAACCCTCTTCAACCCCCCCACTATTCATACCTGCACCAGCCCCCCTTTCTGCCAATAGTTGCTTATATTTCACCCGAACTTCCTTCTCCCTTAGTTTATACACTTTCACCTCCCTCTTACTTGTTGTTGCCATTTTCCTCTTATCCCATCTACCTGTTACTCTAACTGTAGCTACAGCTAGATAATGATCTGATATATCAGTTGCCCCTCTATAAACGTGTACATCCTGGAGCCTACCCATCAACCATTCATCCACCAATACATAATCTAACAAACTACTTTCATTACGTGCTACATCATACCTTGTATATTTATTTTTCCTCTTTTTCATAAAATATGTATTACTATTACTAGTAGGCTGGTAGACAGCAACCACCCAGGGAAGTACTACCGTCCTGCCAGATGACTGTGAAACAAAAACCTGTAACTGTTTTGCATATGGTAGGATTGCTGGTTTCTTTTTCTGTCTCATAAACACGCTAGATACCAGGGATATCTTGCTACTCCTACTTACACTTTGGTCACACTTCACAGACACGCACATGCATATATATATATACATACATCTAGGTTTTTCTCCTTTTTCTAAATAGCTCTTGTTCTTTTTATTTCTTCTATTGTCCATGGGGAAGTGGAAAAGAATCTTCCTCCGTAAGCCATGCGTGTCGTATGAGGCGACTAAAACTGCCGGAGCAATGGGCTAGTAACCCCTTCTCCTGTATACATTACTAAAAAAGAGAAGAAGAAAAACTTTATAAAACTGGGATGCTTAAATGGGCGTGGATGTAGTGCGAATGACAAAAACAGATGATTGCTGATGTTATGAATGAAAACAAGTTGGATGTCCTGGCTCTAAGCGAAACAAAGCTGAAGGGGGTGGGAGAGTTTCAGGGGGGGAAAAAAATGGGAAAAAATCTGGAGTATCTGAGAGAGTTAGAGCAAAGGAAGGGGTAGCAGTAATGTTAAATGATCAGTTAGGAGGAGAAAAGAGAATATGAATGTGTAAATTCAAGAATTATGTGGATTAAAAAAAGGGTTTTGGATGCGAGAAGTGGGTCATAATAACGTGTATGCACCTGGAGAAAGAGGAATGCAGAGGAAGAGAGAGATTTTGGGAGGATGTTAAGTGAATGTATAGGAGCCTTGAACCAAGTGAGAGAGAAATTGTGGTAGGGGACCTGAATGCAAAGTAGGAGAAACTTTTAGAGAGGGTGTGGTAGGTAAGTTTGGGGTGCCAGGTGTAAATGATAATGGGAGCCCTTTGATTGAACTTTGTATAGAAAGGGGTTTAGTTATAGGTAATACATATTTTAAGAAAAAGAGGAATAAATAAGTATACACGATATGATGTAGGGCGAAATGACAGTAGTTTGTTGGATTATGTATTGGTAATAAAAGACTGTTGAGTAGACTTCAGGATGTACATGTTTATAGAGGGACCACAGATATATCAGATCACTTTCTAGTTTGTAGCTACACTGAGAGTAAAAGGTAGATTGGGATACAAGGAAATAGAAGCATCAGGGAAGAGAGAGGTGAAGGTTTATAAACTAAAAGAGGAGGCAGTTAGGGTAAGATATAAACAGCTATTGGAGGATAGATGGGCTAATGAGAGCATGGGCAAGGGGGTTAAAGAAGGTATGGGTAGGTTTAAAAATGTAGTTTTAGATGTTCCAGCAGAAGTTTGTGGTTACAGGAAAGTGGGTGGGGGAGGGAAGAGGAGCGATTGGTGGAATGATGTGTAAAGAGAGTAGTAAGGGAGAAAAAGTTAGCATATGAGAAGTTTTTACAAAGTAGAAGTGATGCAAGGGGGGAAGAGTATATGGAGAAAAAGAGAGAGGTTAAGAGAGTGGTGAAGCAATGTAAAAAGAGAGCAAATGAGAGAATGGGTGGATGTTATAAAACAAATTTTGTTGAAAATAAGAAAAAGGTTTTGGAGTGAGATTAACAAGTTAAGAAAGCCTAGAGAACAAATGGATTTGTCAGTTAAAAATGGAGAGGGAGTTATTAAATGGAGAGTTAGAGGTATTGGGAAATGGAGGAATATTTTGAGGAATTGTTAAATGTTATGAAGATAGGGAAGCTGTGATTTCGTGTATAGGGGAAGGGGGAATAACATCTTGTAGGATGAGGAAGAGCCAGTTGTGAGTGTGGGGGAAGTTCGTGAGGGAGTAGGTAAAATGAAAGGGGGGAAGGGAGCCGGGATTGATGGGATAAAGATAGAAATGTTAAAAGCAGGTGGGGATATAGTTTTTTGGGGTGGTTTTGGGGCAATTATTTAATAAATGTATGGAAGAGGGTAAGGTACCTAGGGATTGGCAGAGAGCATGCATAGTCCTTTGTATAAAGGCAAAGGGGATAAAAGAGATGCAAAAATTATAGGGGGATAAATCTGTTGAGTGACCTGGTAAAGTGTAAAGGTAAGTTATAATTGAAAGAATTAAGAGTAAGACGGGGAATAGGATAGCAGATGAACAAGGAGGCTTTAGGGAAAGGGAGGGGGTGGGGTGGACCAGGTGTTTACAGTGAAACATATAAGTGAACAGTATTTAGATAAGGCTAAAGAGGTCTTTGTGGCATTTATGGGTTTGGAAAAGGCGTATGACAGGTGGATAGGGGGGGGAATGTGGCAGATGTTGCAAGTGTATGGTGTAGGAGGTAGGTTACTGAAAGGCAGTGAAGAGTTTTTACGAGGATAGTGAGGCTCAAGTTAGATATGTAGGAAAAAAGGGAAATTTTTTCCCATAAAATAGGCCTTAGACAAGGATGTGTGATGTCACCGTGGTTGTTTAATAATTTATAGATGGGGGTTTTAAGAGAAGTAAATGCGAGGGTCTTGGGAAAGGCGTGGAGTTAAAAGATAAAAAAATCACACACAAAGTGGGAGTTGTCACAGCTGCTCTTTGCTGATGACACTGTGCTCTTGGGAGATTCTGAAGAGAAGCGCAGAGATTGGTGGATGAATTTGGTAGGGTGTGCAAAAAAAGAAAATTAAAGGTGAATACAGGAAAGAGTAAGGTTTATGAGGATAACAAAAAGATTAGGTATGAAAGATTGAATACAGATTGAGGGAGAGAGTATGGAGGAGGTGAACGTATTCAATATTTGGGAGTGGACGTGTCAGCGGATGGGGCTATGAAAGATGAGGTGAATCATAGAATTGATGAGGGAAAAAGAGTGAGTGGTGCACTTAGGATCTGTGGAGACAAAGAACTTTGTCCTTGGAGGCAAAGAGGGGAATGTAAAGAGAGTATAGTTTTTACCAACGCTCTTATATGGTGGAAGCGTGGGTGATGAATGTTGCAGCGAGGAGAAGGCTGGAGGCAGTGGGATGTCATTGTCTGAGGGCAATGTGTGGTGTGAATAATAATGCAGAGAATTCGTAGTTTGGGAAATTAGGAGGAGGTGCGGGATTACCAAAACTGTTTTCCAGAGGCTGAGGAAGGGTTTGTTGAGGTGGTTCGGACATGTAGAGAGAATGGAGCGAAACAGAATGACTTCAAGAGTGTTCAGTCCCGTAGTGGAAGGAAGGTGGGGTAGGGGTCGGCCTAGGAAGGGTTGGAGGGGGGGGGTAAAGGAGGGTGTGGGGGGGTTGGGATTAAAGGGATGGAAAAAAAAAAAAAACAAAAAAAAAAAAAAAAAAAAAAAAAAAAAAAAAACCAAAAAAAAAAAAAAACATGCCGCACTCTAAGGAGGGGGTAATGTTGCAGTTAAAAACTTAGTTTAAAGCACCCTTCTGGAAAAGACATGATGGAGTGAATGATGGTGAAAGTTTTTCTTTTTCGGGCCACCCTGCCTTGGTGGGAATCGGCCAGTGTGATAATAAAAAAATAAAATAATAAATAATATTATGAAACCTCTTTCTACACATAGCTCAATTAAAGGCTCCCCATTTTCATTCCCCTGGCACCCCAAATTTACCTACTGCTCCCTCCACAACATTTTTTCCCACTTTAGCATTAAAATCCCCAACCACAAGTATTCTCACACTTGGTTCAAAACTCCCCACACAATTACTCAACATTTCCCAAAATCAATCTCTCTCTCTCTCTCCTCTATACTTCTCTCTTTCCCAGGTGCATATATGCTTATTATATCCCACTTCTCACATCCAACCTTTATTTTACTCCACATAATCCTTGAATTAATATATTTATAGTCCCTCTTTTCCTGCCATAGCTTATCCTTCAACATTGCTACTCCTTTAGCTGTAACTCTATTAGAAACCCCTGACCTAATCCCATTTATTCCTCTCCACTGTAACTCACCCACTCCCTTCAGCTTTGTTTCACTTAAAGCCACGATATCCAGCTTCTCATTCATAACATCCACAATCATCTCTTTCTTATCATTAGCATAACATCCACGCACATTCAGACTTCCCACTTTGACAGTACAGTATTCTTCTTATTCTTTTTAGTAATTATTACAGGAAAGGGGTTACTAGCCCATTGTTCCCGGCATTTGAGTTGACTTTTACAACACGCATGGCTTACGGAGGAAAGATTCTTATTCCACTTCCCCATGGATATAAAAGGAAATGTAATTAGAACAAGAACTAAGATAAAATCAAAGAAAACTCAAATGAGTGTGTATAAGTAAACATGTACATGTGTGTTTAGTGTGACCTAAGTGTAAGTAGAAGTAGCAAGACATACCTGTAATCTTGCATATTTCTTAGATTATTATGAGATTATCGTTTTGTAAGTTTCTCTTTTTTTTTTTTTTCTTAATTCTTTGACACTGAGAGCAAGTTTATGAGCAGAGGTCTCGACAGTGAAAGGGTTTAGGGAGTTCAGTCTGTTCATAAAGTTTGGCTTATTAGGTGTGTGTTTGTGCAGGGGGGGGGGGGGTGCTTGTTTTTGTTAAATAAAATAAAACCAGATACTGAACAGAGAAAAATTCATCAAAAGATATTTTAATTTTAATAGGTTAGGAATTTCTTTTCCTAGATTATCTTGGAAAATTATGCATTCCCTGGTCTTCTGATGATTGGAACTGACTCACACACTCCAAATGGTGGTGGACTGGGAGGCCTGTGCATTGGAGTTGGAGGAGCTGATGCTGTTGATGTAATGGCCAATATTCCCTGGGAGCTGAAGTGTCCAAAGGTATATTTAGTGATCTTTGAGTCTTATTCGCAATTTTCCTACATATTTGTTTAACATTAATTAACTGATACCTTTAATGCCAATTTGTTTGTGTTTACCAACTTCAAAACTACTTTTAACAATAATGGGACCCTTGCCAAACCCCTTTAATTGACTTTTTTGTAGTGTAATTCTTTAGCTATTTCCCACATTCCAACATTTACATATGTTACTTTTCTAGAAGGATACATTTTTATCTTTCCAGTAATGATCCACCAGCTGACAACTATTATTTGTAAATTCAAAAAGTGGTTCAGCTTGCTGGCTTCTGCTAATGCCTCTGTAGATAAAAGCCATGTTAACATTGAATCTGCATGTGAAACCTCATGGATCTCTTGGCTTCACTCACTAGGTAACAGGCATTCCAAATACCTGACAAGTTTCCTACTCCTTATCTCACCTCTTTTTCTTCTTCATCAACCTCTGAAAGTCCTTATACCACTTTCCCGGTTTTCTACCAACTTTTCCCTTCAAAATGTGTGCACTGAATTTTTTGAAGAGTTATTTGCTGATGATACTGTACTTATGGGAGATTCTAAAGAAAAATTGCAAAGGTTAGTGGATGAGTTTGGGAGTGTGTGTAAAGGTAGAAAGTTGAAAGTGAACATAGAAAAGAGTAAGGTGATGAGGGTATCAAATGATTTGGATAAAGAAAAATTGGATATCAAATTGGGGAGGAGGAGTATGGAAGAAGTGAATGTTTTCAGATTCTTTCAACTTTCTACCTTTATACACGCTCCCAAACTCGTCCACTAACCTTGGCAATTTTTCTTTAGAATCTCCCATAAGCGCAGTATCATTAGCAAAAAGCAACTGTGTCAATTCCCATTTTGCATTTGATTCCCCATAATTTAATCCCACCCCTCTCCTGAACACCCTAGCATTTACTTCTTTCACAACCCCATCTATAAATATATTAAACAACCATGGTGACATTACACATCCCTGTCTAAGACCTACTTTTACCGGGAAGTAGTCTCCCTCTCTTCTACACACCCTAACCTGAGCCTCACTATCCTCATAAAAACTCTTTACAGCATTTAATAACTTCCTATTTTATATACTTGCAACATCTGCCACATTGCTCCCCTATCCACTCTATCATATGCTTTTTCTAAATCCATAAATACAGTGAAAACTTCCCTGCCTTTATCTAAATACTGTTCACATATATGCTTCAATGTAAACACTTGATCTACACATCCCCTACCCACTCTAAAACCTCCTTACTCATCCATAATCCTACATTCTGTCTTGCCTCTAATTCTTTCAATAATAACCCTACCATGCACTTTTCCTGGTATACTCAGTAAACTTATTCCTCTGTAATACTTACAATCTCTTTTGTTCTCCTTCCCTTTATTTAAAGGAATTATACATGCTTTCTGCCAATCCCTAGGTACCTTCCCCTCTTTCAAACATTTATTAAACAAAAATACCAACCACTCCAGCACTATATCCCCCCGGCTTTTAGCATTTCTGTCATGATCCCGTCAGTTCCAGCTGCTTTACCCCCTTTCATTCTACGTAATGCCTCACACACCTCCCCCACACTCGCATCCTGCTCTTCTTCACTCCTAAAAGATGGTGTACCTCCCTGGCCAGTGCATGAAATTACCGCCTCCCTTTTTTGTTGACATTTAAAAGTTCCTCAAAATATTCTCGCCTTCTACCCAAAACCTCCATCTCCCCATCTACTAACTCCCCTTCTGTTTTTAATTGACAAATCCATTCGTTCCCTAGGCTTTCTTAACTTGTTTATCTCGCTCCAAAAATTTTTCATATTTTCTTCAAAATTTCTTGAGTGTCTCTCCCACCCTATCATCATCTCTCCTTTTACACTCTCTCACCACTCTCTTCACCTTTCTTTTACTCTCCATATACTCTGATCTTCTTATAACACTTCTGCTTTGTAAAAACCTCTTTGTAAAATTCTCCATTAAATATCTTCCTCTATTTCATGTGTACTTTGAGCACTTTCAAAATTTTCTCTCTATATAACCTCTTAAAAGAAGTGTTCTTCTCATTAGGTCAACCTCATTGGGAGACTGCTGATGTTAAAAAAAAAATAACCCCCCTTTTTTTCTTTTTTAAGCTGACACCTTTTCTTCCAACAATTATTTGTGCTTCTCACAGCACTGTTTTTGTTTATTCATTTTCACCTCTCTGTTAACTGACACTTCTAACATACAGTATAAAACTTTAATACTGATACTAATATAAAATAAATGTGCTGCAAATTGTTAGTAATATTGTATTGACTTCAGATTATTAATATTGTAGATTTCTAACTAATTTTTGCTCTTCATTTGCAGGTGATTGGTGTGAAACTTACAGGTAAACTGAGTGGCTGGACATCACCAAAAGATGTCATTCTTAAGGTTGCTGGTATTCTGACTGTTAAAGGTGGAACAGGAGCTATTATTGAGTACTTTGGGCCTGGTGTTGATTCCATTTCTTGCACAGGCATGGCAACCATTTGCAATATGGGCGCTGAAATTGGTAAGTTTGGTTTACGTAGGTAATGCATAAAATTTATAACCTTCCATTCCATGAGCTTAGAATAATTAAATGTGTTGAAAAAACTGGCAGGTTTCTAACTAAAGATTTTGGTGTTCGGACCAAGGTTCCTCATTTTAAAATAGGGGTGCTATGCAAAAAAAAGTTGTTTGGTATACACAAGAAGTTGCATAAATCTAGGTGGAAGGAAGGAGGGGTAGTAATTATTCTAGGAAAGTTTGGAGGGAGGGGGATGAAGGAGATTTTTAGTTCTTGGGTAGATTATCCAGCATGATTGTGTATTTTAGATCAGATGAAGTAAAGCCAAGTGTTTTTTATGACTTCATGCACTGTTGGAGTGTGCACAAAGTAACGTATATAAAGGAATGAAGAACGACCAGACTAATCAGTGAGGTGGAAGTATAGTGTCTACACTTTGAAGGAGGGATGGGGATGTTGTATTTCAGGTCATTGGAACTGGGATGCCCACACACTTCTAGCCAACAACTACTGAATAAATTATGGTGAATGAAATTCCATCTTTGGGTCACCCTATAGTAAATGGTCAGTGTCAAAAGAAAAAAAAATTCTACAGTATACAGTGCTATTAAATTATCTTGAATACATAATTTTAATCTGTAGTTTTTAACATTTTCTTCAAAATTCACAATTTTCAAAAATCACTGTGCATTTTTTTTTAACACATCAACTGTCTCCCACAGAGAAAACGTGATCCAAAAAAAGAAACACTTTCACCATCATTCACACAATATCACTGTCTTTGCAGAGGTGCCCAGATATGAAAGTTGAGATGTCATTCCACACAGCCAATATCCCAACCCCTTCCTTTAAAGTACAGGCATTGTACTTACCATTTCCAGGACTCGAGTCCAGCTAACCAGTTTCCCTGAATCCCTTGACAAAATATTACCCTGCTCACACTCCAGCACCTTGTCAGGTCCAAAAAACCATTCGTCTCCATTCATTACTACATAACACGCTCATGCACGCTTGCTGGAAGTGCAAGCCCCTCATCCACTAAACCTTCTTTACCCCTCCCTCCAACCTTTTTGGGGATGACCCCTTATCCTGCCTTCCTTCCTTCTACAGATTTATACACTCTCCAAGTCATTCTACTTTGTTCCATTCTCTCTAAATGATCAAACCACCCAAACAGCCCCTCTCCAGTCTGCTGAATAATACTTTTAGTAGTAAATTTATAATCAATAAATTCAAAATTATATTAAAATAACTTCTCTGTCAGACCCGGGTCATTATCACTTAAGACTAGAAACTGGAGAGATAGGAAATGATCATGATGTATTGTATCAGCCACAATAAAAGGTAGCCAACCAAGATCAGCCAAGGAAAGTATCTGAGTGTCAGTCTGGCTGTCTGATATATACTTTTTTTTTTTTTTCCAACAAGTCGGCCGTCTCCCACCGAGGCAGGGTGACCCAAAAAAAGAAAGAAAATCCCCAAAAAGAAAATACTTTCATCATCATTCAACACTTTCACCACACTTACACATTATCACTGTTTTTGCAGAGGTGCTCAGAATACAACAGTTTACAAGCATATATGTATAAAGATACACAACATATCCCTCCAAACTGCCAATATCCCAAACCCCTCCTTTAAGAATGCAGGTATTGTACTTCCCATTTCCAGGACTCAAGTCCGACTATGTGAAAATAACCGGTTTCCCTGAATCCCTTCACTAAATATTACCCTGCTCACACTCCAACAGATCGTCAGGTCCCAAGTACCATTCGTCTCCATTCACTCCTATCTAACACGCTCACGCACGCTTGCTAGAAGTCCAAGCCCCTCGCCCACAAAACCTCCTTTACCCCCTCTCTCCAACCCTTTCGAGGATGACCCCTACCCCGCCTTCCTTCCCCTATAGATTTATATGCTTTCCGTGTTATTCTACTTTGATCTATTCTCTCTAAATGACCAAACCACCTCAACAACCCCACTTCTGCCCTCTGACTAATACTTTTATTAACTCCACACCTTTTCCTAATTTCCACACTCCGAATTTTCTGCATAATATTTACACCACACATTGCCCTTAGACAGGACATCTCCACTGCTTCCAACCGTCTCCTCGCTGCTGCATTTACACCCAAGCTTCACATCCATATAAGAGTGTTGGTACTATTATACTTTCATACATTCCCTTCTTTGCCTCCATAGATAACGTTTTTTGACTCCACATGTACCTCAACGCACCACTCGCCTTTTTTCCCTCATCATTTCTATGATTAACCTCATCCTTCATAAATCCGTCCGCCGACACTTCAACTCCCAAGTATCTGAAAACATTCACTTCTTCCATGCTCCTCCTCCCCAATTTGATATCCAATTTTTCTTTATCTAAATCATTTGATACCCTCATCACCTTACTCTTTTCTATGTTCACTTTCAACTTTCTACCTTTACACACATTCCCAAACTCATCCACTAACCTTTGCAATTTTTCTTTAGAATCTCCCATAAGCACAGTATCATCAGCAAAAAGTAACCGTGTCAATTCCCATTTTGAATTTGATTTCCCATTATTTAATCCCATCCCTCTCCCAAACACCCTAGCATTTACTTCTTTTACAACCCCATCTATAAATATATTAAACAACCATGGTGACATTACACATCCCTGTCTAAGACCTACTTATACTAGGAAGTAGTCTCCCTCTCTTCTACACACCCTAACCTGAGCCTCACTATCCTCATAAAAACTCTTTACAGCATTTAGTAACTTACCACCTATTCCATATACTTGCAACATCTGCCACATTGCTCCTCTATCCACTCTATCATATGCCTTTTCTAAATCCATAAATACAATAAAAACTTCCCTACCCATATCTAAATACTGTTCACATATATGCTTCAATGTAAACACTTGATCTACACATCCCCTACCCACTCTGAAACCTCTTTGCTCATCCGCAATCCTACATTCTGTCTTACCTCTAATTCTTTCAATTATAACCCTACCGTACACGTTTCCTGGTATACTCAGTAAACTTATTCCTCTATAATTTTTCCAGTCTCTTTTGTCCCCTTTCCCTTTATATAAAGGGACTATACATGCTCTCTGCCAATCCCTAGGTACCTTCCCCTCTTTCATACATTTATTAAACAAAAGTACCAACCACTCCAGCACTATATCCCCCCCTGCTTTTAACATTTCTGTCATGATCCCATCAGTTCCAGCTGCTTTACCCCCTTTCATTCTACATAATGCCTCGCGTACCTCCCCCACATTTACATTCTGCTCTTCTTCACTCCTAAAAGATAGTATACCTCCCTGGCCAGTGCATGAAATTACCACCTCCCTTTCTTCCTCAACATTTAAATGTTCCTCAAAATATTCTTGCCATCTACCTAATGCCTCCCTCTCCTCATCTACTAACTCCCCTACTCTGTTTTTAACTGACAAATCCATACTTTCCCTAGGCTTTCTTAACTTGTTTAACTCCAAAATTTTTTCTTATTTTCATTAAAATTTCTTGACAGTGCCTCTCCCACTCTATCATCTGCTCTCCTTTTGCACTCTCTCACCACTCTCTTCACCTTTCTTTTACTCTCCATATACTCTGCTCTTCTTATAACACTTCTGCTTTGTAAAAACCTCTCATAAGCTACCTTTTTCTCTTTTATCACACCCTTTACTTCATCATTCCACCAATCACTCCTCTTTCCTCCTGCCCCCACCCTCCTATTACCACAAACTTCTGCCCCACATTCTAATACTGCATTTTTAAAACTATTCCAACCCTCTTCAACCCCCCCACTACTCATCTTTGCACTAGCCCACCTTTCTGCCAATAGTCGCTTATATCTCACCCGAACTTCCTCCTCCCTTAGTTTATACATTTTCACCTCCCTCTTATTTGTTGTTGCCACCTTCTCCCTTTTCCCATCTACCTCTTACTCTAACTGTAGCTACAACTAAATAATGATCTGATTTATCAGTTGCCCCTCTATAAACATGTACATCCTGGAGCCTATCCATCAACCTTTTATCCACCAATACATAATCTAACAAACTACTTTCATTATGTGCTACATCATACCTTGTATATTCATTTATCCTCTTTTTCATAAAATATGTATTACTTATTACAAAATTTCTTTCTACACATAGCTCAATTAAAGGCTCCCCATTTACATTTACCCCTGGCACCCCAAATTTACCTACTACTCCCTCCATAACATTTTTACCCACTTTAGCATTGAAATCCCCAACCACCATTACTCTCACATTTGATTCAAAACTCCCCACGCATTCACTCAACATTTCCCAAAATCTCTCTCTCTCCTCTACACTTCTGTCTTCTCCAGGTGCATACACGCTTACTATAACCCACTTTTCACATCCAATCTTTATTTTACTCCACATAATCCTTGAATAAATACATTTATAGTCCCTCTTTTCCTGCCATAGCTTATCCTTCAACATTATTGCTACTCCTTCTTTAGCTCTAACTCTATTTGAAACCCCTGACCTAATCCCATTTATTCCTCTCCATTGAAACTCTCCCACCCCCTTCAGCTTTGTTTCACTTAAAGCCAGGACATCCAGCTTCTTCTCATTCATAACATCCACAATCATCTCTTTCTTATCATGGTGTTTCCTTTATCATGAATTCATTATTACAGACTAGCCACTAAGGGAAAAGGGGATGAAGTGAAAACAAGGGAAGTTCATTGGGACATAATGTACTCCTGGTGTAAGGTGCTGATGCTTAGGGAGTCGGGTGGGGGGAGTTAGGGAGTGTAACTAGTAACCATGTTTTCACCACTGCCAGACACTGGTCTTTGCCTTTTTTTTTCTTGTGCTCATGTGGAATATTTTCTGTACGTACTTTGCGTTAGCATTATTGTCGATATAAGAATAGTCCTATACATATATAATGCTCTATTTTCCCATCGCTTTGAGAATGATTTACCACCAGTCATCATAACCATTTCACAGTACTCCCTTTTTTTTATGCTGTCACATATGCTGCCTTCCATCATTTTATTCTTGACTCAACTGTTTGGGTGTCTAGCACCTCATGTCGGATAAAACAAAACTCTAGGATCAAGCGAGACCACAGTGCATCATAGACACTACTGCCTCAGTCGGACATGTAAACAACAACAACAGCAACAACAACACTCAGGACCTGTTAAACCAACATGAGCTTCCCACCAGCAAATTGGTGGGAAGGTGTGTCTTTGCAGAGGCACCCAGATACAACAGTTTAGAAGCATATATAAAGATGTATATAACATACCCATTCTAACTGCGAATATCCTAAACCCCCTCCTTTAAAGTTCAGGCATTGTACTTCCCATTTCCAGTACTCAAGTCCGGCTATATAAAAATAACTGGTTTCCCTGAATCCCTTCACCAAATATTATCCTGCTCACACTCCAACAGTTCGTCAGGTCCCAAAAACCGTTTGTCTCCATTCACTCCTATCTAACACGCTCACACATGTTTGCTGGAAGTCCAAGCCCATCGCCCACAAAACCTCCTTTACCCCCTCTCTCCAACCTTTTCGAGGACAACCCCTATCCTGCCTTCCTTCCCCTACAGATTTTACACTCTCCAAGTCATTGTACTTAGATACATTCTCTCTAAATGACCAAACCACCTCAACAACCCCTCTTCAGCCCTCTGATTAACTCCACACCTCCTAATTTTCCCCCACACCCCAAAATTCTCTGCACAATATTTACACCACACAGGGGGGGAAAAAATGGATTAAATCTGGAGTATCTAGGAGTTAGGGAAAAGGGAAGGGGTAGCAGAAATGTTGAATGATCATTATGAAGAGAAAAGAATATAAATGTGTAAATTTTTGAATTATGTGGTTTAAATAAAGGTTGGGGCGAGAATGGTCAAATCAGGGTAGCACCTGGAAAGAAGGAATGCAGAGAGAGAAGAGATTTTGGAGATTTTAAAATGAATGTAAGGAGCCTTTAAACCCAAGTGAGAGAGAATTTGTGGTGGGGGACCTAATGCAAAGTAAGAAACTTTTAGAGAGGGGGGGTAGGTAATTTTGGGGGTCCAGGTGTAAATGATAAGGGAGCCCTTTGTTGAATTTTGTATAAAAAGGGGGTTTATTTATAGAAATACATATTTTAAGAAAAAAGGATAAATAAGTATACAAATATGATGTAGGGCGAAATGACGTATTTTTTGGGTTTATGTATTGGAATAAAAGACTGTTGAGTAGACTTCAGGATGTACATTTTTTTGTAAGGGACCAAGATAGATCACTTTCTAGTTTTACTACACTGAGAGAAAAGGTAGAGGGATACAAGAAAAAAGCATCGGGAAAAAGAGAGGGAAGGGTTTTTTAAAAAAAAAGAGGAGGCAGTTTTTGGGGAAGATATAAACACTATTGGAGGGTAGATGGGGTAAAGAGCTAGGCAAGGGGCGAAAGGTATGGGGTAGGTTTTTAAAAAGTATGTTTGTGTGTTTTAGCAAAGTTTGTGGGTTTCAGAAAGGGGGCGGGAGGGGAAAAGGGGCGATTGTGGAATAGAAAGAAGTATAAAGGAGAAAAAGTTAGCATATGGAAGTTTTTACAAAGTAGAAGTGATCAAGGGGGGAAAGTATATGGGGAAAAAAAAGAGGTTTAAAAGATGGTAACAAGTAAAAAGAGCAAATGAGAGAGTGGGGGGAATGTTAACAAAAAATTTTGTTGAAAAAAAGAAAAAGTTTTGGGTGAATTAACAAATTAAGAAACCTAAAGAACAAATAGATTTGTCATTAAAAAAAGGAAGGAGGTTATTTTAAAAGAGAGTTAAGGTATTTGGGGAAAATGGAGGGAAAAAATTTTTAGGAATTGTTAAATGTTATGAAGATAGGGAAGCTTGATTTCGTGTATAGGGCAAGGGGGAATAAATTTTTGTAGGGGTGAGGAAGACCAGTTGTGAGTGTGGGGGAAGTTCGTAGGCAGGTAAAATGAAAGGGGGAAGGGAGCTGGGATTGATGGGGTAAAGATAAAAAATTTAAAACAGGGGGGATTAGTTTTGGATGGTTGGTGCAATTATTTTAATAAATGTATGGAAGAGGGTAAAGGGACCTAGGGATTGGCGGAGCATGAATTCCTTGTATAAAGGCAAAGGGATAAAAGAGAGTGCAAAAATTAAGGGGGTAAGTCTTTTTGAGTATACCGGGTAAATGTAGGAGATTTATTATTAAAAGAATTTAGAGTAAGGGGGAAAATAGGATAGCAGTAAACAAGGAGGTTTTGGGAAAAGGTGGGGGGGGGTTTGGGGACCAGTTGTTTACAGTGAAACAAAAGTGAAATATTTAGATAAGGCTAAGGGGTCTTTGGGGCATTTAGGTTTTGGGAAAAGGCGTATGACGGGGTGGATAGGGGGGCAATGTGGCAGATGTTCGGGGTGAAATGTGTAGGGGGTAGGTTACTAAAGCAGTGAAGGTTTTTACGAGGAAGTGAGGCTCAAGTAATAAAAGGGAAAGAGGGAAATTTTTCCCATAAAAGTAGGGTTTAAAGACAAGGATGTTGATGTCACCGGGGTTGTTTAATATATTATAGGGGGGTGTAAAAATAAATGCGGGGGCCCTTTGGGGCAAGGGGCGTGGATTTAAAAGATAAAAATCACACACAAAGTGGGAGTTTTCACGCGCTCTTGCTGATGACACGTCTCTGGGAAATTCTGAAGAGAAGTTGCAGAAATTGGTGGAGAATTTGGTGGGGTTGGAAAAGAAGAAAATTAAAGGTGAATCAGGAAAGAAAAAAGGTTATAGGATAACAAAAAGATTGGGGTTTGAAAGATTGGATAAAATTGGGGGAAGAGATGGAGGGGGTGAATGTTTTCAATATTTGGGAGGGGACGTGTCAGGGGATGGGTCTATGAAAAATGAGGTGAAACTAAAATTGATGGGGGAAAAAGGGGTGAGTGGTGCACTTAGGATCTGTGGAGACAAAAAACTTTGTCCTTGGAGGCAAAGAGGGGAATTTTTTGGAGTATAGTTTTACCAACGCTCTTATATGGGTGTAAGCATGGGTAGAATGTTGCAGCGAGGAGAAGGCTGGAGGCATGGATCCTTTTCTGAGGTTTTGGTGCAGGGCTTTGGGCTTCCACAGGCATGCGTGAGCGTGTTGATAGGAGTAATGGGAAAAAATGGTTTTTTAAAACTTACGTGCTGTTTGGGGTGTGAGCAAAGTAACATTTTTGAAGGGTTCAGGGGAAAACCGCAGGCCCGGGCTTGAGTCCTGGGATGGGAAGTACAGTGCCTCACTCTGAACGGGGGGGTTTAAAGTTGCAGTTTTTTAAAAAATGTAGGGAAAGCCCCTCTGGAAGACTGTGGGTGAATGATGGTGAAAGTTTTTTTTTTTTTTCGGGGACCCTGCCTTGGGGGGAAACGGGCCCGGTGATAAAATAAAATAAAAAAAATTGCCCTTAGACAGGGGATCTCCTTTGCTTCCAGCCCCCCTTTTTAGTAGCTTTTCAACCCAACTTCACACCCATATAAGAGTTTGGTTTCCCTATACTTTGTTACCCTTTTTTGCCTCCTGGTTAAAAGTTTTTTTTTCTCCACAGTTACCTCAAAGCACCACTCCCCTTTTTTTTTTTCTCAATTCTAGGATAACCTCATCCCCTTTATAAACCCTTCTCGGGCAAGCAACTCTCAAATACTGAAAACATTCACTTCTTCCCTATACCTCCTCCAATGTGATATCCAATTTTTTTATCAAATCATTTGAACCCTCACACCCTTCTCTTAACTATGTTTACTTTTAACTTTCTACCTGACACACCTCCCCAAAATCATCCACTAACCTTTGCAACTTTTTTTAGAATCCCAATAAACACAGTATCATACAAAAAATAACTGTCAAATCTCATTTTTTTTTTTCTTCCCCCTAATTTAATCCCACCCCTCTTGCCCAAACATACATTTACTGCCTTTTCAACCTATCCATGAAAATATTAAACAACCCCTGGTGACATTACACATCCCCGTCTGAGACCCCACTTTACCAGAAAGTAATCTCCCTCTCTTTTACACACCCAAAACCCGACCTCACTACCTCATAAAAAGTTTTACAGCATTTAGTAAGTTACTAAAATTTCCATAACAGTGGACCCCCGGGTTAAACGATATTTTTTCATTCAGAAGTATGTTCAGGTGCCCCACGACCAATTTGCTCACAAAGGGAAAATTGTGAAATAAATTGCCCCTTCAGACCCCCAAACATACACGTACAAACGCACTTACATAAATACACTTACATAATTGGTCACATTGGGAGGTGATCGTTAAGCGGGGGTCCACTGTACTTGAAACATCTGCCACATTGCTCCCCTGTCCACTCTAGCATATGCCTTTTCTAAATAGATAAATGCAATGAAAATTTTCCTACCTTTATATAAATACTGTTCACATTTATGCTTCAGTGTAAACACTTGATCTATACATCCTCTACCCACTCTAAAGCCTCCTTGCTCATCTGCAATCCTACTCTGTCTTACCTCTAATTCTTTCAATAATAACCCTACCATACACTTTTCCTGGTATACTTGGTAAACTTTTTGCCCTATAATTTTTAGTCTCTTTTTTTTTTCCCCCTTCCCTTTATGTAAAGGAAAAATACACACACACTGCCAATCCCTAGGTACCTTCCCCTCTTTCATACATGTATTAAACAAGAATACCAACCACTCCAATACGTATTATATCCCCCCCTGCTTTTAACATTTCTGTCATGATTCTGTCAGTTCCAGCTGCTTTACCCCCTTTCATTCTACGTAATGCCTCGCACACCTCTCTCACACTCGCATCCTGCTCTTCTTCACTCCTAAAAGATGGTATACCTCCCTGGCCAGTGCATGAAATTACTGCCTCCCTTTCTTCATCGACATTTAAAATTTTTCAAAATATTCCCGCCATCTACCCAATACCTCTAGCTCCCCATCTACTAACTCCCTTACTCTGCTTTTAACCCTTTGACTGTTTTGGTCGTATATATACGTTTTACGAGCCAGTGTTTCGGATGTACGTATATATACTCAATAATTCTAGCGGCTTCAAATTAAGCAGGAGAAAGCTGGTAGGCCCACATGTTAGAGAATGAGTCTGTGTGGTCAGTGTGCACCACATAAAAAAAAATCCTGCAGAGCACACAGTGCATAATGAGAAAAAAAAATGACGTTGTTTTTTTGGATTAAAACGCCGATTTTGAGGTGTATTTTCATATAGTATTTATCATTGTATTCTCGTTTTCATGGTCTTGCGTGATAAAATAAAAAACATATTGCAGAAATAGAGATGATTTTGATTAGTTTCACGATGAAAACCACTTAGAAATTGAGCTCAAAGTAGCGGAAATGTTCGATTTTTACCAATGTTCAAGAGTCGGCAAATCACACCACACGTCCAATACACGTCAACTGGGGAGTCTGATATTCTTTCACTAGTGCACTGATATTATTTATACCCTTTTTACAATAATGCAGTAGTCTGCATAACAGTAAATTTTGTATTTTTTGTATGAATAAAAAATCAAAATAGAATGCAATAGTAATATAAGAGGGGCATAGAGATGTGAACAGAGGATATGTTATTTTAGTGCCAAGAATGTCTACATTGTTTATTCTGGACCCTATTTTGAAATTGGTATCTCTTTTAATTTGCGTGAAATTGGCCAAATTGCCAATTTCTGACCACTTTATTGGGTAGTTCAAACCAGTAAATGGGCAGTTTCTTGTACTCATTTGATAGAAAAAATGGAGTTCTAAAGAAATAGCTATGAGTTTGGTCAACTGGAACAACGGAATTGGCCAAAAACAGGGCTCAAATTCGGCAAAATCGCCGATGCATGTATGTCGCCGAGACCGCTTACTTTGCGGGAGCGTAATTCTGTGAGTTTTCGACCAAATTTTTTTCATACTTTTGGTGTCATTACCATCGGGAAAAGATTCTCAATCAGTTCATAAGTTTTTTTAAATTTTGCGATGTAGAATGACAGTTTTAGAAAGGGGCTTGCAACAGTCAAAGGGTTAACTGACAAATCCATTAGTTCCCTGGGCTTTCTTAACTTGGTTATCTCACTCCAAAACTTTTTCTTATTTTCATCAAAATTTCTTGACAGTGCCTCTCCCACTCTGTCATCAGCTCTCCCTTTGCACTCTCTCACCACTCTCTTCGCCTTTCTTTTACTCTCCATATACAGTGGTACCTCAGGATTCGAACAGCTCAAAACGCGAACAATTATGTAAGTGTATTTATATAAATGCTTTCGTAAGTGTATTTTTGGAGGTCTGAAACGTATTAATCTAATTGACATTATTTCTTATGGGAACAAATTTGTCCGGTATCAGCACTCAAACAGCCTTCTGGAACGAAATAAGTTTATATCCCGAGGTATCACTGTACTTGCTCTTCTTATAACACTTCTGCTTTGTAAAAACCTCTCATAAGCTAACTTTTTCTCTTTTATCACATCCTTTACTTCATCATTCCACCAATCACTCCTCTTTCCTCCTGCACCCACCCTCCTATAACCACAAACTTCTGCCCCACATTCTAATACTGCATTTTTAAAACTATTCCAACCCTCTTCAAACCCCCCCCCCATCTCCCTTCCCCACTACTCATACTTGCACTAGCCCACCTTTCTGCCATTAACTGTTTATATGTCACCCTAACTTCCTCCTCCCTTAATTTGTACACTTTCACCTCTCTCACTTGCTGTTGCCATTTTGTCCTATCTACCTCTTATTCTTAACTGTAGCTACAACTATATAATGATCCGATATATCAGTTGCCCCTCTATAAACACGTACATCCTGAAGCCTACCCATCAACCTTTTATCCAATACATAATCTAACAAACTACTTTCATTATGTGCTGTATCATACCTTGTATGCTTATTTGTCCTCTTTTTCATAAAATATGTATTACTTATTTCCAGACCTCTTTCTACACATAGCTCAATTAAAGGCTCCCCATTTTCATTTACCCCTGGCACCCCAAATTTATCTACTACTCCCTCCACAACATTTTTACCCACTTTAACATTGAGATCCCCAACCACAAGTACTCTCTCATTTGGTTCAAAACTCCCCATGCACTTACTCAACATTTCCCAAAATCTCTCTCTCTCCGCTACACCTCTCTCTTCTCCAGGTGCCTGAATGCTTACTGTAACCCACTTTTCACATCCAACCCTTATTTTACTCCACATGATCCTTGAATTTATACATTTATATTCCCTCTTTTCCTGTCATAATTTATCCTTCAACATTATTGCTACTCCTTCTTTAGCTCTAACTCTATTTGAAACCCCTAACCTAATCCCATTTATTTCTCCCCACTAAAACTCTCCCACCCCCTTCAGCTTTGTTTCACTTCAAGCCAGGACATCCAGCTTCTCATTCATAACATCCACAATCATCTCTTTCTCATCATTCGCAGAACATCCATGCACATTCAAATATTCCGCTTTGACAGTTTTCTTCTTTTTCGTTTTAGTAGGCTATACAGGAAAAGGGGTTACTAGTCCATTGCTCCCGGCATTTTAGCTGACTTTTACAACATGCATGGCTTACGGAGGAAAGATTCTTATTCCACTTCTCCCATGGATATGAAAGGAAAAGCAATAAGATCAAGAACTATTAAGATAAAATTAAAGAAAAGTTAGATGAGTGTATATACATAAATGTGTACATGTATGTGTAGTGTGACCTAAGTGTAAGTAGAAGTAGCAAGACGTACCTGAAATCTTGCATCTTTATGAGACAGTAAAAAGACACCAGAAATCCTACCATCATGTAAAACAATTTCAAGCTTTCGTTTTACACTCACTTGGCAGGATGGTAGTACCTCCCTGGGTGGTTGTTGTCTACCAACCTACTACATAAAAACTTGTATAGTCTTGTAATGCTGTCATCTATTCTCCATTTCAAAACCGTTCTAGAATATTTCTCTTTAATGCACCATATGTCCAGATTTATCATAGGCTTTTTCTGCCATTGCATATCTTCTGTATGCTTCACTATTTCTTGTTCTTCTACATTTACTATTATCAAGCATTTTTAAATTACTAAGTTCATCAGTGCTTGGTAAAACATCTTGGGTTAAAATATATTCCTGATGATAGAGCATCAGAGCTATAGTTACGAGTAGATGTAAGTATTAATAAAACTGTTGAATTGTTAATTTAATTTTTAGCATAATTGGTACTTAACCCTTTCAGGGTCCGTGCCGGAGATCTACGGCTTTACGTTGAGGGTCCAAACCGTAGATCTACGCCATGAGCTCAGCTCACTCTGATAAGCTGTGAGTGGTAAATTTGGGCCTAGATATGAGAGAATACATCTATGTGGTATGTGTGCACCACATAAAACAAATCCTGCAGCACACAGTGTATAATGAGAGAAAAAAAACTGAGACCGTGATTTTCGATTAAAACAGTGACTTTGCAGTGTTTTTTCGTATGTTTTTTATAGTTGTATTTGCGATTTCTTGGTCTCATTTGATAAAATGGAAGATATATTACAGAAATAGAGATGATTTTGATTGGTTTTAGTATTGAAATGGCGTGAAACTGAGCTCAAAGTAGCGGAAATTTAAATTTTTGCTGATGTTCAAGAGTAAACAAACGACCTCACACGTCTAATACACGCCAGCTGGCGGGTCTAATATACATTCACAAATGTGGTGGTGATATTTATGCAATTATTACAATATTGCATAACAGTAAATCTTCTATTTTTTGGTTTGAATAAAAATTTATTATGTGAATAAAAAATAAAAATGAAATTCATTTGTAAAGCCTGAAAACATAAATAATGAACAGAGGAAATGTTGTTTAGTGCCAGGAATGCCTGCATTGTTTATTCTGGACCCTATTTTGAAATTGGAATACAGTGGACCCCCGCTTAACGATCACCTCCAAATGCGACCAATTATGTAAGTGCGTTTGTACGTGTATGTTTGGGGGTCTGAAATGGACTAATCTACTTCACAATATTCCTTATGGGAACAAATTCGGTCAGTACTGGCACCTGAACATACTTCTGGAATGAAAAAATATCATTAACCGGGGGTCCACTGTATTTTGAACTTTGTGTTAAATTGGCCAAATTACCAATTTCCGATCATTTTATTTTGTAGTTGAAGCAATTGACTGGGCAATTTCTTGTGCTCAATCGATAGAATAGAAGTGATACTAGTGAAATAGCTAAGAATTTGGTCGACTGGAATAATGTAATTGGCCTAAAATAGGAGTCAAAGTCGGCAAAATCGCCGATTTGTAAATATCACTGACACATCAAAATTTGCGAGAGCATAATTTTGTCAGTTTTCCATCAAATATCGTACTTTTTGTTTTATTACCTTCAGAAAAGGATTCTCTACCATTCCATAAGAAAAAATAAAAAAAATTTGGGGGAAATTGTTGGACCCTGGTACACACTTTGAAATTTGGCCTCTGGACCCTGAAAGGGTTAAATGTTTCATTATACAAAAATTTCCCCAGAATACTTAATCCTGATATTACAGCATAAAATTTTAAATCGCAGGTGCAACTACATCAGTGTTCCCCTATAATAGCCGTATGAGACAGTATCTGGCAGCCACTAGTCGTAAGGACATTGCCAGTCTTGCTGATGCAAATATATCTCTGCTGACCCCAGATGAGGGTTCTCCATATGATCAAGTAATTGAAATTAACTTGTCTGAGCTGGAACCTCATATTAATGGCCCATTCACTCCAGATTTAGCTCACCCTGTCAATAAGGTTAGTAAATACATACTTGTATAAATGCATGCATATACCTGTTGATTTTGGTATGTATTTGAGACATTCATGGACTCCCCTACGAGAACTTAAAAATAAAAAAACAAGACAATAGACTAGTGGTCCATGCTAGATGGGTCTTGCTCATATCTAACCACTCCCACTCATGTACGGTACCTGTCAAACCTTTTCTTGTTTAAGCTATTTAAAGTATTAAGTTCATTGTTGCTATTTGGCAGGTTGTTTTATTAATCAACAACTTTAATTTCATCTCCATGGGGAAGTGGAACAGAATTCTTCCTCTGTAAGCCATGTGTGTCGTAAGAGGCGACTAAAATGCCGGAAGCAAGGGCCTAATAACCCTTTCTCCTGTATACATTACTAAATTTAAAAAGAGAAATATTCATTTTTGTTTTGAGGTGACCCTGCCTCAGTGGGATACAAATGGTTTGTTAAACAAATAACTTTATTTTCAAACTAAATCTATATTTATCCACTATTTTTGTTAGGGAGTAAAAAGTATTTGTGTGATGTTTTTGAAGGTTTTATGTGGATGTAGTAATTGTTCCACTGTATACACACACACCAAAAAAAAAAAAAAAAACAGAATTAATTTTAGACAAACTTAGTCAGTGACCTTGGAAGTTAGGTTGTAGTTGAGTGGCTATAAAATTAAAAAGATCATAAAGGGTAAAATAAAAAAGCATGATATCTTTATAATCCAGTGTTGTATTGATGCAGATTTTGTTAATATTTATCCTGAAAAACAGTTTAATGATTATAGCTGGCTTTTTTTTTAACTGCCCTGGAGTTTTTAATGCTTGTACAAGTACAGCACCAATTTACTGCTAATGAAACATCCAGCACCTCTTTTAGTTGCAGCTCTACCACTTTGGGAGTGGTAGTATTGCAACATTCTTTGTACAGTAATAAATAAACCTGTTTCATTTATGCTGATGTTCAGTTTGTTTCCAGTAGACCATGGTGGGTCAGATGTATTGTTAAATTATTATTATTATATGATCTCTGTTGGTGCAGCAAAGCCTAGGAACCAAGAGTGCCAGAAAATTGGCATTTTTGCCT
>NC_069413.1:67359453-67366953 GCF_026875155.1 Cherax quadricarinatus | reverse complement strand
CGTGTTGAACGTGCACGGTGTGTGTACGTGTTGAGGGTTCATGGTGTGTGTACGTGTTGAATGTGCACGGTGTGTGTGTACGTGTTGAAGGTGCAGTGTGTGTACGTGTTGAAGGTGCAGTGTGCGTACGTGTTGAAAGTGGTGTGTGTACGTGTTGAGGGTTCATGGTGTGTGTGCGTGTTGAAGGTGCAGTGTGTATACGTGTTTGAAGGTGCAGTGTGTGTACGTGTTGAAGGTGCAGTGTGTGTACGTGTTTAAAGTGCAGTGTGTGTACGTGTTGAAGGTGAAGT
The DNA here is from genome assembly GCF_026875155.1 of Cherax quadricarinatus. Classification (NCBI taxonomy): domain Eukaryota; kingdom Metazoa; phylum Arthropoda; class Malacostraca; order Decapoda; family Parastacidae; genus Cherax; species Cherax quadricarinatus. The sequence continues at coordinate 67,366,663 of NC_069413.1, read as the reverse complement.
GTGTGTACGTGTTGAAGGTGCAGTGTGTGTACGTGTTGAAGGTGCAGTGTGTGTACGTGATGAAGGTGCAGTGTGTGTACGTGTTGAAGGTGCAGTGTGTGTACGTGTTGAAGGTGCAGTGTGTGTACGTGATGAAGGTGCAGTGTGTGTACGTGTTGAAGGTGCAGTGTGTGTACGTGTTGAAGGTGCAGTGTGTGTACGTGTTGAAGTGCAGTGTGTGTACGTGTTGAAGGTGCAGTGTGTGTACGTGTTGAAGGTGCAGTGTGTGTACGTGTTGAAGGTGCGTGTGTGTACGTGTTGAAGGTGCAGTGTGTGTACGTGATGAAGGTGCAGTGTGTGTACGTGTTGAAGGTGCAGTGTGTGTAGTGTTGAAGGTGCAGTGTGTGTACGTGATGAAGGTGCAGTGTGTGTACGTGTTGAAGGTGCAGTGTGTGTACGTGTTGAAGGTGCAGTGTGTGTACGTGTTGAAGGTGCAGTGTGTGTACGTGTTTAAAGTGCAGTGTGTGTACGTGTTGAAGGTGAAGTGTGTGTACGTGTTGAAGGTGGTGTGTGTATGAGTTGAGGGTTCATGGTGTGTGTACGTGTTGAAGGTGCGCGGTGTGTGTACGTGTTGAAGGTGCACGGTGTGTGTACGTGTTGAAGGTTCATGGTGTGTGTACGTGTTGAAGGTGCACGGTGTGTGTACGTGTTGAGGGTTCACGGTGTGTGTACGTGTTGAAGGTGCATGGTGTGTGTACGTGTTGAGGGTTCACGGTGTGTGTACGTGTTGAAGGTGCATGGTGTGTGTACATGTTGAGGGTTCACGGTGTGTGTACGTGTTGAGAGTTCATGGTGTGTGTACGTGTTGAGGGTTCACAGTATGTGTACGTGTTGAAGGTGCACGGGTGTGTGTACGTGTGAAGGTTGTACGGTGTGTGTACGTGTTGAGGGTTCATATTGTGTGTACGTGTTGAAGGTGCACGGTGTGTGTGTACGTGTTGAAGGTGCAGTGTGTGTACGAGCTGAGGGTTCATGGTGTGTGTACGTGTTGAGGGTTCACGGTATGTGTACGTGTTGAAGGTGCGCGGCGTGTGTACGTGTTGAAGGTGCACGGTGTGTGTACGTGTTGAGGGTTCACGGTGTGTGTACGTGTTGAAGGTGCATGGTGTGTGTACGTGTTGAGGTTCACGGTTGTGTGTACGTGTTGAAGGTGCACGGTGTGTGTACGTGTTGAAGGTTGCACTGTATGTGTACGTGTTGAGGGTTCATGGTGTGTGTACGTGTTGAAGGTGCACGGTGCGTGTACGTGTTGAAGGTGCAGTGTGTGTGCGTGTTGAAGGTGCAGTGTGTGTACGTATTGAAGGTGCAGTGTGTGTACGTGTTGAAGGTGCAGTGTGTGTAAGTGTTGAAAGTGCAGTGTGTGCACGTGTTGAAAGTGCAGTGTGTGTACATGTTGAAGGTGCAGTGTGTGTACGTGTTGAGGGTTCATGGTGTGTGTACGTGTTGAGGGTTCACGGTATGTGTACGTGTTGAAGGTGCACGGTGTGTGTACGTGTTGAAGGTGTACGGTGTGTGTACGTGTTGAGGGTTCAATATTGTGTGTACGTGTTGAAGGTGCACAGTGTGTGTGTACGTGTTGAAGGTGGAGTGTGTGTACGTGTTGAAGGTGCAGTGTGTGTACGTGTTGAAAGTGGTGTGTGTACGTGTTGAGGGTTTCATGGTGTGTGTACGTGTTGAAGGTGCACGGTGTGTGTACGTGTTGAAGGTGCAGTGTGTGTACGTGTTGAAGGTGCAGTGTGTGTACGTGTTGAAGGTGCAGTGTGTGTACGTGTTTAAAGTGCAGTGTGTGTACGTGTTGAAGGTGAAGTGTGTGTACGTGTTGAAGGTGGTGTGTGTACGAGTTGAGGGTTCATGGTGTGTGTACGTGTTGAGGGTTCACGGTATGTGTACGTGTTGAAGGTGCGCGGTGTGTGTACGTGTTGAAGGTGCACGGTGTGTGTACGTGTTGAAGGTTCATGGTGTGTGTACGTGTTGAAGGTGCACGGTGTGTGTACGTGTTGAGGGTTCACGGTGTGTGTACGTGTTGAAGGTGCATGGTGTGTGCACGTGTTGAGGGTTCACGGTGTGTGTAGGTGTTGAAGGTGCACGGTGTGTGTACGTGTTGAAGGTGCACTGTATGTGTACGTGTTGAGGGTTCATGGTGTGTGTACGTGTTGAAGGTGCACGGTGTGTACGTGTTGAAAGTGCACGGTGTGTGTACGTGTTGAGGGTTCACGGTGTGTACGTGCTGAAGGTGCACGGTGTACGTACGTGCTGAAGGTGCACGGTGTGTACGTGTTGAGGGTTCACGCTGTGTACATGTTGAAGGTGCAGTGTGTGTACGTGTTGAGGGTTCATGGTGTGTGTGTACGTGTTGAGGGCTCACGGTATGTGTACGTGTTGAAGGTGCACGGTGTGTGTATGTGTTGAAGGTGCACGGTGTGTGTGTACGTGTTGAAGGTGCAGTGTGTGTACGTGTGAAGGTGCAGTGTGTGTAGTGTTGAAAGTGGTGTGTGTACGTGTTGAGGGTTCATGGTGTGTGTACGTGTTGAAGGTGCACGGTGTGTGTACGTGTTGAAGGTGCAGTGTGTGTACGTGTTGAAGGTGCAGTGTGTGTACGTGTTGAAGGTGCAGTGTGTGTACGTGTTTAAAGTGCAGTGTGTGTACGTGTTGAAGTGAAGTGTGTGTACGTGTTTGAAGGTTGTGTGTGTACGAGTTGAGGGTTCATGGTGTGTGTACATGTTGAGGGTTCACGGTATGTGTACGTGTTGAAGGTGCGCGGTGTGTGTACGTGTTGAAGGTGCACGGTGTGTGTACGTGTTGAAGGTTCATGGTGTGTGTACGTGTTGAAGGTGCACGGTGTGTGTACGTGTTGAGGGTTCACGGTGTGTGTACGTGTTGAAGGTGCATGGTGTGTGTACGTGTTGAGGGTTCACGGTGTGTGTACGTGTTGAAGGTGCACGGTGTGTACGTGTTGAAGGTGCACTGTGTGTGTACGTGTTGAGGGTTCATGGTGTACGTGCTGAAGGTGCACGGTGTACGTACGTGCTGAAGGTGCACGGTGTGTACGTGTTGAGGGTTCACGCTGTGTACGTGTTGAAGGTGCACGGTGTGTACGTGCTGAAGGTGACCGGTGTGTATACGTGTTGAAAGTGCACGGTGTGTGTACGTACGTGTTGAAGGTGCACGGTGTGTGTACGTATTGAGGGTTCACGGTGTGTGTACCTGTTGAAGGTGCACGGTGTGTGTACGTGTTGAAAGTGCGCCGTGTGTGTACGTGTTGAAAGTACACGGTGTGTGTACGTGCTGAAGGTGCACGGTGTGTGTACGTGTTGAGGGTTCACGGTGTGTACGTGTTGAAGGTGCACGGTGTGTGTACGTGTTGAAAGTGCACGGTGTGTGTACGTGTTGAAGGTGCACGGTGTATGTGTACCTCACATTTTTTCCTACTTCTCATTGAAACACATGTGCAACATCGTAGCTGGATCGCCTCCGGACTCAGCTCACATGCTGAGGTCTGGGGATCGATCACCCGGTATGGCTGGAAAACATTAGGACGTGTTTCCATAACATACCTGCTGTCCAGTGTTCACCCATCAGTAAAATAGGTACCTGGGTGTTTAGTCGGCTGGTGTGGGTCGCATCCTGGGACAAAATTTACCTAATTTGCCCGAAATGCTCCGCATAACAAGGGGGCTTTCTATATAGTAGTGTCATGGACGTCAACTAGGCCTGTATACCTTGTACATGTACTGGTAGAAATAAAGATTATTATTATATTAGGTATCCAGGTGTTGACGCGTGTCATATTTCCTCATCTTGTCGGTATTGCATACCAGTAAATTGGGTGAGCAGCAGAGTGTAACAATGTCATGTGTGTTACATTAATTGATACAAGATACATCCTGCTCTAGCAGCGATAAGCCACGTCTGTTGTGAGAAATTACCTGCATCAAGTTTACTAGGGTATTATCTGAATTATTACGTGTAAGTAATTTAGATGAAGTGGAACTTTGTCACAGTAGGTCACAAGACTGTCACTCCTTCAATATTATTATTATATTATAATCAAAAAGAAGCGCTAAGCCACAAGGGCTATACAGCGCTGCACACTCCTTCAATACCCACTCCATCATCACTCACAAAAAAGCTTGCCCTGACATTAAATTAATAATTATAATATTAAACATTAATACCAATAATGGTAAATTATAAAATAGTGTGGACTATATAATTTGGCTTGCTGAGTACACAGAATATAATTATTGTACAATACACATAATACAATAGTGTTATTAGGAAAGAAATTCGTATTACCACTTACTATTTAATTACTGTAGTTGAATCATGCCACAATGCCTACCTAACATATAGAAACCTACACTGGCCAGTAAGAAATCTAAATGAAAGTACAATGGTGTACTTCCCTGTGAGTGATGGCATAGTCTCCTATGTTTTTCACTATCCACACGTAATTTTAGACGTCCCACAGATTTTGTCCCAATTATTCAGTAGGTGACATAAACACGGGTTCCTATTACAAATTCGGGCCGAAACACTCAATTATGGCCTTGATGATACCGGATTACTTGCCGCCACTAAACGGCCAGTGTTCATATCTTAATTCACTGTGGCGTCCTTTCCCTGTATCACTCCGGCCCTGCTGCACACCCTCCTTCACACAATATTTCTTGAAGGGCAAATCAGCATCACATTTTAATATGCAGTTATTATATTATTCATATTTACACATGCTAAATTTAGGAAAATTATATAAAAAAAATTCCACATCTGTGTTTTATGGTGGAACTCAAGAGGCGTCGCTCGAGTTGGTGTCACCCGTTGTGGCATCTCTGGTGTCACCCCCATGAAATCCAAGGGGGGGGATGATGGGGAGTAAACTCCAGTTACATCACTGCTGCATGACCAGTTACATCACTGCTGCATGACCAGTTACATCACTGCTGCATGACCAGTTATATCACTGCTGCATGACCAGTTACATCACTGCTGCATGACCAGTGACATCACTGCTGCATGACCAGTTACATCACTGCTGTATGACCATTGACATCACTGCTGCATGACCAGTTACATCACTGCTGCATGACCAGTTATATCACTGCTGCATGACCAGTTACATCACTGCTGCATGACCAGTTACATCACTGCTGCATGACCAGTGACATCACTGCTGCATGACCAGTTACATCACTGCTGCATGACCATTACATCACTGCTGCATGACCAGTTATATCACTGCTGCATGACCAGTTTACATCACTGCTGCATGACCAGTTACATCACTGCTGCATGACCCATTACATCACTGCTGCATGACCAGTTACATCACTGCTGCATGACCAGTTACATCACTGCTGCATGACCAGTGACATCACTGCTGCATGACCAGTTACATCACTGCTGCATGACCAGTTACATCACTGCTGCATGACCAGTTACATCACTGCTGCATGACCAGTTACATCACTGTTGCATGACCAGTTACATCACTGCTGCATGACCAGTTACATCACTGCTGCGTGACCAGTTACATCACTGCTGCATGACCAGTTACATCACTGCTGCATGACCAGTGACATCACTGCTGCATGACCATTACATCACTGCTGCATGACCAGTTACATCACTGCTGCATGACCAGTTACATCACTGCTGCATGACCATTACATCACTGCTGCATGACCAGTTACATCACTGCTGCATGACCAGTTACATCACTGCTGCATGACCAGTTACATCACTGCTGCATGATCAGTGACATCACTGCTGCATGACCAGTGACATCACTGCTGCATGACCAGTGACATCACTGCTGCATGACCAGTTACATCACGCTGCATGACCAGTTACATCACTGCTGCATGACCAGTTACATCACTGCTGCATGACCAGTTACATCACTGCTGCATGACCAGTTACATCACTGCTGCATGACCAGTTGCATCACTGCTGCATGACCAGTTACATCACTGCTGCATGACCAGTTACATCACTGCTGCATGACCAGTTACATCACTGCTGCATGACCAGTTACATCACTGCTGCATGACCAGTTTACATCACTGCTGCATGACCAGTTACATCACTGCTGCATGACCAGTTACATCACTGCTGCATGACCAGTTACATCACTGCTGCATGACCAGTTACATCACTGCTGCATGACCAGTTACATCACTGCTGCATGACCAGTTACATCACTGCTGCATGACCAGTTACATCACTGCTGCATGACCATTACAACACTGCTGCATGACCAGTTACATCACTGCTGCATGACCAGTGACATCACTGCTGCATGACCAGTTACATCACTGCTGCATGACCAGTTACATCACTGCTGCATGACCATTTTACATCACTGCTGCATGACCAGATGCATCACTGCTGCATGACCAGTTACATCACTGCTGCATGACAGTTACATCACTGCTGCATGACCAGTTACATCACTGCTGCATGACCAGTTACATCACTGCTGCATGACCAGTTACATCACTGCTGCATGACCAGTTACATCACTGCTGCATGACCAGTTACATCACTGCTGCATGACCAGTTACATCACTGCTGCATGACCAGTTACATCACTGCTGCATGACCAGTTTACATCACTGCTGCATGACCAGTTACATCACTGCTGCATGACCAGTTACAACACTGCTGCATGACCAGTTACATCACTGCTGCATGAACCAGTGACATCACTGCTGCATGACCAGTTACATCACTGCTGCATGACCAGTTACATCACTGCTGCATGACCAGTTACATCACTGCTGCATGACCAGTTACATCACTGCTGCATGACCAGTTACATCACTGCTGCATGACCAGTGACATCACTGCTGCATGACCAGTGACATCACTGCTGCATGATCAGTTACATCACTGCTGCATGACCAGTGACATCACTGCTGCATGACCAGTTACATCACTGCTGCATGACCAGTGACATCACTGCTGCATGACCAGTTACATCACTGCTGCATGACCAGTTACATCACTGCTGCATGACCAGTTACATCACTGCTGCATGACCAGTTACATCACTGCTGCATGACCAGTGACATCACTGCTGCATGATCAATTACATCACTGCTGCATGACCAGTTACATCACTGCTGCATGACCAGTTACATCACTGCTGCATGACCAGTTACATCAC
>NC_069413.1:67314453-67356953 GCF_026875155.1 Cherax quadricarinatus | reverse complement strand
ACGTTATGAGTTCCTACCTATATTTACAAGTTATTGAGCTGTTACCTGGAGATTACCTGGATTACCTGGAGAGAGTTCCGGGGGTCAACGCCCCCGCGGCCCGGTCTGTCACCAGGCCTCCTTAGGTCAGTGTCCCAGGATGCGACCCACACCAGTCGACTAACACCCAGGTACCCATTTTACTGATGGGGAACATAGACAACAGGTGGAAAGAAACACGTCCAATGTTTCTACTCGGAATCGAACCCAGGCCCTCACCGTGTGAAGCGAGAGCGTTAACCACCAGGCCACCAGAGCCCTCAACTCATTTAAAAGTCTTTTTAATTGTTATGGGACATACAAATAGGGAATAGGATGAAGGTGGAGCCTCTGTGAGCCAGCGATTTCGTTTGGTCAACTGATTTTATCTCATCGATGTCAATATGCTGTGCGAACATGTTCCAGACGTCGTTCTCGGAATGAATGACCTCAAATGAAGTGATGTTCTTGACAAGGGTACAACTAACGTGTAGTTGCTGTTCGCTGCCCGTCTTGTTGTGTAGAAGCGTGGTACCTTAACAACATTGATATTGTACATTGTTGTAAAGCCACCCAAATCTCTCTGGTGTTGAAGGCTCTCCTGAAATCCCAGACCTGTCCAGGCCAGGTCCAGACAAGAGGCGAGTCATCTTGCTCTGTTCTCTATTATGTCAAAACGTCGTAGGTGAAACGGGGGGCAGGCAATCCAAGAAAGTGGAGCATACTTAAGGTGAGCACACTTGTGCCTCATACAGAGTCTTGCAGGCCTCTAACTATCGAGCAGATGAAAAATATATCTAAGCGCCGTAAGCTTCCTGGTCGCATTGTTTGCGAGATTTACTAAGCAGTTCTTCATAGTTTGGAATCAAATTTCGCCCCAATGATATGAACCTCATTCCCGGGTTCCAACACTTTCCCCTTCATTCTTAATACTACTCCAGCATTACCATTATGGCGCCTAGAGGCCGTTATCCTTTGTGTTTTCTCAGAAGCAGATATAATCTGTCATCGTTTTCCCCAGGCTGATATAGCTATAAGCTGGTGATTGATGTAATTAAGAGCAGATAGCATTTCCTCCCTTGGAGAAGTAAATGTCAGAGTACAGTAGTCAGCATATGCGTGTGATTCTGGGATGACCTGAAAAAGGTCATTGAAGTAGACATTCCATAACAACGGCCCAAGTACACTTCCCTGTGAAAAACTGGCACCAAAAGAGTGTCTTGTTGAATCTGTCTCATTGAAAACTACTCCTAGAGATCTACCTCAAAGGTAATCACTATGAATGCATAGTGCAGAGCCAGCGACTCCTAGTGATTGCAGTTTTATCAAGAGTCTCTGGTACCACACTCTGTCGAAAGCACCAGTAATGTCCAGTGCTACTACACAACTGATCTTGGAAACCAGTGACTGATGCCACATAGTGAAGAGGTTTAACAGCATATCAGCAGAAGAGTGACTTTTCTGAAACCGTATTGATGGTCACAAAGAAGTAAGTGGCAGTCGAAAAACGCTGTCATCTGCCTTGAGATTACAGTCTCAAGAATCATGCTAGAATCTCTCACTCATTTCTCTCTCTCTCTCTCTCTCTCTCTCTCTCTCTCTCTCTCTCTCTCTCTCTCTCTCTCTCTCTCTCTCTCTCTCTCTCTCTCTCTCTCTCTCTCTCTCTCCAGGGTTTTGCAAGGTTAGGTTTAAGGTTCCTAACTTTATTTACAAGCTAAGTAGTGCTACCTACATAAGCTCATTTGAAAGAAGTTTAAGCCATCTGTGGGGCAGTGATTTCATTTGGTCATTTAACTTCATTTCGATGATATTATGCTGTACAAAGATATTCTAGACTCGAGTCATCCTAGGAAAAAATGATCTCGGATGAAGTGATGTTCTGGAGAAGAGTACAGTCAGAGTGTAGTTTCCGTTTACTGCCCGTCTTGTTGTGTAGAATCTCTCTCTCTCTCTCTCTCTCTCTCTCTCTCTCTCTCTCTCTCTCTCTCTCTCTCTCTCTCTCTCTCTCTCTCTCTCTCTCTCTCTCTCTCTCTCTCACACACACACAGGGCAGAAGGGTCAGGGAGACATGATGACGACATACAAGATACTGCGGGGAACAGAAAAGGTGGACAGAGACAGGATTTTCCCGAGGGGGGGCACAGAAAAAAGGGGTCACAACGGAAAGCTAGACTAAAGACGGTCAAGGGAGTTAGGAAGTATTTCTTCAGTCATAGGTCGTAGGAAGTGGAATAGCTAGCAGGAAGTAGGGGAAAGGGGGAACATAATAGTTTTTAAAAAAGAGGTATGAAAAGCCGGGAACAGGAGGGAGGGACCTGTAGCGATCAGGAAGAGGGGGGCCAGGAGTGAGTCCGACCCTGCAGCCAAATTAGGTGGGTACAAAAGGTGAGTCCACAAACACCAGTAGCAGCACCAGCTTGGAACCCACACCTGGCAAGCAGTAAAAAATTGAGAAAGTGCAAAGGTTTTTGAACAAGGCTAGTTTGGGCTCGGGAAGTGTCCTCGAAAAAAAAAAAGGTTGAGGGAAATCGGCCGACGCACTGGGGCAGGGGGGGGGGAGACATGATAACGCAAAAAAATACTGCAAATAGTAAGGTGGACGAGAAAGGTGTCCAAAGGGGGAACAAAAAACAAAGGTTCAAAATTTAAAAAAAATAAAGACTCGAGAGTCACAGGGATGCTAGAAGTATTTCTTCAGTCATAGAGTTGTCAGGAAGTGGAATAGTCCTAGCAAGTGATGTAGTGGAGGCAGGAACCATACTTAGCTATAAGACGAGGTATGACAAAGCACAGGAAGCAAGAGAGAGGACCTAGTAGTCGATCATGAAGAGGCGGGCAGAAGCTGATTCTCAGAACCCCAGCAACCACAATTAAGTGAGTACAGTGAAGATATTACCTAACATGATACACGATTGGTCAACACTGCTCATAATCTTCAGACGGTTTAACATACATATAGCAGAACACTGGAGTGTTGTGGTCACGTGAAGCTCAGACTCTCAACTACAATGAAAATTACTTAAATTTGAAGCTGTATAATATAACATAAAAATCAAACTGATAAGACAAACGATGTTTAAAAACATTTCTTAGAATTCAGACTAATCATTATATAATATATATGAATATATATATATATAATTATATATATATATATATATATATATATATATATTATATATATAAGTATATATCGATATATATATGTATATAAATATTATATATATATATATATATATATATATAAAATATATATAAATATAAATATATAATATATATATATATATATATATATAGATATACTATAATATATATATATATATTCAACAAGTCGATCGTCTCCCACACGAGGCAGGTTGACCCAAAAAAAAAAAAAGAGAAAATCCCCAAAAAGAAAATACATTTTCATCATCATTCAACACTTTCACCTCACTCACTACATTATCACTGTCTTTGCAGAGGTGCTCAGCATACAACAGTTTTAGAAGCATATACGTATAAAGATACACAACATATCCCTCCAAACTGCCATATCCCAAACCCCTCCTTTAAAGTGCAGGCAATGGTACTTCCCATTTCCAGGACTCAAGTCCTACTATATGAAAATAACCGTTTCCCTGAATCCCTTTCACTAAATATTACCCCTTCTCACACTCCAACAGAACGTGCAGGTCCCAAGTATCATTCGTCTCCATTCACCTCCTATCTAACCACGCTCATGCACGCTTGCTGAAGTCCAAGCCCCTCACCCACAAACCTCCTTTACCCCCCATCTTTCCAACCCTTTCGTGGACGACCCTACCCCTCTTTCCTTCCCCCTAAAGATTTATACTTTCGCATGTCATTCCAACTTTGATCCATTCTCTCTAAATGACCAAACCACCTCAACAACCCCTCCTTCTGGCCTCAGACTGAATGCTTATTAACTCCGACACTCACCTAAATTCACACACTCCGAATTTTCTGCATAATATGTAAACCCCACATTGCCCCTTAACAGGGACATCTCCACTGCCTCCAACCGTCTCCCTCCCTGCAGCATTTACCACCCAAGCTTCACATCTATAATAAGCTTGTTGGTACTACTATACTTTCATACATTCCCTTCTTTGCCTCCATAGATAACGTTATTGACTCCACATATACCTCAAAACGCACCACTCACTTTTTTTCCCTCACAATCTATGATTAACCTCACCTTCATAATCCATTCCGCCGACAACACGTCAACTCCCAAGAAACTGAAAACACTCACTTCTACCCATACCTCCTCCTCCCCAATTGATATCCAATTTTCTTATCTAAATCATATTGATACCCTCATCACCTTACTCTTTCTATGTTCACTTTCAACTTTCAAACCTTACACTCATTCTCAAACTCATCCACTAACCTTTGCAATTTTTTATTAGAATCTCCCATAAGCAAGCACAGTATACAACAGCAAAAAGTAACTGTGTCAATTCCCATTTTGAATTTTGATTCCCCATAATTAATCCCACCCCCTCCTGAACACCCTAGCATTTACTTCTTTTTACAACCCCATCTATAAATATTTACACAACCATGTGACCTAACACATCTCTGTCTAAGACCTACTTTTACCGTAAGTATTCCCTCTCTTCTACACACCCTAACCGAGCCTTCTCTAATCCTCATAAAAACTCATTACAGCATTTAATAGCTTATCACCTATCATAAGCTTGCAACACCTGCCACATTGCTCCCTCTATCCACTCTATCTATGCCTTTTTCTAAATCATAAATGAAATAAAAACTCCTTACCTTAACTAAATACTGTTTCACATATATGCTTCAATGTAAACACTTGATCTACACATCCCCTACCCCACTCTGAAGCCTCCTTGCTCATCTGCAATTCTACATTCTGTCTTACCTCTAATTCTTTACAATTATACCCTACCGTACACTTTTCTGGTATACTCAGTAAACTTTATTCCTCAATAAAAAATTTTACAATCTCTTTGTGTCCCCTTTCCTTTATATAAAGTGGACTATACATGCTCTCCCGCCATCCTAGGTACCTACCCTCTTTCATACATTTTTATTAACAAAAGTCCCAACACACTCCAACACTATATCCCCCCTGCTTTATATACATATATATAACAATATATATATAATATAAATATATATATAAATATATATATATATATATAGTATAAATATATACATATAATTATATATAATATATATATAATATATATAAATATATAAATATATATATATATATATTATATATATAAAATCTAGTGCCGAAAGTAAACTTGCAATTCTGGGTTAAATATCAACGTCTTCTGCCGAATAAGGCAAGCGAAAATTTTTGTATGTAATAATTTCGCAAAAATCATGTCTAAACTTAACGAAAAAAATAGTTTCATTGTTTTATGTTTATGTATAGCATTATTATAAACTTAATCTAAAATATATTTAGATTAGGCTAAATTGCGCTTGTATAATAAGGTTAACGAGCCTTCTAAGGTTATTATAATACAAAATTATTAATTTTACATTACATAAATGAAAAAAATACATATATCTTTCAACGTATAAGAGAGAAAACTTTTAGAAACCGATTAATCTTAAATGAGTTCTTGCAATTGGCCCAGTTTTAACCTATTCGGCATGGCGACACACACACACATACATCAATCCAAATAACTGCTGCAGCATATGGGAATTGGCAAACCCTGAGATTGCGTTTACACATCTGATAAGGAGTCATTCACGACCGATGTACCAGTGTACGGTAAGACCTAATACTAGAATATGCAGCGCCAGTATGGAACCCTCACTTATTCCAACCACGTCCAAGAAATTGAGAAAGTGCAAAAATTTGCAACACCGATTAGTACCCCGGAACTGAGGGTATGTCTTTATGATAATAGGTTAAGGAACTCAACCTGCTGACACTATAGATAGGAGGGATATAGGGGACATTATAACAACGTATAAAAACTAAGAGGCATGACCACGTGGACAAGGATCGAATGTTTCAGAGCTAGGGATAAAGAAAACAAGGGGACACAATTGGGAAATGAAAACCCAGATGAGCCATAGGGATGTTAGGAAGTATTTTCTTTAGTCTTAGAGTTGTCAGGAATGGAATAATCTGGAGAGTAAAGTAGTGGAAGCAAGTTCCATAAATAGCTTTAAGAAGAGGTATGACAAATATTCATGGAGTCAGGAAGAGAGTGAATTTAGTAATCGACCAGTGAAGTGGCCGGGGCAAGGAGCTATGAATCGAAACCCCTGCAATCCCCACATATAGGTGATACACACACTGCAAACCTCGCTCAAGGAGAAAGTTCTTGGGTGAGTATAACACCGAACATGTCTCCGGAAGCACACATCACCAGATAACTGCTGCATCATATGGGCGCCCTGGCAAACCTGAGAACAGTGTTCCGATACCTTAGTAAGGAATCGTTTCAACACACTGCTCACTCGTTTACGTCCGGCCCATACAGGAGTATGCTGCACCTGTTTGGAAACCCACACTTGATCAAACACTAGAAATTAGAGAAAGTGTATAGGTTTGCGACAAGTTATTCCAGATAAGGGGAATGTCCTATGAAGATCGGCTAAGGGAAAACGGCTGACGACACTGGAGACAGGAGGGTCAGGGGAGAACATGATACAACATACAAAATACTGCCTGAAAGACAAGTGGAACGAGACAGGATTGTTTCCAAGAGAGGGGACACAGAAACAAGGGGTCACAATTGAAATTGAAGACCCAGATAGTCCAAAGGGGTTAAAGGAATTTTTTCTTCAGTCATAGAGTAGTCGGGAAGTGGGATTTCCTAGCAATGAGGTAGTGGAGGCGGGAACCAACGTAGCTTAAGATGAGGTATGATAAAGCTCATGGAGCAGGGAGGGGGCCTAGTAGCACTCAGTGAAGAGGTTGAGGCCAGGAGCTGAGTCTCGACCCCTGCAACACAATTAGGTGAGTACACACATACACACACACACACACACCCCACACACAATATATATATAATATATATAAATATATAATATAATATATTATATATATAAATATATATATATATATATATATATATATATGTCGTGCCGAATAGGCAGAACTTGCGAACTTGGCTTAAAAGCAACGTTTCATCTTGCTATATAGGACAAGTGAAAATTTGTGTAGCAATAATTCGCCAAAATCATTTTGAACCTAACGAAAAAAATATATTTCACTGTATTTGTTTAGTATTAAATTACTATAAACACAATCTAAAAATATATTTAGTTAGGTTAGGCTAAATAAATGATCTTGTTATAATGAGGTTAAGGTAAGTTTTCTAAGATTCTTCTGGTGCAAAATTAAAAATTTTTACATTAACATTAATGAAAAAAATATATCTTTAAACGTATAAGAGAAAATTTCAGAAAGGACTTAATTTTAAATGAGTTCTTGCTAATTGACCATTTTTACATATTCGCACGACATATATATATATAATATATATATATATTATATATATATATATATATATATATATATATATATATGTATATATATATATATATATATATATAATATATATATATATATATATATATAATATATATATATATATATATATATATATGTATAACTGTACTTTGCTTCCTTAATTATTATCAAGGACTGGTGTTGTATGTTTACTACCATCCTGGATTGGTCAGAGTGGGAATTGGAGTGAAGGAGGAAGGGAGAGGAGGGAAGAAAGGAAAGAAGGAATGTAGATGAATGGTTCAAAGAACCGACACGTTGTTAAATTAGACACATGTGCAACTCTTGGGTATCTTTAATGAGGAAACGTTTCGCCACACAGTGGCTTCATCAGTCCATACAAAGGATAAACTATGAAAGAAGGAAGGAGGGAGGAGAGAGAGAGAGAGAGAGAGAGAGAGAGAGAGAGAGAGAGAGAGAGAGAGAGAGAGAGAGAGAGAGAGAGAGAGAGAGAGAGAGAGAGAGAGAGAGAGAGAGGAGGAAGACATTGAAGGTCGCTCACTACTGATGCCAGCTATATGTATTTTGTGGTGCAATAATTTATCCCCTGGGAGGAGTCCACCACAGATGAACAGTTTTAACACAACAGATAGCTCGCTAAAACAACGACATGTATCTCCTGTAATTTTGAAACATCAATCTGAAGATTGCTGCTCTGCCTTACAACAGCACTCGTTGTATTATTGATTTTTAGTTGTCCTTTAAAAGACAATATCCTTTGATGATAAAATGTCCAAATCCAAAATTTCTCTTTACTACTACTTAATGTGAGATTTGGAATATAATTGTAGTCCTCTCGTTACCTGTTACTCTAGTCTCTCTGTAAGTTATTGTGTGTAAATGTGTAAGAAAAATTCAAACTTCTGGATGTACTCAAGTGTTATCATCATCAACAACCTTGATGATAGGGACTGGAACTTAAGTCGTGTGTGTCCCAGCGTCCGCCAGTACACAAACTCGTTTAGTTACAACAGATAGCAGTGCTAATATGACATTCTTAGGAGCAACGCAATGAAGTTCGATTCAAGGGAAAGGAGGATATGTTCAATTCTTTGGATCAACAGCTCCTCAGATTCAGGGCGTTTGAATTGGCTATAAGGTGTATGTACATAAGAAACCAAAGTTTTTTTTTTTTTTTATATTAAGTAATTTATACAGAAGGGGTTACTAATACCTTCCTCTCGGCATTTTAATCACCTCTTACGACACACATGGCTTGGGAGGAAGGATATATATATATATATATATATAATATATATATATATATATATAATATATAATTATAATAATATATATATATATATATATTAATAATATAATATATGTGTGTGTGTGTTTGTCGTGCCGAATAGGCAGAACTTGCGATCTTGGCTTAAATAGCAACGTTCATCTTGCCATATA
The DNA here is from genome assembly GCF_026875155.1 of Cherax quadricarinatus. Lineage (NCBI taxonomy): Eukaryota > Metazoa > Arthropoda > Malacostraca > Decapoda > Parastacidae > Cherax > Cherax quadricarinatus. The sequence continues at coordinate 67,348,009 of NC_069413.1, read as the reverse complement.
GGTCAAGTGAAAATTTGTGTATGCAATAATTTCGGCCAAAATCATTCTGAACCTAACGAAAAAAATACATTTCACTGGGTTTGTTTAGTATTAAATAACTGTTTACCTGAGTTTACCTGGAGAGAGTTCCGGGGTCAACGCCCCCGCGGCCCGGTCTGTGACCAGGCCTTCTGGTGGATCAGAAGCCTGATCAACCAGGCTGTTGCTGCTGGCTGCACGCAAACCAACGTACGAGCCACAGCCCGGCTGGTCAGGAACCGACTTTAGGTGCTTGTCCAGTGCCAGCTTGAAGACTGCCAGGGGTCTGTTGGTAATCCCCCTTATGTATGCTGGGAGGCAGTTGAACAGTCTCGGGCCCCTGACACTTATTGTATGGTCTCTTAACGTGCTAGTGACACCCCCCCTTGCTTTTCATTGGGGGATGTTGCATCGTCTCCCAAGTCTTTTGCTTTCGTAGTGAGTGATTTTCGTGTGCAAGTTCGGTACTAGTCCCTCTAGGTTTTTTCTAGGTGTAAAATAATCATGTATCTCTCCCGCCGGGCGTTCCAGGGAATACAGGTTCAGGAACCTCAAGCGCTCCCCAGTAATTGAGGTGTTTTATCTCCGTTATGGCGCGCCGTGAAGGTTCTCTGTACATTTTTCTAGGTCAGCAATTTCCCCTTTGCCTTGAAGGTTTGCTGTTAGTTGCAGCAATATTCCAGCCTAGATAGAAGAAGTGACCTGAAGAGTGTCATCATGGGCTTGGCCCCCTAGTTTTGAAGGTTCTCATTATCCATCCTGTCATTTTTCTAGCAGATGCGATTGATACAATGTTATGGTCCTTGAAGGTGAGATCCTCCGACATGATCACCCCCAGGTCTTTGACGTTGGTGTTTCCCCTCTATTTTTTTGGCCAGAATTTTTTTTTGTTCCCCTGATGAAGATTTAATTTCCTCGTGTTTACCATATCTGAGTAATTGAAATTTCTCATCGTTGAACTTCATATTGTTTTCTGCAGCCCACTGAAAGATTGGGTTTGATGTCCGCCTGGAGCCTTGCAGTGTCTGCAAGGGAAAGACACGTCATGCAGATTCGGGTGTCATCTGCAAAGGAAGACACGGTGCTGTGGCTGACATCCTTGTCAAATGTCGGATATGAGGATGAGGAACAAGATGGGAGCGAGTACTGTGCCTTGTGGAACAGAGCTTTTCACCGTAGCTGCCTCGGACTTTACTCTGTTGACGACTACTCTCTGTGTTCTGTTAGTGAGGAAATTATAGATCCACGACCGACTTTTCCTGTTATCCCTTAAGCACGCATTTTGTGCGCTATTATGCCATGGTCACACTTGTCGAAGGCTTTTGCAAAGTCTGTATATATTACATCAGCATTCTTTTTTATCTTCTAGTGCATTTAGGACCTTGTCGTAGTGATCCCAAAAGTTGAGACAGACAGGAGCGACCTGTTCTAAACCCCTGTTGCCCTGGGTTGTGTAACTGAGGGTTTCTAGATGGGTGGTGATCTTGCTTCTTAGGGCCCCTTTTAAAGATTTTTATGATATGGGGATTGTTAGTGCTATCGGTCTTTTATTCTTTGCTGTTGCTTTACTGCCCCCTTTGTGGAGTGGGGCTTGTCTGTTGTTTTTAGTAAAATGTGGGACAACCCCCGTGTCCATGCTCCCTCTCCATAGGGTGGAAAAGGCTCGTGATAGGGGCTTCTTGCAGTTCTTGATGAACACCCGGAGTTCCATGAGTCTGGCCCTGGGCAGAGTGCATGGGCATGTCATTTATCGCCTGTTCGAACATTTGGCGTCGGGATAACATCGGATAGGCTTGTGTTAACCAAATTTGTGGCTCTCATAAAAAATTCGTTTTGATCTTCGACTCTCAGTCTGGTTAGCGGTTTGCTAAAAACTGATCATTTGGGACTTGAGTAGCCACACATTTCCTTGCTGTCATCTGTGTAGGACCCATCTTTTTTTAAGTGGGGGCCCAATTACTGGATGTTGTTCTCGACTTTGATTGGCATAGGAGAAGAAATACTTTGGGTTTCTTTCGATTTCATTTATGGCTTTTAGTTCTTCCCGCGATTCCTGACTCCTATAAGATTCCTTTAGCTTGAGTTCGATGCTTGCTATTTCTCTGACCAGTGTCTCCCTACGCATTTCAGATATATTGACCTCTTTTAGCCGCTCTGTTATTCTTTTCCGTCGCCTGTAAAGGGAGCGCCTGTCTCTTTCTATTTTACATCTACTCCTCCTTTTTCTTAGAGGAATAAGCCTTGTCATACATCGAGTGCCACCAAGTTAATCTTTTCTAGGCATACTTTGGGGTCTGTGTTGCTTAGTATTCTTCCCAGCTTATATCGGTTAGGACTTGGTTTATTTTGGTCCCACTTTATGTTTTTGTTATTGAAGTTGAATTTGGTGAATGCTTACTCGTGACTAGTCTCATTATGTCGGTCTTGGGCTCCACGCATACATGTCTGAACCTAAATTTACCGGGAGTTTACCTGGAGAGAGTTTCGGGGGTCAACCCCCCGCGGCCCGGTCTGTGACCAGGCCTCCTGGTGGATCAGCCCCTGATCAACCAGGCTGTTGCTGCTGGCTGCACGCAAACCAACGTACGAGCCACAGCCCGGCTGATCAGGAACTGACTTTAGGTGCTTGTCCAGTGCCAGCTTGAAGACTGCCAGGGGTCTGTTGGTAATCCCCCTTATGTGTGCTGGGAGGCAGTTGAACAGTCTCGGGCCCCTGACACTTATTGTATGGTCTCTTAACGTGCTAGTGACACCCCTGCTTTTCATTGGGGGGATGGTGCATCGTCTGCCAAGTCTTTTGCTTTCGTAGTGAGTGATTTTCGTGTGCAAGTTCGGTACTATCCCTCTAGGATTTTCCAGGTTATATAATCATGTATCTCTCCCTCCTGCGTTCCAGGGAATACAGGTTTAGAAACCTCAAGTGATCTGAGTATATTGTTTTTGATATGGTGACATTTCTTGTCAGATCATCATTGTTAGTGAAGATGAGGTCTAGTGTATTCTCCAGTCTAGTAGGCTCTATTATTTGCTGGTTTAAATTGAATTTTGTGCAGAGATTTAAAAGCTCGTGTGAGTGTGAGTTTTCATCAGAGCTGCCTCCTGGTGTTATTACTGCAACAATATTATTTGCTATATTCCTCTATTTTAGGTGCCTCAAGTTGAAATCCCCCAGGAGCAAGATGTTTGGGGGCAGGAGCTGGAAGATTTCCAGACAGTGGTCAATTTTAAAAAGCTGTTCCTGGAATTGCTGGGGTGTTGCATCCGGAGGCTTGTAGACTACCACAATGACTGGGTTTTGGTTCTCGCCTTTACTGCTAAAACTTCCACTACATCATTTGAGGCATTTAGCATTCGTGCAAACAAGTGACTCTGCAATATACGGGGCCAACCCCCCCCCCTTTTGCCTTTTCACTCTGTCACATTCTGTATAGGTTGTAACCTGGGATCCATATTTCGTTGTCCAAGTGATCCTTTATGGGGGTCTCAGTGAAAGCCGCGAACATTGCCTTTGCCTCTGCAACAGTCCACGGATGAAAGGTATTTTGTTGTTTTTTGCTGGCTTTAGACCCTGTAAAATTTGCAAAGAAGAATGTCATCGGACTGGTGGTATTGTTGGTACTGGGGGGGGATTTTTTTTCCGGCATTAGTATCTGTATCTTTTGGGTTTGGATGGAGGCCATCGACTGTGGTTCCACTCCAGGAATGACTGGATTTGGTGTAAAGATTTCTGCCATTTCCTGCCAGTTTTTTTTTCCTTTCCCTGGCACAAAAAAAACCTCTCCCTCTTGAGTGGCTGTGGCTACCCAGGTTTTCCCATGGCCTGGATGTTTTGTATCTTTTGTACCCTTTAGATGGTGTGGCCTGGCAATTTAAGTTATAGCACAGTCTTTCCTGTACTGAAGAGGTACACATTCAGGGTGAAAAAGCTTACAGGAAGGGAGTTTGCATTTTCCTGTTGTCATATGGGCATGGCATTTTTCTAGGTGGTCATAGTTGCACGTCCCATCTGTTTTTCCAGATTTCCCATGTCTGCAGATACCAAATCTAAAATATATTTAGTTGGTTAGGCTAAAATAAATTGTTCTTGTTGTAATAAAGTTAGGTAAGTTTTCTAAGATTCTTTTGGTGCAAAATAAAATAAAATTCATTAACATTAATGAAAAAATTATATCTTTAAAACGTAAAAAAGAAAATTTCAGAAAGGACTATAATTTTAAATGAGTTCTTGCTAATTGACCAGTTTTACCATATTCGGCACGACATATATATATATATATATATATATATATATATATATATATATATATATATATATATATATATAAATAATATATATATATATATAATATATATATATATAATATATATATATATATATATATATATATATATAAAACTTAGGTACACTTGCATGCATATGTGTAGGTGCATGTTTCATATGTGTTCGTTCATGTCTTGTCTCTTCTCAATTATTATTATTATAATCAAGGGGGAAGCACTAAACCCATAGGATTATACAGTGCTTGGGGGAGGGATTACCTGGAGTTTACCTGGAGAGAGTTTCGGGGGTCAACGCCCCCGCGGCCCGGTCTGTGACCAGGATGGAAGGTATTCAGGTTTAACTCAGGGAACTGGAGCACACATCCAGTTCCCTAGATCAAGAGCCCCTCACCAGCATCAAGGAACCTTCCTTGAGGGGTCTCTTCTCAAACGAGGTACCTTGATCCATGGAATTTGACCTGTTCTACCCTTATGGGGATCAAACAACTCCAGAAATTGTATGATCTCTCAATGGCTCAGCACTTCCCCATAATGATGATCATCATAAAATTGATGATGACCAACACCTGAATACATCCATAGGTTTCAAGTTTTTATTACACATTGACACTTCACATGACTTGCAGCGGGACTGGATTAACAGATACAGATACAGATGATGATGATGATGATGATGATGATGATGATGATGATGATGATGATGATAGATGATGATGAGATGATGATGATGATGATGATGATGATGATGATGATGATGATGATGATGATGATGATGATGATGATGATGATGATGATGATGATGATGATGATGATGATGATGATAGGCTGTATCATATCCAGTGTGCACATTCCCCAACAAACATCCGCAAGGAGTTCTCTCAAATTAGGTTCATGTAAAGCCCCTAAACCAGCAGGAATCATGAAGCGCCTGGAGAGTGGGAGATAACAAGGCTAGATCTAAGAGGGTAGCTCCAATTTCTTGGATAAAAAACCCTTCATTACCATCAAGATGACCTCTATAACTACTGAACCAATACTTACTGCAGTGCTTGATAATATCATCACTCTACTGAAGTCTCCCAGCGCAGGGAGACGGACTTCGTTAACTGTACCTCATATAGCGCCTGTGAATGGGAGACAAGCAGCCTTGTTCCAAAGAAGGGAAGAATAGCTCCAGTATCTTGGATCGGGGGTAGCAAGACTTTAGATGTGATTACTTATCACTCGCTCCCGACAGTCCACAACACCCGTTTTTCTCAACTGCCAACTATATTCACAGATAATAGACTTTCTTAGAACCTTTGACTCTATCACTCGAGGGAGGTACCTTAATGCTGGTGAGGGGTTCGTGACTCAGGGAACTAGGCTAATCCTCTTTCCTTGGAGCAAACCTGATTATCTCTTATTTCCCAGGTGCCGGCGAAAGGCTCTTATTATATAATATTTTTATTTCTACAAATACATCAGTGACATACTACAATATAGAAAGCCGCTTATTATGCAGAGCATTTCGGGCAAATTAGGTCAATTTTGTCCCAGGATGCGACCCACACCAGTCAACTAACACCCAAGTACCAATTATTACTGTTGGGTGATTATTATAATAATCAAAGGGGAAGCGCTAAACCCGTAGGATTATACAGCGCCGGGGGGGGGGGAATGTGGAAGGCATTCAGGCTTAATTCGGGGAACTGGAGCACAGATCCAACTCCCTAAATCAAGAGCCCCTCACCAACATCAAGGAACCTTCCGTGAGGGGACTGATGGGTGAACATGGACAACCGGTGTAACGAAACACGCCCAGTGTTTCTATCCTTTGCTGGGAATCGAATCCTGACCTTCACTGTGTGAAGTTAGTTCCACAGGGGTCAGTCCTAGGACCGGTGCTGTTTCTGGTATTTGTGAACAACATGACTGAAGGAATAGACTCCGAAGTATCCCTGCTTGCAGATGATGTGAAGTTGATGAGAATAATTCATTCGGAAGAGGACCAAGCAGAACTACAAAGGGATCTTTACAGGCTGCAAGCCTGGTCCAGCAATTGGCTCCTAGAGTTCAGCCCCACCAAGTGCAAAGTCATGAAGATTGGGGAAGGGCAAAGAAGACCGCAGATGGAGTACAGTCTAGGGGCCAGAGACTACAAACCTGACTCGAGGAAAAAGATCTTGGGGTGAGTATAACACCGGGCAAATATCCTGAAGCGCACATCAACCAAATAACTGCTGCAGCATATGGGCGCCTGGCAAACCTCAGAACAGCATTCCGACATCTTAATAAGGAATCGTTCAGGACCCTGTTCACCGTGTACGTTAGGCCCATATTGGAGTATGAGGCACCAGTTTGGAACCCACACCTAGCCAAGCATGTAAAGAAACTAGAGAAAGTGCAAAGGTTTGCAACAAGACTAATCCCAGAGTTAAGAGGTATGTCCTATGAGGAGAGGTTGAGGGAAATCAACCTGACGACACTGGAGGACAGGAGAGATAGGGGGACATGATAACGACTTACAAAATACTGAGAGGAATTGACAAAGTGGACAGACAGAATGTTCCAGAGACTGGGCACAGCAACACGGGGACACAGTTGGAAGCTGAAGACACAGATGAATCACAGGGATGTTAGGAAGTATTTCTTCAGCCACAGAGTAGTCAGGAAGTGGAATAGTTTGGGAAGCGATGTAGTGGAGGCAGGATCCATACATAGCTTTAAGCAGAGGTACGATAAATCTCATGGTTCAGGGAGTGTGACCTAGTAGCGACCAGTGAAGAGGCGGGGCCAGGAGCTTGGACTCGACCCCTGCAACCTCAACTAGGTGAGTACACACACACACACACACAGGAGCTGAGTCTCGACCCCTGCAACCACAATTGGGTGAGTACACACACACAGTATGAAGCGAGAGCTTCTGACACCAGGCCTGACTGGCATCATTAATAATATCTTTATTGACTACATGTACAAGGTATACAGACCTAGTTGACATCAATGACATACTACTATAAAGAAAGCCTCTTGTTATGCAGAGCATTTCGGGCAAATTAGGTCAGTGTCCCAGGATGCAACCCACACCAGTAGACTAACACCCAAGTACCCATTTACTGATGGGTGAACATAGAGTCGGACAATAAGTGTAAAGAAACACGCCCAATGCTTCTACCCTGGCTGGGAACTGAGCCTCTAAAACGAGTGTCTGGTCTTCAGTAATCTTTTAATTAATCACATAATTTCCTTCAAATTTACAATTATTTTAATTGAAATGTGCTCGGCATATATTTTGTAGGTTGGCTGTTTTATAAAAACTACATTTCCATTTGTTTATACACGATATTTTTTTGTATATTTGCATATCTAATCATACATTTCCAGTTAGCAACAGCGTTGGGAGTGGAGATCTAGATATGAATATTACTTGCTGGTATTGTTCATGACGAGGCAGATATCAGTGCTCAGAGTAAGGTTATTAATACCTCAGCCCCACACACACACACTCGTGCTCTCTTTACTTACGACCCTAATAACAAGGTAAGCCACAGTCCTTTATAATGTTTTATTACTTCACTTGAAACAACCTAAGTCAGGGGTAGGCAAACTTATTAAATTAGCACTTAAAGTCTAAGTGCTAATTTAATAATGAATGGCAAAGTACGTAGTTTTAATACAAGCGCAATACAAAAATTATATACATTGACAAGGTTTTTAAATATTTTGTATTACACGTGGCACTAAATGAAACTGTCACTTGGTTAATCAAGTTATTGGACACTAATGGGTCCATGACAGTACTACATCCTATTGTATGGATAATTCATGACATCCTTTCAGGTAGAATGGAGACTAGTGAGACACCGTTGCACAACATGTCACCCACCAGCACAGTAGCGCAGTGGAGCGCCGCTTTTCTGGCCTTTCTTCAAAGTAATAACTACCATAGATCAGACCTTCGGATGAAAATTCATAACATTAAAAATATTTATGATCTACTCTTCGTGCCAGGGAGTAGGAACTCGCACTTGGGTCCCCCACCGCCACTGGACTCCATAATACAATACATGATAGAAAACGGCACATTAACACGTCATGGCGAATTTATAAGCGTTAACTCACGAACCTAATTTTAATGTTATTTTATTTGTCGGCCACTCTCTCTAGTCCTTTAAAGTAGACAAAAGTGAGTGACCTCTTCAGGATATCCTCAACTTTCCTGAAGAACTCTTATAGGTAAATTTTGATGTATAGTTCTCAATTTCGGCGAGTTCTACTGCATTGGAAGCTCATTGAATCCACACTTCAATTATTGAGGCAATCCTCATCTCCCTACTAAAATCTCCAGTCTCAGGTTGACAGGTTTCTTTACTCTTATATAGCATCCTGAGCGATGGAGTATGGCAGGATAACCTTCCTGCGGTGGTGTAAGAAAAGAAAAACCATCCTGTGATTGAATATGACAGGAAAACCATCCTGGAGTTTACCTGGAGAGGGTTTCGGGGGTCAACGTCCACGTGGCCCGGTCTGAGACCAGGCCTCGTGGTGGATCAGGGTCTGATCAACCAGGCTGTTACTGCTGGCTGCACGCGAACTGACGTGCGAACCACAGCCCGGCTGGTAAGGTACTGACTTTAGGTGCCTATTCAGTGCCTTCTTGAAGACAGCCAGGGGTCTATTGGTAATCCCCCTTATGTGTGCTTGGAGGCAGTTGAACAGTCTTGGGCCCCAGATACTTACTGTGTTGTCTCTCAGTGTACTCATGGTGCCGCTACTTTTCATTGGGGAACTGTTACATCTCCTGCCAAGTCTTCTGCTTTCATAGGGAGTGATTTTCGTGTGCAAGTTTGGTACCAATCCCTCTAGGATTTTCCAAGTGTATATTATCGTGTATCTCTCTCTTGCTTGCATTCCAGGGAAATACAAATCAAGGGCCTTCAACCATTCCCAGTAATTTAGTTGCCTTATCGTATTCGTGTGTGCCGTGAAAGTTCGTTGTACACTCTCCAGGTCAGCAATTTTGCCTGCCTTGAAGGGGGCAGTTAGTGTACAGCAGTATTCCAGCCTAGAGAGAACAAGCAATTTGAAGAGAATCATCATGGGCTTGGCATCCCTAGTTTTGAAGGTTCTCATTATCCATCCTATCATTTTCATAGCAGATGCGGTAGATACATTGTTGTGGTCTTTGAAGGCGAGATCCTCTGACATTATCACTCTCAGGTCCTTCACATTACTTTTCTGCTCTATTGTATGGTTAGAATTTGTCATATACCCTGATACAGTTTTAATTTCCTCAAGTTTTCCACATCTGAGTAGTTGAAATTTCTCTTCATTGAACTTCATGTTGTTTTGAGATGGATTATGAAAAGAAAAACCATCTTGTGGTGGAATATGATAGGAAAACTGTCCTATGGTGGATTATGAAAGGAAAAACCATCCTGTGGTGGAATATGACATGAAAACCATCTTGTGGTGGAATATGATAGGAACACCATCCTGTGATGGAATATGACAGGAAAACCATCCTGTGATGGGTATTAGATAAACAATTCTTGATAAATTATTATGCAGTTCATACCCATTCTGTGGACAGTAGTCAAAAGATTAGAGGCACATAATGCATCCAGGGACTGGGCTGCAAATGATAACTAAGCAAGTTACAGTGGTAATGAACTGTTTACTATAAAGCTTATATCCGTTGATGTTCCTAACAAGTTATTTATGTAGGCATGAATTCAGTCATAAAAACATTACAATGTAACTTCTATGTAGTTTTGAATTATATATATTACCTTATTTTTAGCAAGGTATAATTGAATTTAATCAAGTGTAGTTATGCGTTATTTATAATAGGCAAAGTCAGAGTATTTTTCCATTGGTTGGTAATATGCCACTATGGATAAAATACTTCAACATTTCTTGATCATTTGCGACTGAGTTGTCTGAATTCACCAATTTAATCGCATTCCAGCACATAATTACGTAAGGTGTGATGAGTTATTTGCAACCGAGTTGTGTGAATTCATTAATTTAATCGCATTCCATCACATAATTATATAAGGTGTGACAAGAGTCTGTCTGACAAAGTTTACATCAAGTGGTGATTCAACCTCGCAGAGATGCTTGTAGCCCAGCTGAAGCTACAAAAACATGAATAGAATATTGTAAAATTTATTGTTTACTTTATATATTAAACATACTTTTTTTTTTTTTTAAGAAAATAAGCCAATAACATTAAAAACTTGTAAATGACTACTATATTAACTAATAAACAAGCAAATATTTTAAAAATGTACATAAATGTTACAAAATTAGGTGTCATTTAATTCATAGTTTTTAAAATGCCCATTAAAAAAAAAGGAGAGCATTTCTGGTAGACTAAAAACTAGAATTTTAACCCTTTCAGGGTCCGTCCCGTAGATCAACGGCTTTACGTTGAGTGTCCAAACCGTAGATCTATGCCAAAATTCTAGCGCCGTCAAATTTAGCGCGAAAACGCTCATAGGCCTACATGTGAGAGAACGGGTCTGCGTGGTGGGTGTGCGCTATAAACAAAAAATCTAGGCGCCCGCATAGCATTGTGGGAACGCCGGCTCAGTTACCCTTGTTAAACCATGCCTCGTCGAAGTCAGCTCTCCTATCCCCGGGAAAAAATTGGGACTCTCCTTTCCTATCTGATATTCTGACACTGATGGAAGTGGAAATGAAGACAAATTCTACAGCTTTGATCAGTTAGTGACCGAAAAGAATGACCAGGATATCGATAATAGTGCAAAAAACCCCTGACGATCCTCAACCTTCTACCTCTGGTGTGGCACTCGTGACTCACGTTCGGTTTTTTCCTCATCACAAGAGAAACAATATTTTCGCGGGGCCAGGCCTCTGACTTCAGTAATGATGATAGTGACGTGGACTGTGATTTTATTGCGCTCGACGATCATTCGAGTAGTGATTAGTGAGGAATCATATTCACCAGTAAACGTCGGTATGTTCGCCGCCGCATGCGCTCAGGTAGTGTACCCTATGCTGTGCCCAGGGGACGGAGTACATCCCGTGGCCCAACACCAGTTTTAGATAGTGATAGTGAGGATGATGTGGCTAAAATTGGGATGGAGAGACCACAGGCATCAGTGGATGGTGTTAGTGGTGATGGTAGTGGCACCGCCATGTGTGACTCACCAGGCCACGCGGGGACCCACGCTGCTGGACTCGTCAGTTCAAGGACAAAGCGGAGCGCCAGCCACCAACCACCACAAACCAAAACCAGCCTATGATGTCCAGTATCCACCAGCAAACCGTATGTGGGATTGGCAGCAAAATCCCAATTTTGTTTCCAAAGCCTCACCACTTTGATGACTCTAAAAAGTGAAATTCTACCTACCTGACCCCTTGGAACCACGGCCAATGAACTGGAAATTCTTTGAATTATTCTTTGACCAGCCATTGATGGAAATATTTGTCGGGGAAAGTAATAAGTATTTTGAGTACACCATGGAAAATTACGATGAAATCCCCACAGTCAAGACAACCCCGGTGAAAGAGACGACTGTTGCAAAAATGTTTTGCTTTTTGCAACAATAATGCTTATGCCTCACATCTATAAGCATAATATAAAATCATACTGGCCCAAAACAAGATCAGCTAATTTCTACCCGTCTTCAGTGAAATCATACCAGTGAACAGGTTTATCTTACTCTTACGTATTTTTGCACTTCTCTGACAAAACCAGGCCTGACAAAGTGACAGGTTATACAAGATTAGAAATGTTTTCATGTATCTCAAACAAAGTTCAGCATATACTTTTATCCATTCAAGAATCTTGTAATTGACGAGTCTTTGATTTTGTTCAAAGGTAGACTGTCATTCAAGCAGTATATACCGAGCAAGAGGAAACGCTTTGGTATAAAACTGTTTGTACTCTGTGATTGTGACAGTGGCCTGGTGTTGGATATTGTTGTATACATGGGTAGTAAAACTTTGAAAGATACCAAGATTTATTGGGTATTCAGGTGACGTAGTGAGAAACATGATGGCACCCTTATCTTGGTAAGGGGCATACATTATATACCGATAACTGGTACACAAGCCCATTACCAGTGATTTCATGCGAGTGAACAAGACAGATGTGTGTGGCACAGTGAGTTCTAATCGTAAACATATGCCCAGGCTCAACGCAGGTGCTCGTTGGTGATGACGTGCAGGTGTTTACTGCCAATGACATTTATGGCATTACGGTGGGATGACAAACGAGATGTCAATATTGTTGACAACCATTCACCGTAATGAAATGCAAGACAGTGGCAAGTTGATCGAGTGACTAATGAACGTATTCGAAAACCAGTGACAGTGATTGATTATACACAAAAAAATGCGCTTGGTTGACAAATGTGACATGCAGATTGGGTTTTTTTGACTGTGTTCGTAAGAGTTACAAGTGGTACAGAAACTTTCTTCCATCTCATGGACATTTCAATGCTCAATGCATATAATATGTACCAAAAAAGACTGGCAACAGACCACCGTATGGTGAAATTTTGTTTGTCTGTTGTCAGACAACTCATAATGAAGTACCCGGTAACAACACGGTCCTCGAATTCCCTCAGGATTTTACCCAAGCCCTTTGAGGAGGGAAGGTGATCATTTTTATAATACAATTCCTTCAACTCAGAAGAAATTTGTCAGAAGAGATGCATCGTCTGTGCACAAACAAAACGACGGCAACAAAGACGCAAAGACACTCGGGTTTTTGTTGAGGAATGTAAGGTGCCTCTGTGCATGGTGCCTTGTTTCAAGGAGTTCCACAAGCTCCAGCAGTTTTAAAAAAACCCTGTCCAGTGATTGTAAATATGTAAATATATGATAGAACATTAGTATTATACAAGATTTGTGCATGTTTATTGTAAAAAAACAACGTGGTAAACAATAATATGATAATAACTTTAGTGCAGTTATTGTGTTCAATTAGTGAGTTTATTATATACATTATATACAGTATTTGGTCTCTCAGGCCCAAAAGTTAGTAGGAATAGAAAAAATTGGAAAAGAAAAGAAAAAACAACAAAAACCGCAAAATAATGTAATGCGCGTATGTGGAATTCGTCAATGTTGCCGCCACCACATCATTTTCGACAAACTTCTTGGCACTATCTCGGTAAGTACTGATCAGAATTTTTTTTGTCTTATTACCTTCACAAAAATATGCTCTTTAATTCTGTAAGAAAAAATAATTTTTTTTTTTTCAAAATTCCTTGGACACTGGAGCATCACTTCAGATTTTGGCCTTGGACCCTGAAGGGGTTAAACTAATTGAAATTATATGGTTGTACTATAGTTAAAGTTAGATTATTGAATGCTAAATTAATATAATAGTCTGATAAGATTGTTCAGTTGGGAGCAAGGGGCTAGTAACCCCTTCTCCTGTATACATTACTAAAGTTAGAGAGAGAAACTTTTTTCTTTTTGGGCCACCCTGCTTCAGTGGGAAACTGCCGGTTTGTTGAAAGAAGAAAGAAGATTGTTTGGTGTAATGTTAATTTTAAGTAACAAAACTAAGTATATATATTAAAACATCATTGTTAATATGGATAAAGTAATAAAATGTTACAGTAATTATTGGAGGGTACAGAAATAGTGACTAGGTAGTAGCCAAACTGTACCAGGGGCAAGGATAGAACCCGCGATCAGAGTCATAAAACTCCAAACCGATGCCCATGGTATGGTTTGACTAGGTAGTAGGTTGTGTTACAAAAAACGAGATTCTAAAAGCTTAGAGATCTCCAGTGAATACTAGAAAGGACTGCCCTTCTAGCATCCAGCCTGTTACTGGGTTTTCGTAACAATTAGTCAGTATCCTTGTCCAATTATCCATTAAAATTCAGTATGATTCAATAGTGCTTCAGGATTACAACTGGTAGGCTACTAACTAAATAAATTAAAATTTAGTAAATTTATTAGTCATTAAGTTGTCTAGGCGTATATCAAATTAAATTAAATTATTCACAGTAATTAAAATAATATCACTTCTCTCGTGTACAATATTATTGTGCTGAAAGCACATATCACATTTATAATTCTTAAGTACCGTCTGGTACATTAACATTTAATAAGATATTACAAATATGTACAAGTGTGTATGTAAGTGCTCTAAGTAGTTCGCTATGTCTCACGACTCGACTAGACTTAAACAAGTGACTGACAAAGTCCTCAAATAAACTAACTTCTTAACCAACTGGCAATCAGAACAGTCTGCTTGAACAACAAAAAGAATGCTAAGCCCAATAGCAATATAACAAGCAACTGCGACACAGAATCAGGAACAAGGAGATAATATAATGACACTAAGTAGGGACCATCAGCAGATCCTCCACAAAAGTCACAAAACTCCCATACTACTGAATCTAAGTACAGCATAAGAAAATCCCCGACTGTGATAATACACAGGTACCAGTACAAATTAGGTCAGAAGCTACAGCTCAGGACCTGAGTTGCCTCGAGTGTCTAAGAGACACACAACCTCAGTACAACGTCGAAATTCACTAAGTCGTATAAAGGTCTTGAACAGTCTCTCCTGAAACTAACAACAAAAGTGTAGTCAAGAGACATCTTCCAACAAGAGCCAATAAGGGAGATTTAGGCACTTCTTGTCTGGAATGCGTCCAACCACCCAGTGAGTCTAGACCAGACTGAATACTTCAGGCGAGGTGAGGGCACCCCCCTCGATACGTGATTAGCTCAGTGGACAGCTGTAGCACTAACTGAAGCGGCAGAGTAAACGAGCAAGGAGAGTTTTTTACAGTAGTTAGACAATCAAGACTTGAATGAGCACATAATATGTTTCATCCTACCTAACCAAGAATTCTAAGTCAAATAATAATATAACAGCAATTATTTACGATTTAGCTTTATCGCTAAATAAGCATTAAATTTATATGAAAATATACATATACTAAATAATCGCACTGCAATACATTGCAGGGGGTGTTGCAACAGGTTGGTAGACAAACAACCACCCAGGAAAGTTCTACCGTTGTTATTTTTTTTTTGTTACCCTGCCTCAATGGGAGACAGCCAGTGTTGAAAAAAAAAGAAAAGAAATAATGGTGACAATAGGTGCACGAGTATGAATGCTAATTAGAACCGGGCCAAGCAATTTGCATTAGATGTATCTGACCTTTATTTTTGATCCAAGTAAACTTGTGTCAAATTCAAGAGTTGTTTTTAACATTTTTGAAGCTGTTGACAGACAGGGAACTTTCAGAATTTTCTGGTAGAGAATTTCATAGTTTATGAGTCTTATTTGTGTGTTTATAATCATGTTGATTCAAACACATGGGAAGTGCCAAACTAAACCAATAAGGGCCATACAGCACCTGAAGAATGGGAAGTAATCAGGTTTAATCTGAGGAAAAGTTTCAATTTCTGAGATCAACAGCCCTTCACCAGTATTAAGGGAAAAACAAGAGTACATGCACTGACGGTTTATACCGCCACTGTTAGCTTCAAGCAATACTGCTGATGCTACCAGGTTTTCAAATGAGCTGAGGTAGGGTAATAGCTCAGTTAGTGAATTCAACTGGGTAAAATAAATGGAAAATTAAAAATAACTTTAATGCTTTGTTCCTAAAGATAGCTGACTAGGATGAAATGTGATACTGTACATATCTTCACAACTGATTTTACTTTTTGTCTACTGTTTGTTTTCTCTCTCTTTACAACCCCACCCCATATTTGATGGATTTCTTCCTATATCTTCGTTTTAGCTCTTCTAAATTAGTTTATATCTAAAGGTCTTTAGCCCTACTTTGATTAAAGGGGAAAAATATAAGCCAACCAGTAGATATTAACTTTATTGACAAAATTTTAGTACAGTTCCACACTTTGAGCAAACAGAATTCTTCCTCTGTAAGCCATGCGTGTAAAGAGGAGACTAAAATGCCAGGAGCAAGGGCTAGTAACCCCTTCTCCTGATATTACAGTACTATATTAAATAGAAAAACTTTCGTTTTTTTTCTTATTTGGCCCTGCTTCGGTGGGTTACGCATGTGCTTGAAAAATATGATCTGACATGAATTTTGAAGGAAAAGAAAAAAAAAAAAAAAACTGTACATATCTTGCTATGTTTGGGACCCTTGTGAACACCAAAGACCAAGCAAAATATCATGCATATGTATGTAGCTAAAAATGCTTTGAACAAAGTATTTAAGTTCAAGATTACCAATGCTAACAAAAATCGTGGTTGTTCTCGATTATTCAATCTTCACTGATATATATATTGTTTAATATATACATTATATATTATATATATATTTATAATTTATATATATATATATATATATAATATATAAATATTATATATATTAAATATATATATATATATAATATATATATATATTTTATATATATATATTATTATATATATATAATGTATATATTATATATTATATCGGTGGGGGAGACGGCCGACTTCGTTGAAAAAAAAAAAAAAAAAAAAAAAAAAAATATATAATATATATATCTATAATATATATATATATAATAGATATATATATATATATATATATATAATAATAATAATAATAATAATAAATCTTTATTACTTACAAGTACTGTACCATTTTGGGTATACAGGCCTAGCTGACAACAATGACATACTACTATATAGATAGCCACCTTGTTATGCTACGTGAGCATTCGGGCAAATTAGGTCAGTTGTCCCAGGATGCGACCCACACCAGTCGACTAACACCAGGTTTACCCATTTTTTACGGATGGGGAACATAGACAAGCAGGTGGACATGGATACACGCCCAATGTTTTACTCTGGTGCGAAACGAACCAGGGCCCTCGCCGTGTTGTGAAGCGAGAGCGTTAACCACAGGCCACCCAATGTACAAAAACATCGCTGTGTCTTGATTATTCCAAATCATTCACGATATATATAATATAATTATAAATTATATATATATATAGTTATATATATTATATATAATATATATATTATAATATATATATTAATATATATAAATAATAGATTTATTTTATTTAATTATCTATATATATATATATATATATATATATATATATAATTATATATTTTATTATATATATATTTATATATATTATAATATATTTTATATAGTCGTGACTGGAGTCATGGAAATGGGACAGTACTTTGGCCATCACTTTAAAGGAGGGGTTTGGCGATTGATATTCGGCACGTTTGGTGGGACATGTTTGTGTATTCTTTTTATGTGTATGCTTTATAGACTGTTTTGTTTTTTTTTTTATTTTGAGCACCTTTGCAAAAACAGTGATATATGTGGAGTTTTGTGGTGAAATGTGTTGACTGATGATGAATGAAAGTATTTCTTTTGGGATTTTCTTTCTTTTTTGGGTCCACCCTGCCTCGGTGTGAGCGTGTCCCCGAATTGTTGAAAAAAAAAAAAAAAAAAAAAAAAAAATATATATATATTATATAATATATAGATATATATATATTATATATAAATATATTTATATATATATATATATATATATTTATATAATATCTATAATTATAATATATTTATATATATATATAATATATATATATATATATTATTTATATGATATATATATATATATATATATTATATAGTGTCGTGCAAATTATGGCAGAACTTGCGTTCTTGGCTTAAATAGCAACATTCATCTTGCCATTTAGACAAGTGAAAATTTGTGTATTGCAATAATTTTCGCCAAAATCTTTCTGATACCGAACGAGAAAAATATATTTCAATGTTGTTTAGTATTAAATTCTGTAAACAATTTAAAATTATGTTCTAGTTGGGTTAGCGCTAAAAATAAATTGTTCTTGTTATTAATAAGGTTAGGGTAAGTTTTCAAAGATTCTTTTGGTGCAAATTACAATTTTTTACATTAACATTAATGAAAATATATCTTAAACGTATATAAGAAAATTTCAGAAAGGACCTTAATTTATTAATGAGTTCCTTGTAATTGACACGTTTTACATATTCGGCACGACACACACACACCACACACCACACACACATATATATATATATATATATTATAGATATATTTACACGCACACATTAATAATATAAAATCTTTCTTTCTTTCAACACATAGGCCATATCCACCAGAGGTGGGGTATGGCCGACCCTTGTTGTTGAAAGAAGGAAGAAAGATATATTTATTAATGGTGGGTGTGTGTGATGTGTGTGTGTGTGTGTATATATATATATATATATATATATATTATATATATATATATATTTATATCATATATATTATATATTATATATATATTTATATTTATATATATATATATATATATATTATACACACCACACACTTTAATATATGTAAATATTACAACACACACACATTAAGTTTTTCATTTTTAATTAACCTGCACCAGTTAAAAAAAAATTATCCCACTAAACACTACACAGAGCGATAAGAAGACACATTTTTCACCAAAGCTAGCAGTACTTTACCTTAAGTTCTAAACCACTTTGGCAAAATGTCTAAAATGAAAATTCAAGTTTCTAAAATAAGATTTTACAATTTTAAATTTCTCCCCCAATGCTGGACATTTGTAAACAAAAGGCAGGTCAAGAATGTCATCTGCAGTTATTTATGAATTATTAAAATACACAGGCGTTGTTTTTAATAATTCAGTCTGGTTTAATTAAATATTTAGTGCGTTTGATATTAGTATATCTCTTGTGCTATGATGCAGCATTAACTGACATTACTCTTTTACAACTTACTTCTGATTGCTCATCAGGATACCAAATATCATAATTAAAAATAATTTATATTATTAAAGTCAGCATCACATACCTCACAATGTTCCAAAGGAATTAAAATTTATGGATTTTTCTTACAATCAAAGACAAACTACACCACACTTAAATAGAATAATTTTTTTCCAAGATTATTTTCCTAACTTCTGACCTTTTAGTTGTGGTATTGATTCTCAATTATAAAACTTCTTATAGGTCATATTTCAAATAACAGAAATAAAGACACCTATTCTAAAAAATTATCTAATATAGCTACAAAACTACAAACTACAGTATCACTAATTTTGAAGATTAGTGGCAAAGCTAACTGACCGTTCGAATAACAAATGAACTTTTACATATACAATATACTAATTGATGATTTTTACTTGCCAGCTGCTAACGCTTTTCTGCGATTCAGAGCTGAACCAGCTTTAAACAGGTGGATCTGTTTGACTCATTGCATGGAGTGATTTAACTGGATATAGTTTTGTTGAACCACTGGGGGTGTTTGATACGGCATGAAGAGGCCTGAAACAAATACCTAAATTAATACTAAGTTGCCAACCTAATTAGTTAATTTCACAAGACCTTCATGGTATAAACCTTAAAATGGAAGAAAAAGAAAATTATTTATGCAAAAAGTCTATTGTACTTGATACATATACTTAATTATCCTCCTCACTTCTCTTAATAACCTTTCATGTAAAAGTAATTTTTTGCATCTATCCAAAACCTTAAAATTAAAACTGACAATAAGGTTTCATGAATGGAGGCAAGATAAATATTAAAATCATACTAACCTTGCCAGGAGCAAAACCTGCTAGGCCAATGAGGGAAATTTTGTCATCAGGGCCAATCTTGTCATAGTCAGCTGGATCAGCAAATGTGAGTGGCAACATGCCTTGCTTCTTCAAATTGGTTTCATGAATACGAGCAAAGGACTTCACAATAATTGCACGACCACCCAGGTGACGAGGCTCAAGAGCAGCATGCTCCCGAGAGCTTCCCTCACCTAAGGATTACAAGGATCAATTCATAAATTATACACAAAGTAATAAAGCCAGTTAGTTACAAGTCAAATGCAAGAAAGCCACACTGGGTAAAAACCTGTCATTAAATTACATTTCCACCATTATTTTATTACAAGTATTCACACTAATTACAGGTGCTCCTCAACTTGTGATGAAGTTACGTTCCGATGAACCAATTATAAGTTGAAAATACCCTATGTCGAACATGAATATAAGATAAATAAATAAGAAAATAAATAGCTACCGTCATTGAATAAATAAACAAACAAATAATTGTCTTAAGTTTCATCTCCAAAGTAATTACTTTTCTCATTTTCTTCTCACCAGAAGCAGGAGACACATTTTGGCATTTAGTAGACATAATGGGCTTGGGAAAATTTGGTTAAACACAGAAAAAACACCGTATGATATGTTGCTAAACACTGTATGAAATGTTCCCACCTGTGATTGCTACAGAGACAGAGCATAGTTGGGTGGGTGGTGCTATCATCCAGTATCAGTAGAGCGTATCATATGGAATATCACTAGACAGGGAACAGACCAAAATTCTAAGTTTGATGACTACTGAATGTGCATCACTATCGTACCATCATCAAGTCAAAATACCAAAAGTTGAATCATCATTTACAAAGCGAGGAGCATCTGTAAATAATTTATCAATTCTCAAAGATAAATCTGCTTTAATAAGGGAGATACCAGTTTCAAATGATTAACTAAAATTCTTAAAGGATTATTTCTAAAATAGTACTCCACTTACTATACATGATTATCACTTTCACAATGATACACATTTATCTTAAGTATGCTGTTTGAAATAAACACAAATGTACAGCAAAACTTAATTGTGACAACTGTTTGCCGGTACAACAGGCTTTTTCAAGTCAATACAAAATATGCCAAAAGCACATTTAAGCTAGGATGAAAAAGGAAGATAAAAATGAAAGTTAGAGAAAGGTGCTATCTCTACAGGTGAAGGCAACAGATCACAAAGTTTATCAATGGCTGCAGACTTTCTGAAAAATGAAAGGAAACACTAGTTAAAGAAATAGTGTGTGTTCCAATTAAACTGAATGTATCAAATAATGAGTCCAGGGACCAAAAAATGAAATTGGAGGAAATACAAAATACTTTTTCTCATGTGCAAAATCCAGGGCAAAAACCACATCTTGTATTGGGTTTTTAAGGGAGATAGTATATACAGTGACAAAGATGTGAGTGACATATTGTGGTCTTAATACGACACATGTTCAGTGGACCATTAATCGGTCTAAAAATTGACAATCTCAAGACTGCAGACATTTTCACAATATCTGACATAACTCCACTTGACTTCAGAAAAGCCATTGATAGCATTCCCATGAATTCTATCCCAGACCCAGACTTGTGAACTCAGTATCCATCAAAAATTACAAGGAACCATTATCTCGTGCTTTAAATATTCTATGTAGAAGGAACTTTGACACAGGAGTTTTGCCAGTCATTAAAAACCACTGATATAGCTCACTCCACAATGTGTTGAGAGTAAAGCAAATGCAAAAAAAAAAAAAAAAAAAAAAGACAGTGATGCACTAATGCTACACACATAATCAAGGGTGTTAAAAAGCAAGATCACCAATCATGTAGAAT
The DNA here is from genome assembly GCF_026875155.1 of Cherax quadricarinatus. NCBI lineage: Eukaryota > Metazoa > Arthropoda > Malacostraca > Decapoda > Parastacidae > Cherax > Cherax quadricarinatus. Next base: position 67,326,273 of record NC_069413.1, on the reverse strand, counting down.
CACAATAACTGCACAACTACAGCACGTGGGTTGTAGACTATTTGTCCAGCAGTTACTTGTTGCAACTGCTGGACCATTTATAAACACCTCACCTGGGAGACATGAAAGACCCTGGCTTAAGGCAGAGGTAGTTTGTACCACCACTTTGCATAAACCCTTCAACAAGAAGACCATGGTGTCATAAATGCACACACTGAGTACAAAAGAAATAACGGAAAAAAGAAAGGGGGGGGGGGGGTAGAAGGGATGTATAAACTTCCTAACATCTAGACACCCAAAGAGTAATTCGTACACAGAGTGAAAATAGAGGGATGCCACAGCGCACAGCTCTGTTTTTCGAGGCACCAGTACTAACCCACTTAATTTTGTATGAGTGAAATCCATTGAGGACACAGCCGAAACCCTAAAAACTGATATAAAAACTTAGCCTTTATAGTTGGGCCACTGAACAACAAATGATGCTTAACATGATCAAATTTCAGTTACTTCAGGAATGGACAGCCTTAAGGAAATAAAAACTAGATCAGAGTATAACACAATCCTAAATAACTTATAAGATGGAAGTTCAATAGAGTGAACTAGAAGGAATATGTGAGAGTTATTTCACATTCAAGGATCACAACAATGTTATTACTCATAGCTTGCAGGAAAATGATAGGCTGAATAACCAGAATAGTCAAACAAGACGTAAAGCCAAGGAAAATCACTTGCTTCTCTAGAGGACTTGAAAATTTGATGTATCGTAACTGCCCTTTTTAAATTGCAGGCAAAATTGCAAGTTACTAAATGCTTATAGAGAGTTTTTATGGAGAACAGTGAGGCTCAGGTTAGGGTGTCTAAGAGAGAGAGTGAGAGAGAGATTACTTCCCAGTAAAAGTCAGTCTTAAACAGGGGATGTGTTATGTAACCATGGTTGGTTTAACCATATTTATAGATTAGAAGCTGTAAAGAAGTAAATGCATACGGGTGGTTGGCGGAAGGGTGGGGCTTAAATTATGGGGAATCAAATATAAAATGGGAGTTGACAAAGAAATGAGTTACTTTTTGCTGATGATACTGTGCTTTGGGCGATTCTAGAAAAGTGGCAAAGCTTAGTGGACGAATTTGGCGAGGGGGTTGAAGGTGAAAGTTGAAAGTGAACATGGTTAAGAGTAAGGTGATGAGGGTATATCAAACTATTAGATTAAGAAATTGGATACCACATTGGAGGAGAGAAGTATGGAAGAAGTGGAATGTTTTCAGATATTTGAGAGTTGATTGTCAGCAACATGGATTTATGAAATATGAGGTTAACACATAGAAATGAGGAAGGAAAAAAAAGGCGAGTGGTGCATTGAGGTATCTTGTGGAAACAAAAACTGTTATCCCATGGAGCCATAAGAAGAGAATTGTACAAGAGTATAGTGTGTACCAACATCTTTTTATGGGTGTGAAGCTTGGTGTAAATGCTGCAGCGAGGCGGCCCTGGAGGCAGTGGAGATGTCCTGTCTAAGGGCAATGTGTGGTATAAAATTGTGAAGCGCAATCAGAGTGTGGAAATTAGGTGTGGAGTTACTAAAAGTATTAGTCAGAGGCTGAAGAGAGGTTGTTTAGGTGGTTTGATCATTCAGAGAGAATGGAACAAAGCAGAATGACTTGGAGAGCATATAAATCTGTAAGGAAAATAAGGCAGGGTAGGGGTCGTCCCCAAAAAGGTTGGAGGGAGGGGGTAGAGGAGGTTTTGTGGGCGAGGGGCTGGACTTCCAGCAAGCATGCACAAGTGTGTTAGATAGGAGTGAATGGAGATTAATGGTTTTTGGGACCTGACGAGCTGTTGGAGTGTGAACATGGTAATATTTTGTGAAGGGATTCAGGGAAACCGGTTAGCTGGACTTTAGTCCTGGAAAAGTAAGTACAATGCCTGCACTTTAGAGGAGGGTTTTGGATATTCAGTTTGGAGGGACATCTAAACTGTCGTATCTGAGCGCCTCTGCAAAGACAGTGATGAACGATGATGAAAGTTTTTTCTTCCTTTTTGGGTTACCCTGCCTCGGTGGGAAACGGCGACGTGTTAAAAAAAAAAAAAAGTAGAGCTGGAGAACTGTACTCCTTGGAACATGGGTGAAAAAGATGCATTATAATTTACACATGGAAACTTCTGAAGGGACCAGTCCCAAACCTCCACACTGAAATCACTCCATATGAAAGCGAAGGGCACAATGAGTCCACTATGTAGGGGCATGATGAGTTCATTAAGAGAAAATTCAATAAATATAAGGGTACCAAGACACCCACCCTTCATTCATAAGGAGAAATACTAATAAAACCCAAGCTGTCTTCAAAAGGAAACTTGACAGCTTCCTAAAGTCAGTTCCTGATCAATCAGGCTGTTTTTCACATGTTGATCTGCTTGTGACTGGCACCAGTAGCCTGGTCAATAAGGACATCAACCAGAACACAAGGGACAGGCCATGGGCGGTGACCCCAGAGACCAACTATAGGTAACCTACAGTTAAGTCAGGTGTGAGCAGGCGAGTAATTGAGGAAGTGAGAAATGAGATCAAGGTGAACGAGAAGTGTGGTACTGCAGGTGGCCCTGGTTACCACATATTGTGTGTGGGAAACCATTTTTAAATTTTTTTTTTTTTTTTTTGTAGTCAAGATCAGGTAAGGGTTCAGCTAATTTGATATTTCCTGGATCTGGGTCTATTTGCAGATCAGGGAAGAGTCCAGGCATTTTGATTCTTAAAAGAACTTTTTCAGCATCTTTTCAGGACATCAGATGTGCAGTTTTGTCATTTATAACACAGAAATTAGTCATGGTGTACATTCTACACACATGCTGGTGTTCCTGTATCGAACTGCCAAATTGTGAGACAACTCGCCTACACATTTCTATCACAGGTTCTGCTAAGTATGGTATGTACTCCTTGACTGACACAGCCCAAGTGGTTGAATTGGTGTCTGATGGTAAGAATCTTTAATGGTGCCCAGTGTTATGACTACAACCCCTGTTACTCTTGGAGAGGGTTGGTGTGATGTATTCTGTGGTGTAGCCTGGAAAAAAAAAAAAAAAAGTAATTCTGTTTAGTGTTTTCTTTTATGGGCAATAAGAGTAAGTTGAATGCTTGGCTTCTTCAATCTCACACACATGGGAAACTTGAGTGTCATGAACTTGCTTTTATAAAAGATATCACATTCTTCCTTGAGATGTGGGGCTACGGCTTCTATAGGTTTTAATGAAAAACAACAACAATGGCTATGGTTTGTTTTGTTCCCGGGTCATGCAGTGAACAAAATGAGGCACACTTGTTGACTTTTTCTTCAGTCTGTACAGGATCTACATCCCCAAATATCTTGAGGAAGAATGAGACATCCTGAAAAATATATCACTCAAATTTCCTCTAAGGAGGAAGCTGAGCACACAAAATACCTGTCACACCCACAGAAGAGAACAGTGACAAACTATTTTTTTTTCAGGCCATACCACAAAATATATCACATCAACCTTCTCTAAAAATATAAAAAAAGTGTTGCAGTCATAAGAATCAGGCACTATTAACCCTTTGACTGTCACAACCCGAAATCCTGAACTGTCTCCTGATGTCGCAAAATATTTGAAAGAAAAAAATTATTCTTTCTTATGAAATGATAGAGAATCTTTTCCCGATGATAATGACATCAAAAGTACGAAATTTGATGGAAAACCTACAGAATTATGCTCTCACAAATTTAGCGACCTTGGCGACATTTACACATCGGCGATTTTGCCCACGTTGAGCCCTATTTTTGGCCAATTCCATTGTTCCAGTCCACCACACTCATAGCTACTTCTTGAGAACTCCATTTGTTCTATCGATTGAGTACAAGAAACTGCCCATTTACCAAATTCAACTACCCAATAAAGTGGTCAGAAATTGGCAATTTGACCAATTTCATGCAAATTAAAAAATGTCAATTTCAAAATAGGGTCCAGAATGAACAATGCAGACATCTCTGTTCATTAGTCACGTCTCCAGACCTGTTATAATACTCTTGGTTTCTATTTTGAATTTTTATTACACAAAAATAATTTACTGTTATGCAGACTACTGCAATATCTTAATAATTGTATAAATAACGTCAACCCATTTGTAACTGCTTATCAGAATGGCTAACTGGACATTTATTGGACAATGAGGTCATTTGTTTACTCTTGAACATCGGCAAATATCAAACATTTCTGCCACTTTGAGCTCCATTTCAAGATCCTTTTCATAGTAAAACCAATCAAAATCACATCTATTTCTATAATATGTTTTCCATTCTGTCAAATGAGACCAAGAAAACAAGAATACAACCATAAATACTATACGAAAATGCACCTCAAAGTCGGCGTTTTAATCCAAAAACACGGTCGGAGATTTTTTTTTCCTCATTATGCACTGCGTGCTGCAGGATTTTCTTTATACTGCACACACTGACCCATTCTCTCACATGTGGGCCTACCAGCTTTCTCCTGCCTGATTTGAAGCTGCTAGAATTTTTTAGTATATATAAGTCAAACACATTGGCTCGTAAGATGTATACACACGGCCAAAACAGTCAAAGGGTTAAGACTGTGCCAGACAAATTCAACAACTCACACCACTAGTGTAGGAATTTACACCTTGTGGAACCTGCAATAGGAAATACTGTATATAGGCAACATGTCTCTCAAGAACATCAATATGCATGCAGAATGCATGAATTATGCCTGGATTATATACAGACAAATCTGATATTTGATGCCTTGGAAAAATGCTGCATTAGTATATTATAGAACTTAAAAGATACCAACAACATAAATTCCTAGAAGCTGCCATAATCTGCAATTAATACTTTTGAGCGTAACCAGAGTGCCTTCAAACTATTTACACCCTAACCTCCTCTTATATTTTATAAGCAAAAACAGTACAATGGTCTAATGCACTCATGAATTATCCAGTAGGCCTCCTTCAGTGGTCCCTGGCTTAACCAGTAGGCCACCTGCAGTATTCCTCCATTCACTGTCCATACCATGATCTCACACCTCACCTCCTTGACTATCATGTATGACCTCATGCCTGTATAAATAAGCTTGCTGTGTGCTATGAAGTGATTTGAGAAAGCCTGTCGTATGGGCAAAATGTTGTCTCAAAGTTTTGCTCTGCATTTGCCTATTTCAATCATTCTACTGGCTACATGCCATCTCTCTTCACTTAAATAAGTTACTCATTAAAAGGGGTTTCTGATACACATTTACAAAATACTGAAAATTAATGCAAGTATGTTTACCATAGTTGTCATCACCAATGACACACCATTTGATGTTACTGGCTTTATATGCACGAGCAGTGGCAGGTACAGGACCCCACTCTCCTGTTGCCTTGTTCTGTAACATTGTTCATTTCACCATTCTCAGCATTGACAGCAGTAAGAAACATGTTGTTTGAGATATTGTCCAAGTGGCCACGGAATTTCAGCCACGGTCCAGCAGCAGAGATGTGGTCAGTTGTGCATTTTCCCTTGACCTGTTGGCAAATACTATATTGTAAGGCATACTGATTTTGATTTCTTAAATTGAGAGTAGTAACTGTATAAAACAACTTTAATGTGTAAATAAATAATGATTCATGTCGCACATATTTGTAACTGAACAAGTGTAAAAGTAGCTATACAAAATGCAGAAAAATTAGGACACCTAACATGAATATGACATGCTATTTTTCTTCTTTTAACATAATGACCCTTTCCAACAAAGGCAGAGAGAACTAACTAACTTTTTCTAATGTTAATGACCCACCAAACTTCAACAATACTACCCAAATGTCAAAGAATAGGCCCTGTACTTTTATTTTTTTTTATTAATGCACCGGCCATTTCCCACCAAGGCAGGGTGGCCCAAAAAAGAAAACTTTTATCATTCACTCCATCACTGTCTTGCCAGAGGTGCGCTTACACTACTTTTATAAAACTGCAACATTAGCCCCCCCCCCCCCCCCCCCCGTCCTTCAGAGTGCCGGCAGTATACTTCCCATCTCCAGGAATCAAGTCTGGCCTGCCAGTTGCCCTGAATCCCTTCATAAATGTTACCTTGCTTACACTCCAACAGCACGTCAAGTCCTAAAAACCACAGGTCTCCATTTGCTCCTATCTAACATGCTCATCATTTTTTGCTGAAAGTCCAAAGCCCCTCACACACAAAACCTCCTTTACCCCCCTCCCTCCAACCTTTCCTAGGCTGACCCATACCCTGCCCTGTACTTCTCACCACTAAAAGTCAAGACTGCCAACTATTGACATATATGTACTCAAACAACACTTCAAATCCCAAAGACCTCTTGCAGCCACTATTGTAACATGTTCACATATGTCTGCTGGATGTTTAAACCCCTACTCTCAATTGCCTTTCTCGTGCAATTCTTCCAGCCCTTTCCTGAATGTCACCTGCAACTATTAGTATTTACCCTAGACTTAAAATAAGAATATTTTCTTAAGTTACAAAATTTCTGACTTCTTTTGTTGAATATTTCCTACCTTAAACTTAAGGATACTAAAAGCAGCAAAGATGGTTTTATGCAGAGAAGATAAGGCTGAGCATGTAGGAGAGAAGGAGATTATTTTCCATTAAGAGCATGTCTTAAGACAATACATAATGTCACCAGAGTTGTTTAATTTAAATACATTAAACCTTTGACATAATGGACCCCAATATAACACTTAAAATTATGGGAAGTATGTCTGTAAATTGTGTGTACTGTGCTATATTAAGTTTACTATATTCATAGATATAAATTGTAAAAGTAGTGAATGCTAGGGTATTAGGGAGATGTGAATCTGATGAAGAGCAAGAGAAGTCATGGTTACTCTTTTCCAGTGACACAGTTCTTTTGGAAGATTCTGAAGAGAAAGTTGCAAAGGATGGTAGATGAATTTGGGTGAATGTTATCCATGGAGGCAAAGAAGGGAATGTATGAAAGGATAGTGGTACCAGCACTCTTATATGGATGTGAAGCTTGGGTTGTAAATGCTGCAGCGAGGAGGCGGTGGAGATGTCCTGTCTAAGGGCAATGTGTGGTGCAAATATTATGCAGAGAATTCGGAGTGGTGAAATTAGGTGTGGAGTTAATTAAAGTATTAGTCAGAGGGCTGAAGAGGGGTTGTTGAGGTGGTTTGGTCATTTAGAGAGAATGGATCAAAGTAGAATGACATGGAAAGCGTACAAATCTGTAGGGGAAGGAAGGTGCGATAGGGGTCGTCCTCGAAAAGGTTGGAGGGGGTAAAGGAGGTTTTGTGGGCGAGGGGCTTGGACTTCCAGCAAGCATTCATGAGCATGTTAGATAGGAGTGAATGGAGACGACTGGTATTTGGGACCTGAAGAGCTGTTGGAGTGTGAGCAGGGTAATATTTAGTGAAGGGATTCAGGGAAACCGGTTATTTTTATATAGCCGGACTTGAGTACTGGAAATGGGAAGTACAATGCCTGCAATTCAAAAGAGGGGTTTGGGATATTGGCAGTTTGGAGGGATAGTTGTATGTACACGTATATCTTTATATGTATATGTTTCTAAACTGTTGTGTTCTGGGCACCTCTGCAAAAACAGTGATTATGTATGAGTAAGGTGAAAGAGTTGAATGATGAAAATATTTTCTTTTTGGGGATTTTTTTCTTTTTGGGTCACCCTGCCCCGATGGGAGACGGCCAACTTGTTAAAAAAAAAAAAAATCATATTTATGTAAGAGTATGGTGACTGAGGGTATCAAATGAGTTATGTAAAGAAAAATTGGAGATAGCATTGGATGGAATATAGGAAAACTGAATGTGTTCAGATATTTGGGAGTAGACTTGGCAACGAATGGGTTTATGAAGGATTAGGTTAACAATAGAAATGATGAAGAATAAAGGTGAGTGGTACATTAAGGTATCTGGTGAAAAAAAAAAAAACGCTATCCACGGAGGCAAAGAAGGGAATGTACAAGAGTATAGTGGTACCTACACTCTTATATAGATGTGAAACATGGGTTGTAAATGCTGCAGTGAGGAGCCAGTTAGAGGCAGTGGAGATGTCCTGTCTAAGGGCAATGTGTGGTGTAAATATTATGCAGAGAATTCATAGTGTGGAAATTAGGAGGAGGTGTGGAGTTACTAAAAGTATTATTCAGAGGGTTGAAGAGGGGTTGTTGTGGTGGTTTAGTCATTTAAAGATGGAGCAAAATACGATGACTTTTAAGGTGCATAAATATGTAGCAGAGGGAAGGAGGGGTAGGGGTCATCCTAGGAAAGGATGGAGGAGGGGGGGGGTAAAAGAGGTTTTGTGTGCAAGGGGCTTGGACATGCAGCAGGTACATGTGAGCATTTTCGATAGAAGTGAATGGAGACAAATGGTTTTTGGGACCTGATGAGCTGTTGGAGTGTAAGCAAGCTAATATTCTGTGAAGGAATTAAGGGAAACCAGTTAGCTGAACTTGAGTCCTGGAAATGGGAAGAACAGTGCCTGCACTTTAAAGGAGGAGTTTGGGATATTGGCAGTTTGGAGAGACATCTAAACTGTCGTATCTGAGTGCCTCTGCAAAGACAGTGATTATGTATGAGTAATGGTGAAAGTGTTGAGTGATGATGAAAGTTTTTCTTTCTTTTTGGGTCACCCTGCCTTGGTGGGAGATGGACGAAGTGTTAAAAAAAAAAAAAATTCCATATATATACCGATTATTCCAAGTGAAGCCATATTTGAAGTGCTAAAACACCTTGAAACACTTCTAATATTGTAAGAAATTTGTATAGTGTTAAACATTCAAAAAATTTAAAAAAATAAGAAAAACAATTATATATTAAGTTCAATAATTGTAAAATGTAAACATCGCTGGAGCTTTAATGCTGATGTTGCTGACTAGTGATCATTTTTTCACCAACTTCAACACACCACAAAATCCTAAGATTTTATCAGACTTCACTCTTATTCAATAAAAATACAAGCTCTAATGATCTGTAAGAAAAAATATTTGTTATTTTTAAAAATCTTTCCACACAGGAATTTTTTTCCAGGGTCTCCCACAGTTAAACTAGACTCCAAACATCTCTACTCTACATTTCAAAATAGCCTCTCTTACTTTTGTATTAAGGATAAGAAAACTTGTTTTATTGCATATTTCAATGTTTGAGAGTGGTTTGAGGCATTTTTCTCAATTTGAATTCTCTTTCATTTGGCTAAAAAGTTCCTAAATGTTCTTTCATTTGACTTAAATGTGCTTAACATTCTCCAAATGCATAGTGAATATTACCCACTTCTTACCTCTCACTTTTTTTTATAAACCCCACAATTATAAAAAAATATTTTTGTACTGTACCTTTCCCTACACCAAAAATGTTGAATTAATACCTTAATAAGAATAGTCATATCTTCCAGGTCCTTGCCATCCCATTTGTCAAAAGGTGACAAAAGTTGAAGTCGTTCAGACTCTGGACTCACATTAACAACCAAATTCGAACCATCTTCTGGAGGTGCCTGAAAAATTCTTCAATTGGATTATAACATTTTTGTAGCTAGAACCAGGAATATATTATTATATCATTAATATTCATGTAGAAAAATCATTATCATTTAACAAGCATTGACCTGATACGTGTCCTCTCCAGGGTCAAACCCACGGGTTGGTAACTCATCAGCAAAAGGATCACTGAGCTTGAATTCTTTTCCATCATTTCCAACCTTAAATGTAAGTAAATAAAAGTTAACTACATAATAAGTATGTAAAGTTTGCATTTAGATTACAGTTTTTGAATGTTTTTATATAAAACAAAACCAAGAACTTTAATCACGTAACTTACTAAAGAGTCATTTCGTGGATCAAAATCAAGCCTGCCAGCAAGAGTCATAGCAGTAACCAACTCTGGAGACGTAACAAAGGCATGAGTTGCAGGGTTGGCATCATTACGGCCAGTAAAGTTGCGGTTGTATGAAGTAACAATAGTATTCTTCTCTCCCTTCTTGACATCTTGACGATCCCACTGACCAATACATGGCCCACAGGCATTTGCCAAAACAACACCACCAAAGGCACGCAAGGTTTCTGCCTGTTGAGAATAACCTACTATAAAATACGTACTTATTAACTTTTTTCTCCCTATGCTATGCTAGTAAATAATAAGTATTTTTCTTTTCTTTTTAACAGGAAATGTCACATTTTGACATTTTATTCTTAATAGTACAGTACTCTCACCTTGCAGTTCCCCCAACAAAGGCCTTGCAAAATACTGTATACAGTGGACCCCCGACATTCGATATTAATCCATTCCTGAGAGCCATCGAATGTTGAAAATATCGAAAGTCGAATTAATTTTCCCCATAAGAAATAATGGAAATCAAATTAATCCGTGCAATACACCCAAAAGTGTGAAAAAAAAATTTACCACATGAAATATTAAGTTTAATGCAATAGAATAATTAAAATAACAACAATAACAATAGATTAATAACAAAGAATAATTGACACTTACCTTAATGAAGATCTGGTGAAAATTGATGGGATGGGAGGAGGGAGAGTGTGGATGGGGTTAGTGTTTAGAAGGGAATCCCCCCTTCCATTAGGACTTGAACTGGCAGCCCCACCATCCTTACCACCACTTGTATGCCACTACGATTCTTAAATCTTTCAAACCAACCTTTGCTGGCCTTAAATTCACTCACACACACAAGTTGCCGGCAAAATTCTTTACCAAATCATCATGCACTCCACTTTCATAACTTTGCCCAAATTTTCTCTTTCTTCATTTCAATAGTCATTAGCATCTTTTTTCTCGAAGGGTTGGCACTAGAAGCTTTCTTGGGGCCCATGGTTACTTATTTTGCAGAAACAAGCACCAAAAACAGTGATAATATGGATAATATGGAATGTACCGAACGTATCCTTAGATGTGCGCACACTGGCTGGCTTGTAAACACTGGCACACACGGTGCAGTTCAGGCCACACGTGGACACGTCTCGTACGAATCATATCGAATGTCGGGTTTTCCATCAAATGTCGAGGCGAAATTTTTGCGTTAAAATGCATCGAATGTCGGATTTATCGAATGTCGATGCCATCAAATGTCGGGAGTCCACTGTATATTGTACCACCAAATATGTATGGTGGAACCCTGACTGTCGGCCGTTGCGTTTATTGGTTGAATCGTATTTAGGCTGGTTTTTGGGCGAAAATTTTGCTCCATATTTTGGCTGGTGCCTCACAAATCGGCCATATTAGACGCATCAGCCCGCCTCTCGCCAGGATGCCATGCATAGGCGAGTCAGTCTCCCTGTGTCTCTCGGTGAATGAGCACATACTTCGTGCATTCATCAAAACATTTCCTTAAAATCCATTGGTTTTTGTGCTTGTTTATTAAGTGCAACTGTGAAATAACGCACTATGGGCCCAAAGAAAGTTCAGAGTGCCAGCCCTTTGCTAAAGAAAGTGAGAAACACAATAGAACTGAAGAAAGAAATTGTAGAGATCAAGGAGATTTGTGTAATGTGGAGTAGGGTGCAAGCTTTTGCTAAGAAATATCACTCTGACCAAGCTGAAACAAGCCGTATCTGTAACATGTTCAGTGACAAAACTTTGGCCCACTCCAGGCAAATCTTAAAGAGGTACCAGAAACAGACCTCTCTGGACAGTTTTTTGTGCAACAGGGGTCCAGCAACTCTCGAGCTGGTCCTAGTGCCATTAAAAGACAAAGAGGGGAAGTAACCCCAAAGAGGGATTCTCCTTCCAAACAATAACCTCTCCCCCTCCCTCTCCCCTCCTCCCTGTCTTCCATACGCCTTCAAAACAGGGATGCAATAATGATTTTAAATTTTCATTTA
>NC_069413.1:67291521-67313953 GCF_026875155.1 Cherax quadricarinatus | reverse complement strand
GTGGCATACAGTTTAGCTGAGCTTGCCAGAATGCATGGGAAGTCGAAATCAACAATCTTTTCCATACTAGCAAAGAAAGTAGTAATCAAAGAAGCTAAAGTTGTGAAAGGGGTAAATATGTTGTTGGTGTGGATCAACCAAAAACAGTTAGCAGGAGATAGTGTTGTGGAGTCAGTCATTTGTGAAAAGGCAGGGCAGTTACATGCGGATCTCGTAAAGAAAATTCCTGGAACGAGTGCTGCTGTTAGTGAATTTAAGGCCAGCAGAGGCTGGTTCGACAGATTCAAGAAGCGTAGTGTAATACACGGTGTTGTAAGGCATGGTGCGCCTGCAAGTTCAGACAAACTTGGGGCCGAAGAATTCATTGATGAATTCAAGGAGTATGTAGAGGCTGAAGGATTCCTCCCTCAACAAGCGTTCAGTTGTGACGAAACAGGCCTCTTTCAGAAGAAAATGCCAAAGAGAACCTACATCACGGAGGAGGAAAAGGCACTGCCAGGACACAACCTATGAAGGATAGGCTAACACTCTTGTTTTCTGGTAATGCTAGTAGAGATTTCAAAGTGAAGCCTTTACTAGTGTATCACTCTGAAAATCCCAGTGTTCAAGAAAAACAATGTCGTCAAGAGTAAATTGTGTATGTTGTGGAAAGCCAGATGCCAGAAACAGCTCGAACAGTTTTTTGTGCTACAGGGGTACAGTGATTCTCAAGCTGGTCCTAGTGCCAGTGAAAGACGAAGGGAAGTAACCCCAGAGAGGGCATTGATACCTAAAGTCCTTAGGGAGGGGGATTCCCCTTCTAAACAATAACCTTAACTCCCTCTCCCCTCCTCGCCTTCTTCAGTACGCCAACAAGAGTCTTCAATAAAGGCATGTAATGTTTATATTTATTTATATTTATCATTGTTTTCTGTATGTAAAACTATGGTTATTTTTTTTTAAATTAATTTTTTGTGAATATTTTTGGGTGTCTGGAATGGATTAATTGTATTTACATTATTTCTTATGGGAAATATTACTTCGGTTTTCGCACTTTTCAGATTTAGAACGACCTTCTGGAACGGATTAAGTACGAAATCTGGGGTTCCACTGTATTGAAATATGGAGTTTTAACTAAGCTTTGGTGTGCTAATTTTTGTTGATAGACTGTACATCAGATTAATGAAAATAATACTGGGTGAATTCAAATCAAGGTCCCACAGGTGTAGTGTATTGAGGGTATTGTCTGTAGTTGTTGATTTGTTAGCAGGTCTGGAAATAAGTAATGCAGATCATACAGTTGTTTTAATGAAGTATTCAAGGGAGGCTGGGTTAGAGCATTTGAAGCAATGTCCATGTGATGTAACTAAATGGCAAAGAGTAACAGTCGCTGATTACAGTGGAACCCTGAATATCAGCTGTAATCCGTTCCAGAAGGTTGGCCTAAATTCAAAAAGGCCTAAATTCGAAGCAATATTTCCCATAAGAATTAATGTAAATACAATTAATATTTAGTGAAGGGATTCAGGGAAACCGGTTATTTTTATATAGCTGGACTTGAGTCCTGGAAATGGAAAGTACAATGCCTGCACTCTAAAGGAGGGGTTCAGGATATTGGCAGTTTGGGGGGATATGTTGTGTATCATTATACGTATATGCTTCTAAACTGTTGTACAGTATTCTGGGCACCTCTGCAAAAACAGTGATTATGTGTGAGTGAGGTGAAAATGTTGAATAATGATGAAAGTATTTTCTTTTTGGAGATTTTTTCTTTTTGGGTCACCCTGCCTTGGTGGAAGACGGCCGACTTGTTAAAAAAAAAAAAAACTTAATCCATTCCAGACACCCAAAAATATTAAAAAATACATTTTGTAAAGTTTAATTATAATTTTACATACGCAAAATGACAATTGCATATAAATGAACATTTAAATCATTATTGCATACCTGTTTTGAAGGCGTATGGAAGACAGGGAGGAGGGGAGAGGGAGGGGGAGAGGTTATTGTTTGGAAGGGGAATCCCTCTCCATAATGACTTCAGGTATCAAGTCCCTCTTTGGGGTTACTTCCCCTCTTTGTCTTTTAATGGCACTAGGACCAGCTCGAGAGTTGCTGGACCCCTGTTGCACAAAAAACTGTCCAGAGAGGTCTGTTTCTGGTACCTCTTAAGATTTGCCTGGAGTGGGCCAAAGTTTTGTCACTGAACATGTTACAGATACGGCTTGTTTCAGCTTGGTCAGGGTGATATTTCTTAGCAAAAGCTTGCACCCTACTCCACATTACACAAGTCTCCTTGATCTCTACAATTTCTTTCTTCAGTTCTATCGTGTTTCTCACTTTCTTTAGCAAAGGGCTGGCACTCTGAACTTTCTTTGGGCCCATAGTGCGTTATTTCACAGTTGCACTTAATAAACAAGCACAAAAACCAATGGATTTTAAGGAAATGTTTTGATGAATGCACGAAGTATGTGCTCATTCACCGAGAGACACAGGGAGACTGACTCGCCTATGCATGGCATCCTGGCGAGAGGCAGGCTGATGCGTCTAATATGGCCGATTTGTGAGGTTGGAGAGTTGAAGGAGGAGGTCTTGCTTCTCCAGGAGGAGATTAGGAGGCTGAAGGTCCACCTCAATGGGTCTGGGAGAGAGTGTGAGGTGGCTGGAGTTGTGGGGAATGAGACTTCTAGCAGTGAGGTGCAGTCTGTCTCTCGCTGTGAGGAGGCTGTAGTTGGGGAGGTAGCAACAGCTCCCAGCAGTGAGGTGCACCCAGCCCCTGCCAAAGTGGCGGTTGTTCACAAAAGGGGAGGCGCATCAAGTAAGAAAATTTAAAGAGTGAAGATTAAGGTGGAAAATCGCTTCTCTGTTCCCAGGATGAATGTACTCAGTGGCATGAAGGTAAGGGAAATACTGCCCCTCTAATAAAAGGTAAGCGCATCTTTTTGGTTGGTGACTCTCAGGTAAGAATATTGACCGTGCTTTTTGTAATAGGAAAAAGAAGATGGAGATAGAGGTGTTTCCCCCGGGAAAGGGTTTTTGGGGGGACATTGTAAACGGGCTGGATAAAATCATGTCGGGTAATGGGAAAAAGCCCATCAACGGGTGGATAATATCATGTCAGGAAAGGGAAAACCCTTTATCTGTCTCAGTGCGGGTGGAAATGATTTTGGGGGGAAGGGTGGAGAGAAGAGTCTAGTAAGTACAGGTGCTATAGATTTATTAAGTCTAAGGGGGGACCCCCAATCAATGAAGTCTTGCCTAGAAGGGAGGGGAAAGAATGGTTGTCTAGGGAAATTGGTGTAAATTGCTGGCTAGCAATACTGCGGGAACTTGAAACCCCCTTCATTGACAATGGAAAAACTTTTTTGGCAAAAAGTATGATGCGGGATGGGGGTACATCCTCTGGGCAGGGGTGGTACATTTGCAGACTCGTTTGGAAGGCCATTGGTGAAATGCCTATGATTTTAAATGATGGAAGTAGGGGTAGGGTGTGTGTGGGAAACAAGCAGGTTGAACACTGGGGTTTTGGAAACAGTAAATGTAAAAAGGCATTCGCAGAAGTTTTAAATAAAGAAATGAACGGGGTGTAAAAAAAAGGGGGGCAGAGAGGGCAGAAAGGGGCTAGCTCCCTTAAGGTTTCCTTATAATAGCGGGAGGTTAGAAATAAGATAATGATAAGTTTAAATTGCAAGTGCAGGAAACATAGATTTTATTGCTATAACAGAGACCTGGCTCAATCGGGAAAGATAGAGAGATGCCCTCGAATGTACAAACAAGGCTATAAATTATTCCACATGACGGGTCAACAGGAAAGGGGGTGGAGTAGCGATGTAGTAAGACAATTTAAATTGTTGTGTAAGACAAGAATTTTTTTAAAGCGTCAGCCATGAATTTTTTGGTTACAGCTTCTCGGGGCCGAAAAAACTAATTTTGGTGTGATTTACGGGCCCCCAAATCTGAAGGGAGGCAGTAAACCCCTTTAGGGGACAAAATTTCGTAAGGCTCTACATACAAAAGGTGCTAATGGGAGTTTTAAACTAAAGACAATTGGGAGAAATTTTTGAAAAAAATTTTAGGTCAGGGGACTTTCTTGATACGATCCGGTTGTTTTTTAAAAACAGTTTGTGACAGCCCCCACTAGGGGAAAAACCCTCTTACTTGGTTCGCCAGGGGGAAAACAAAAATTAATAATCTTGGGTTAATGATGAGCTTGGGGAGAGTGACAAAAATAAAACCAGTTTTAATATACAGGAATTCCCCAAATAATGGCAATAAATCTCCGCCCCGATTTTGTTTGGTGTTCATAGGACAAAAAAAATTACTTAGGGGGGCGAACGGAATGCCTGAAAAGGGGTCAGGTAGGTGGTGATGGTTGCCGAATGATGCTTTCGGGGCTAGTTCTAGCTGCTCGTCAAATTATGTTTCAAATGGGGAAACAGATCAAACAAAAATGACCCTAAATGGAGAACAATAGATTAAAATAGATTGGTCAAAAGAGAGGCATATATTGAAAAATAAAAAGAGGAGGGGGGAAATTTAAGAAATCGTTAATTCATTTAAAAGGAGAAAAAAAAAAGGGAATTGAAAAGCAAAAAAGATTAGAGGTTAAAGTTCAAGGAATCGAAAAACCAAAAGGATTTTTTTTCGGGTATACAGAAGTAAGATCGGGACAAGAAGGCCCCCTAAAAAGTTCCTGGGGTCGCTCACTGACAGGGAAAAGGAAATGTGTAAATTTTTAAAAACCATATTTTCCCTCCAGTTTTTACCGGGAGGAACCCCAAATATACCAGTAATGATAAATTATGTAGAACGGGGACGATAATAAATGTGCACTTTAGGGTACAAGTGACAGGCCCTTAGGCAAATGATAAATTAAAACCTAAAAAACCCCCAGGCCCTGATGAATGTATGCAAGGGTTTAAAGGAATTAAAAGAGGAGCGCACCCCTTTGGGCTAACTTTTCAACATATCACTACAAACTGGCATGGTGCCAAAAAAGTGGAAAAGGCAAATGGATTTATTTTAAAAACGGTGAAGGTCCTTAGCTTCGAAAAAGACCAAAAAGCCAACCCTCCTAGTGGGAAAAAATTTAGGGAATAAATAATTGCGGGGCAGTTCGTACCCACCTAAAAGATAAATTAATCAACAATCTCAGCATGGTTTTAAAAAAGGGGCGTTTCCTGCCTTACGAATTTTTTAAATTTTTTTTCACAAAGGTATTTGAGGAGGTAGATCATGGTAATGAATATGATATTGTGTATTGGATTTCGTAAGGCTTTTGACGGGTCCCCATCGAGACTATTGGGGAAAAATTTAAAAGCACAAAATGGGAGGGGAAATTTTTTCCGGGATAGAGGCTGGTTACAAATAGGCAGAAGAGTTTGCATAAAAAGGGAGAAACAGAGTGGGGAAAGCGTCCGAGCGGTGTTCCCGGGGGTAGTTTTGGGCCCCCTGCTGTTAAAATTTACATAAACGAATAGTGAGGGCATAAAGAGGACATCGGCAAGTTTCCCCGATGACACCAAAATGGGCCGTCGAATTCTTCTGAGAGGACTTTCGGCACTCCAGGAAGATTTGAATAGATGAGAGTGGTCGGAGAAGTGGCGATGCTTTTAAAATTAGAAAAATGCAAATTTTAAAATGTTGACGGACAAAAACATGCCACAAAAAAACCTAAAAAATGTAGACTTAATTTTACGGATTGCGAAAAGATTTAGGATTCTGGTTAGCAGTAATCAAAAACCAAGACAACAGGTAAGTGTTCCAATAAAGCTAATAGAACCCTTGGGCTTCATCAAAAGCATAAATAATAGGGCCCTCAGGTTTTTTCACTCATAACCTTGGGTTGGCCTCATTTAGATTAGCTGCACAGTTTTGGTAAACCTTACGAAGGGATATAAATTCTCTGGAAAAATGTACAAAGGAGGATAAAAAGATGATCCCATTATCAGAAATTTCCCCCCTATGGGATAGACAAGGGCCCTGAAATGCCCCTCTAGAAAGACGAGAATAGGGGGGGATATGATGAGGTGTAAAATGGAAGACGGGAATAAATAAAGGGGTTTAAAATATGTGCTGAAAAAATCTAGCCTAGACGGGACTCGCAGCAATGGTTTAATTTGGAAAAAATTTCAGTTTCAGGAAGGGAATAGGAAAGTACGGTTTTGGAAATGGTTTGGATGAGTGGAACAAACCCCCAATACCGTTATAGAGGCCAGAACGTTGTGTAGCTTAAAAAAGGTTGGATAAATTTTTTATAGATGTGGGGGGTGGAGTTAGCCCTTGATAGTTGTGCTAACAGGTGGGTTCCCGTGTTCCCCCCCTTAAAGTAAATGTGACCCGACTGCTAGGTTGGGTGCATTGGTTAAAGCCGGTGGAGATTTGGGACCTCCTCGCGGGGCCCAGTACCCTTTCTGCAGTGTTCCTTTCGTTCTTATGTTTTTAGTTCTTATAACAGGGGACCCCCAATTTTGATGGCATCGACATTCGATGCTTTTAACGCAAAAATTTCGCCTTACATTTGTGAAACCCCACTTTTTATACATTGTACGAGATGTGTCAGTTGGCCTGAACTGCACCGTGTGTGCCCGTGTTTACAAGCCCCGCCATGTGCGCGCATCTAAGGGTACGTTCGGTACATTCCAAAATTTTCCATATTATCGCTGTTTTTTGGTGCTTGTTTCTGCAAAAAAGTAACCATCGCCCCAAGAAACTTCTAGTGCCAACCCCCTTTTAGAAAAAAAATGCTAAGCTATTGAAATGAAGAAAGAGTAATTGCAAAGTAGAAAGTGGAGTGCGTGTGTTGGAGGCGTGATTTTTTAAAGAAAAATTTCCTGAACTAGTGGTGAGTGAGCGAATTTAAGGCCAGCAAAGGGTTTGGGTTTTTAAAGATTTAAGAATCGTATGGCATACACAGTGTGGGGAAAGGGATGTGGGTGCCAGTTTAAGTCCCAATGGAAGGGGGGTTCCCCTTCTAAAAACCCAACACCATCCCTACTCTCCCTCCTCCCACCCATCAAAACATCTCAATCTTTATTAAAGGGAATGCAAATTTTTTATGTTATTAACTATTGTTTTTGTTGTTATTTTAATTATTTTTATTTATTAAACTTAATTTTCATGTGGGGAAATTTTTTTTTTTTTCACACTTTTGGGGGGTATTGCAGGGTTAATTTGATTTCCATTTTTTCTTTTGGGGGAAAAAATTTAACGACTTTCGATATTTTCGACTTTTGATGGGTTCAGGGAAAGGTTAATACGTGTCAGGGGTCCCCTGTATCATTTTTGAAGGCCTTTTTTGGGGAACGCAAGGTGAGAGTACTTACTATTAAGAATAAAAAAATCAAAAGTGAATTTCTGTTAAAAAGAAAAGAAAAATCTATATTTACAGCATAGCAAGGGAGAAAAAAGTTAAAAGTACTATTTTATGTAGGTTATTCCAAAGGCAGAAACATTTCGTGCCTTTTTTGGTGTTTTTTGGCAAAGCCTGTGGGCCCTGTATTGGTCATGGGGTGTCAAGTGCAAGAAGGGAGAGAAAATATATTGTTTTCAAAAAACCGCAATTTTAGGCGTAATGTGCCAACCCCGCAACTCATTTCCTTTGTTACGTCTCCAGAGTTGGTTTCGCATGGGGGGTTTGCTGGAGGCTTGTTTTATCAGAAAAAGATCTTTTTAAGTTCGTGATTAAAGTTTTGGTTTTGTTTTATATAAAAAAAATTCAAAAACTTAACTAAATGCAAACTTTACATACTTATTATGTAGTTTTCTTTTTTATTACATTTAAGGTTGGAAAGATGGGGAAAAAAATTCAACTCAGTGATCCTTTTGTGATGAGTTACCAAACCCCTGGGGGTTTTTTTACCCTGGGGAGGACACTACAGGGCAATGTTGTTTAAAAGATATATTTTTTTTGAATATTTAAAGATTAAAAAAAAATATATTCCTGGTTCGTTACAAAAATTTTTAATCCAAATTTAAGAATTTTTCAGGCACTCCGAAGATGGTTCGAATATGGTTGTTAATGTGGTCCAGAGTCGAAACTTCAATTTTTTCACCTTTGACAAATGGGTGGAAGGACCTGGAAGATTACTTTCTTATTAAGGTTTTTTTAACATTTTTGGTTTTTAGGAAAGGTACAGTACAAAAATAATTTTTTTATAATTTTGGGGGGTTTTTTAAAAAAAAATTTAGGTAAGAAGTGGGATTTCAATAGCATTTGGGGAATGTTAAGCACATTTTTAAGTCAAATGAAAAAACATTTAGGAACTTTTTTAGCCAAAATGAAAAAGAATTCAAATTGAAAAAAAGCCTCAAACCACTCTCCAAAAATTTTTTAAAATGAATAAAAAATTTTTTTTATCCTTTTTTAAAAAAAGTAAGAGAGGGTTTTTTTAAAAGTAGGTAGAGTGTTTGGAGTTGTTTTTTAAATTGGGAGCCCTGGAAAAAAATTCCCGTGTGGAAAAATTTTTAAAAAATAACAAATATTTTTTTTTACAGATATTAAGCTGTAATTTTTTATTGAATTGATTTAAGTTGATAAAAATTTTTGGTTTTGTGGTGGTTTTTAATTGGTGAAAAAATGATCACAGTCAGCAACATCCATTAAAACTCCCGCGTTTTTACTTTTAAATTTTGAACTTAATATATAATTGTTTTTTTTTTTTTTTAAATTTTTTTTAATGTTTAACACTATACAAAATTTTTTACAATATTTGAAGTGTTTCAAAGGGGTTTTGCACTTCAAAATGGCTTCATTGGAATAACGGTATTAATGGAATTTTTTTTTTTTAAAAACTTGTCCATTCCCCCCAAGGCCGGGTGACCCAAAAAAGAAAAAAAAACTTTCATCACATCAACACTTTACCATTACTAACATAAACATGTTCTTTGCGAGGACTCAGATATGACAGTTTAGTGTCTCTCCAAAAATGCCAAAATCCCCAAATCCTCCTTTAAAGTGCAGGCACTGTTTTTCCCCCTTTCCGGACTCAAATTCAGAAATTGTTTCCCCTTTAAATTCCTTACAAATATTAGCTTTCTTACATCCAAAGCTCATCAGGTCCAAAAAAAACCCTTTGTCCCATTCACTTCTACGAAAGTCACATGCCCGCTGCATGTCCAAGCCCCTTGCCACAAAAAACCCCTTTTTTTTTTTTGTTTTTTTTATTTTTTTTTTTAAAAATTCTTTTTTTTTTTTTTTTTTTTTTTTTTTTTTTTTTTTTTGTTTTTTTTAAAATTTTTTTTTTTTTCCCTTTTTTTTTTTTTGGTTTTGTTTTTTTATTAAATTTTTAATAACCCATTTCCCTTTTTTCCTCCGGGATACCCCAACCTTTCCCCTCACCTTTATTCTTATATTTTATTTTAACCCAACCCCAAAACCCCTCCTTGGTTACTCCCAAATTCTAACACATTATTTCTCTATATTTCCATCAAGCTTAAAACTCCATTTTTCTTTACATAAACTCATTTATTTTAGTCACCATATCTTTCATTTTTTATTTTTTTTTTTTTTTAAAAATTTTTGGCCGTTCCCATTTCCAGGGGACCAAAAAAAAACTCCCCAAAAAAAAATTTTTATCTTTTCCCTTTTCACCTTACTCATCTTTTAAAACCCTTTTTTGAATCCCCCAGAACACAACATTTTAAAACATATACGTATAAAGATAACGTGTAATAAAAACACCCCCTCCAAACTGCCAATATCCCAAACCCTCTTTTGAAGTGCCATTTTTCTTCCCATTTCCATACTCAAGCCCGGGCTATATAAAAATAACTGGGTTTCCCTGAATCCTTCACTAAATTTTACCCTGCTACACTCCAAAGCCTTCAGGTCCCAAATACCAGTGTCTCCATTCACTCCTATCAACACGCTCATGAATTTGCTTGCTGGAAGCCCAAGCCCCCCCCCACAAAACCCCTTTACCCCCCCAAACCCTTTTTCGAGGACGACCCTATCCACCTTCTTCCCCCTCAGTTTTTACGCTTTCCATGTATTCTATTTGATCCATTCTCCTAAATGACCAAACCACCAAAAACCCCTCAGCCCTCTGACTAATACTTTAAAAAACCCCCACCCCTTCTAATTTCCCCACCCCAAATTTTCTAAAAATATTTGCACCACACTTTTGCCCTTAGACAGGACATCTCCACCGCCTCCTCCGCTGCAGCATTACAAAACCCAAACTTCACATCCATTAGGTGTGGTACCCCAACTTTCATACATTCCCTTTTTGCCTCCCTGGATAACATTTTTACCCAAATTCATCTTTTCAAACCTTTTAAAATTTTTCTTCAGAACTTCCAAAAGAAATGTGCACTGGAAAAGATAACAGATTTCTTGCTCTTCATCAGTTCACATCTCCCTAATACCCTAGCATTCATACTTTCAATTTTCTAGAATATAGTAACTTAATATAACAGTACACACAATTTACAGACATTTTATTTTAATTATTTTTTTTTTTTTTTTTTTTTATATCAATGGCGATTCCACCAAGGCAGGGTGGCCCCCAAAAAAAAAAAAATTTTACCCTCTTCACTCCATCATGTCTTTCCAGAAGGGTGCTTTACATACATTTTTAAACTGCAACATTTAAACCCCCCCTTCGAGTGCAGGCATGTATTCCCCTTCCCGGGTCAATCCGGCCCGCCGGTTTTCCCCGAACCCCTTTTTAAATTTACTTTTTCTCACACTCCAACGCACGCCCAAGTATTAAAAACCATTTGTCCCATTCACTCCTTCAAAATGCTCATGCATACCTGCGGGAAAGCCCAACCCCCCGCACAAAAACCCCCTTTCCCCCCTTCCCCCAACCTTTCTGGGCCCGACCCCTCCCCTTCCTTTCCCAAACAGACTGATACACTTTTGAAAGCATTCTGTTTCGTCCATTCCTCTACTGCCCCGAACCACCTCAAAACCCCTTCCCTCACCCCTTGGAAAACGTTTTGAAAACCCGCCCCCCCCCCACTTCCAAAAACAATTCTCTGCATTATATTCACACCACACATTGCCCTCAACATGACTCTCCCTGCCCCCGCCTTCCCTCGCGCAACATTATCCCCCATGTTTCACACCCAATAAGAGCTTTGGGTAAAAAAACTCTCATACTTCCCCCTTTCCCTCCAAGGAAAAAGTTCTTTGTTCCACAGCCTCCAAAGTGCCCCAACCACTTTTTTTCCCCTCATCAATTCTATGATTCCCTCATCTTTCATAGCCTTCCCTGACACTCCACCCAAATATTGAATAAATCCCCTCCTCCATATTCTCTCCCTCCAAAATTGATATTCAATCTTTTTCACCTAATCTTTTTTTTTCCTCATAACTTTCTCTTTTTTCCCGATTCCCTTTAATTTTCTTCTTTTCCCCCCCTACCAAAATTATCACTAATCTTGCAACTTCTCTTCAGAATTCCCCAAGAGCCGTGTCTCAGCAAAAAGCAGCTGTGACAACTCCCATTTGTGTGTGATTCTTTATCTTTTTAAATCCACGCCTCTTGTCAAGACCCTCGCATTTCTTCTCTTACAACCCCATCATAAATATTTAAAAAACCCCGGGGACATCCCCTCCTTGTCGAAGGCCTACTTTTAGGGAAATAATTTCCCTCTTTTACATACTCTAACTTGCCCCACATCCTCGTAAAAATCTTTACTGCTTTCAGAACCCACCTCCCACACCATACACTTGCAACATTGCCAATTGCCCCCCTATCCCCCTGTCATACGCCTTTTCCAAATCCATAAATCCCCCCAAAAAACCTCTTTAGCCTTATCTAAATAGTTCATTATATGTTTCACTGTAAACAAACCCGGTCCCACACCCCTACCTTTTTAAAGCCCCTTGTTCTTTTGTATCCCATTCTCCCTCTTACTTTAATTTTTTCAATAATAACCTACCATAACTTTTCCAGGTATACCAGCGACTTTCCCCTAAATTTTGCACCTTTTATCCCCTTTGCCCCTTTTTCAAAGGAATAGAGCTCTCTTCCCAAACCCTAGGTACCTTACCTCTTCTACATTATTAAATAATTGCACCAACCCCTCCAAAACTATATCCCCCCCTCTTTTAACTTTCTATCTTTATCCCATCAATCCCGGCCCTTACCCCTTTATTTACCTACGCCTCCGAACTTTTCCCCCACACTCACAACTGGCTCTTCCTCACTCCTACAAGATGTTATTCCTCCTTGCCCTATAACGAAATCACAGCTTCCCTATCTTCATCAACATTTAACAATTCCTCAAAATATTCCCTCCATCTTCCCAATCCCTCTAATCCATTTAATAACTCTCCCCCTCCTATTTTTAACTAAACAAATCCATTTGTTCTCTAGGCTTTCTTAACTTGTTAATCTCACTCCAAAACTTTTTCTTATTTTCAAAAAAATTTGTTGATAACATCTCACCCACTCTCTCATTTGCTCTCTTTTTACATTGCTTCACCACTCTCTTAACCTCTCTCTTTTTCTCCATATACTCTTCCCTCCTTGCATCACTTCTACTTTGTAAAAACTTCTCATATGCTAACTTTTTCTCCCTTACTACTTCTCTTTACATCATCATTCCACCAATCGCTCCTCTTCCCTCCCGCACCCACTTCCTGTAACCACAAACTTCTGCTGAACACTCTAACACACATTTTTAAACCTCCCCCATACCTCTTCGCCCCCATTGCTATGCTCTCATTACCCCATCAATCCTCCAATAGCTGTTTATATCTTACCCTAACTGCCTCCTCTTTTAGTTTATAAACCTTCACCTCTCTCTTCCCTGATGCTTCTATTCTCCTTGTATCCCATCTACCTTTTACTCTCAGTGTAGCTACAACTAGAAAGTGATCTGATATATCTGTGGCCCCTCTATAAACATGTACATCCTGAAGTCTACTCAACAGTCTTTTATCTACCAATACATAATCCAACAAACTACTGTCATTTCGCCCTACAAACATATCTTGTATACTTATTTATCCTCTTTTTCTTAAAATATGTATTACCTTAACTAAACCCCTTTCTATACAAAGTTCAATCAAAGGGCTCCCTTATCATTTACACCTGGCACCCCAAACTTACCTACCACACCCCCTCTAAAAGTTTTCCCTACTTTAGCATTCAGGTCCCCTACCACAATTTACTCTCTCACTTGGTTCAAAGGCTCCTATACATTCACTTAACATCTCCCAAAATCTCTCTCTCTCCTCTGCATTCCTCCTTTTCCAGGTGCATACACGCTTATTATGACCCACTTCTCGCATCCAACCTTTACTTAAAACCACATAATTCTTGAATTTACACATTATATTCCTCTTTTCTCCTTCCATAACTGATCATTTAACATTACTGCTACCCTTCCTTGCTCTAACTCTCTCAGATACTCCAGATTTAATCCCATTTATTTCCCCCCACTGAAACTCTCCTACCCCCCTTTAGCTTTGTTTCGCTTAGGGGCCCGGACATCCAACTTCTTTTCATTCATAACAAACAGCAATCATCTGTTCTTGTCATCCGCAATACATCCACGCACATTTAAGCATCCCGTTTTATAAAGTTTTTCTTCTTCTCTTTTTTAGTAAATGTCTACAGGAGAAGGGGTTACTAGCCCATTGCTCCCGGCATTTTTGTCGCCTCATACGACACGCATGGCTTACGGGGGGGAAAGATTCTTTCCACTTCCCCATGGACAATAGAAGAAATAAAGAAGAACAAGAACTATTTAGAAAAAGGAGAAAAACCTAGATGTATGTATATATATATGCATGTGCGTGGTCTGTAAAGTGTGACCAAAGTGTTAGTGGGAGTAGCAAGATATCCCTGTTATCTAGCGTGTTTATGAGACAGAAAAAGAAACCAGCAATCCTACCATCATGCAAAACAGTTACAGGTTTCTGTTTCACAGTCATCTGGCAGGACGGTAGTACTTCCCTGGGTGGTTGCTGTCTACCAACCTACTACCAATACAGACATACTTCCCATAATTTTAAGTGTTATATTGGGGTCCATTATGTCAAAGGTTTAATGTATTTAAATTAAACAACTCTGGTGACATTATGTATTGTCTTAAGACCTGCTCTTAATGGAAAATAATCTCCTTCTCTCCTACATGCTCAGCCTTATCTTCTCTGCATAAAACCCTCTTTGCTGCTTTTAGTATCCTTAAGTTTAAGGTAGGAAATATTCAACAAAAGAAGTCAGAAATTTTGTAACTTAAGAAAATGTTTTTTATTTTAAGTCTAGGTAAAATTTCTAATAGTTGCAGGTGACATTCAGGAAAGGGCTGGAATAATTGCACGAGAAAGGCAATTGAGAGTAGTGGTTTAAACATCCAGCAGACATATGTGAACATGTTACAATAGTGGCTGCAAGAGGTCTTTGGGATTTGAAGTGTTGTTTGAGTACATATATGTCAATAGTTGGCAGTCTTGACTTTTAGTGGTGAGAAGTACAGGGCAGGGTATGGGTCAGCCTAGGAAAGGTTGGAGGGAGGGGGGTAAAGGAGGTTTTGTGTGTGAGGGGCTTGGACTTTCAGCAAACATGCATGAGCATGTTAGATAGGAGCAAATGGAGACCTGTGGTTTTTAGGACTTGACGTGCTGTTGGAGTGTAAGCAAGGTAACATTTATGAAGGGATTCAGGGCAGCTGGCAGGCCAGACTTGATTCCTGGAGATGGGAAGTATACTGCTGGCACTCTGAAGGACGGGGGGGGGGGGGGGCTAATGTTGCAGTTTTATAAAAGTAGTGTAAGCGCACCTCTGGCAAGACAGTGATGGAGTGAATGATAAAAGTTTTTCTTTTTTGGGCCACCCTGCCTTGGTGGGAAATGGCCGGTGCATTAATAAAAAAAATAAAAGTACAGGGCCTATTCTTTGACATTTGGGTAGTATTGTTGAAGTTTGGTGGGTCATTAACATTAGAAAAAGTTAGTTAGTTCTCTCTGCCTTTGTTGGAAAGGGTCATTATGTTAAAAGAAGAAAAATAGCATGTCATATTCATGTTAGGTGTCCTAATTTTTCTGCATTTTGTATAGCTACTTTTACACTTGTTCAATTACAAATATGTGTGACATGAATCATTATTTATTTACACATTAAAGTTGTTTTATACAGTTACTACTCTCAATTTAAGAAATCAAAATCAGTATGCCTTACAATATAGTATTTGCCAACAGGTCAAGGGAAAATGCACAACTGACCACATCTCTGCTGCTGGACCGTGGCTGAAATTCCGTGGCCACTTGGACAATATCTCAAACAACATGTTTCTTACTGCTGTCAATGCTGAGAATGGTGAAATGAACAATGTACAGAACAAGGCAACAGGAGAGTGGGGTCCTGTACCTGCCACTGCTCGTGCATATAAAGCCAGTAACATCAAATGGTGTGTCATTGGTGATGACAACTATGGTAAACATACTTGCATTAATTTTCAGTATTTTGTAAATGTGTATCAGAAACCCCTTTTAATGAGTAACTTATTTAAGTGAAGAGAGATGGCATGTAGCCAGTAGAATGGTTGAAATAGGCAAATGCAGAGCAAAACTTTGAGACAACATTTTGCCCATACGACAGGCTTTCTCAAATCACTTCATAGCACACAGCAAGCTTATTTATACAGGCATGAGGTCATACATGATAGTCAAGGAGGTGAGGTGTGAGATCATGGTATGGACAGTGAATGGAGGAATACTGCAGGTGGCCTACTGGTTAAGCCAGGGACCACTGAAGGAGGCCTACTGGATAATTCATGAGTGCATTAGACCATTGTACTGTTTTTGCTTATAAAATATAAGAGGAGGTTAGGGTGTAAATAGTTTGAAGGCACTCTGGTTACGCTCAAAAGTATTAATTGCAGATTATGGCAGCTTCTAGGAATTTGTTGTTGGTATCTTTTAAGTTCTATAATATACTAATGCAGCATTTTTCCAAGGCATCAAATATCAGATTTGTCTGTATATAATCCAGGCATAATTCATGCATTCTACATGCATATTGATGTTCTTGAGAGACATGTTGCCTATGTACAGTATTTCCTATTGCAGGTTCCACAAGGTGTAAATTCCTACACTAGTGGTGTGAGTTGTTGAATTTGTCTGGCACAGTCTTAACCCTTTGACTGTTTTGGCCGTGTGTATACATCTTACGAGCCAATGTGCTTGACTTATATATACTAAAAAATTCTAGCAGCTTCAAATCAGGCAGGAGAAAGCTGGTAGGCCCACATGTGAGAGAATGGGTCTGTGTGGTCAGTGTGTGCAGTATAAAGAAAATCCTGCAGCACGCAGTGCATAATGAGGAAAAAAAAAATCTCCGACCGTGTTTTTGGATTAAAACGCCGACTTTGAGGTGCATTTTCGTATAGTATTTATGGTTGTATTCTTGTTTTCTTGGTCTCATTTGACAGAATGGAAAACATATTATAGAAATAGATGTGATTTTGATTGGTTTTACTATGAAAAGGATCTTGAAATGGAGCTCAAAGTGGCAGAAATGTTCGATATTTGCCGATGTTCAAGAGTAAACAAATGACCTCATTGTCCAATAAATGTCCAGTTAGCCATTCTGATAAGCAGTTACAAATGGGTTGACGTTATTTATACAATTATTAAGATATTGCAGTAGTCTGCATAACAGTAAATCTATATTTTGTGTAAATAAAAATTCAAAATAGAAACCAAGAGTATTATAACAGGTCTGGAGACGTGACTAATGAACAGAGATGTCTGCATTGTTCATTCTGGACCCTATTTTGAAATTGACATTTTTTAATTTGCATGAAATTGGTCAAATTGCCAATTTCTGACCACTTTATTGGGTAGTTGAAATTGGTAAATGGGCAGTTTCTTGTACTCAATCGATAGAACAAATGGAGTTCTCAAGAAGTAGCTAGGAGTTTGGTGGACTGGAACAATGGAATTGGCCAAAAATAGGGCTCAACGTGGGCAAAATCGCCGATGTGTAAATGTCACCAAGGTCGCTAACTTTGTGAGAGCATAATTCTGTAGGTTTTCCATCAAATTTCGTACTTTTGATGTCATTATCATCGGGAAAAGATTCTCTATCATTTCATAAGAAAGAATAATTTTTTGCTCTCAAATATTTTGCGACATCAGGAGACACTTCAGGATTTCGGGTTGTGACAGTCAAAGGGTTAATAGTGCCTGATTCTTATGACAGCAACACTTTTTTTATATTTTTAGAGAAGGTTGATGTGATATATTTTGTGGTATGGCCTGAAGAAAAAATAGTTTCTGTCACTGTTCTCTTCTGTGGGTGTGACAGGTATTTTGTGTGCTCAGCTTCCTCCTTAGAGGAAATTTGAGTGATATATTTTTCAGGATGTCTCATTCTTCCTCAAGATATTTGGGGATGTAGATCCTGTACAGACTGAAGAAAAAGTCAACAAGTGTGCCTCATTTTGTTCACTGCATGACCCGGGAACAAAACAAACCATAGCCATTGTTGTTGTTTTTCATTAAAACCTATAGAAGCCGTAGCCCCACATCTCAAGGAAGAATGTGATATCTTTTATAAAAGCAAGTTCATGACACTCAAGTTTCTCATGTGTGTGAGATTGAAGAAGCCAAGCATTCAACTTACTCTTATTGCCCATAAAAGAAAACACTAAACAGAATTACTTTTTTTTTTTTTTTTTTTTTCCAGGCTACACCACAGGATACATCACACCAACCCTCTCCAAGAGTAACAGGGGTTGTAGTCATAACACTGGGCACCATTAAAGATTCTTACCATCAGACACCAATTCAACCACTTGGGCTGTGTCAGTCAAGGAGTACATACCATACTTAGCAGAACCTGTGATAGAAATGTGTAGGCGAGTTGTCTCACAATTTGGCAGTTCGATACAGGAACACCAGTATGTGTGTAGAATGTACACCATGACTAATTTCTGTGTTATAAATGACAAAACTGCACATCTGATGTCCTGAAAAGATGCTGAAAAAGTTCTTTTAGGAATCAAAATGCCTGGACTCTTCCCTGATCTGCAAATAGACCCAGATCCAGGAAATATCAAATTAGCTGAACCCTTACCTGATCTTGACTACAAAAAAAAAAAAAAAAAAAAAAAGTTTAAAAATGGTTTCCCACACACAATATGTGGTAACCAGGGCCACCTGCAGTACCACACTTCTCGTTCACCTTGATCTCATTTCTCACTTCCTCAATTACTCGCCTGCTCACACCTGACTTAACTGTAGGTTACCTATAGTTGGTCTCTGGGGTCACCGCCCATGGCCTGTCCCTTGTGTTCTGGTTGATGTCCTTATTGACCAGGCTACTGGTGCCAGTCACAAGTAGATCAACATGTGAAAAACAGCCTGATTGATCAGGAACTGACTTTAGGAAGCTGTCAAGTTTCCTTTTGAAGACAGCTTGGGTTTTATTAGTATTTCTCCTTATGAATGAAGGGTGGGTGTCTTGGTACCCTTATATTTATTGAATTTTCTCTTAATGAACTCATCATGCCCCTACATAGTGGACTCATTGTGCCCTTCGCTTTCATATGGAGTGATTTCAGTGTGGAGGTTTGGGACTGGTCCCTTCAGAAGTTTCCATGTGTAAATTATATTGCATCTTTTTCACCCATGTTCCAAGGAGTACAGTTCTCCAGCTCTACTTTTTTTTTTTTTAACACGTCGCCGTTTCCCACCGAGGCAGGGTAACCCAAAAAAGAAGAAAAAACTTTCATCATCATTCATCACTGTCTTTGCAGAGGCGCTCAGATACGACAGTTTAGATGTCCCTCCAAACTGAATATCCCAAAACCCTCCTCTAAAGTGCAGGCATTGTACTTTACTTTTCCAGGACTAAAGTCCAGCTAACTGGTTTCCCTGAATCCCTTCACAAAATATTACCATGTTCACACTCCAACAGCTCGTCAGGTCCCAAAAACCATTCATCTCCATTCACTCCTATCTAACACACTTATGCATGCTTGCTGGAAGTCCAAGCCCCTCGCCCACAAAACCTCCTCTACCCCCTCCCTCCAACCTTTTTGGGGACGACCCCTACCCTGCCTTATTTTCCTTACAGATTTATATGCTCTCCAAGTCATTCTGCTTTGTTCCATTCTCTCTGAATGATCAAACCACCTAAACAACCTCTCTTCAGCCCTCTGACTAATACTTTTAGTAACTCCACACCTAATTTCCACACTCTGAATTCGCTTCACAATATTTATACCACACATTGCCCTTAGACAGGACATCTCCACTGCCTCCAGGGCCGCCTCGCTGCAGCATTTACAACCCAAGCTTCACACCCATATAAGAGTGTTGGTACCACTATACTCTTGTACATTCTCTTCTTTGCCTCCATGGATAACAGTTTTTGTTTCCACAGATACCTCAATGCACCACTCGCCTTTTTTCCTTCATCATTTCTATGGTTAACCTCATATTTCATAAATCCATCTGCTGACAAGTCAACTCTCAAATATCTGAAAACATTCACTTCTTCCATACTCTCTCCTCCAATGTGGTATCCAATTTTTCTTAATCTAA
Organism: Cherax quadricarinatus; assembly: GCF_026875155.1. Lineage (NCBI taxonomy): Eukaryota > Metazoa > Arthropoda > Malacostraca > Decapoda > Parastacidae > Cherax > Cherax quadricarinatus. Next base: position 67,294,464 of record NC_069413.1, on the reverse strand, counting down.
ATTGTTTGATACCCTCATCACCTTACTCTTAACCATGTTCACTTTCAACTTTCTACCTTTACACACCCTCCCAAATTCGTCCACTAAGCTTTGCAACTTTTCTTAGAATCGCCCAAAAGCACAGTATCATCAGCAAAAAGTAACTTTGTCAACTCCCATTTTATATTTGATTCCCCATAATTTAAGCCCACCCCTTTCCCCAACACCCTAGCATTTACTTCTTTTACAGCTCTATCTATAAATATGTTAAACAACCATGGTGACATAACACATCCCTGTTTAAGACTTACTTTTACTGGGAAGTAATCTCTCTCCTCTCTCTCTTAGACACCCTAACCTGAGCCTCACTGTTCTCATAAAAACTCTCTATAGCATTTAGTAACTTGCAATTTTGCCTGCATTTAAAAAGGCAGTTAGGATACAGCAATATTTCAATCTAGAGAGAGCAAGTGTATTGTCATTGGCTTTACGTCTTGTTTTGACTATTCTGGTTATTCAGCCTATCATTTTCCTTGCAGCTATGATAATAACATTGTTGTGATCCTTGAATGTGAAATACTCTCACATTATTCCTTCTAGTTCTCTCATATTGAACTTCCATTCTTATAAGTGATTTAGGATTGTGTTATACTCTGATCTAGTTTTTATTTCCTTAAGCTGTCCATTCCTGAGTAACTGAAATTTGATCTTGTTAAGCATCATATTGTTGTCAGTGGCCCACTATAAGGCTAAGTTTATATCAGTTTTAGGGTTCGCTGTGTCCTCAATGGATTTCACTCATACAAATTTAAGTGGGGTTAGTACTGTGCCTCGAAAAACAGAGCTGTGCGCTGTGGCATCCCTCTATTTCACTCTGTGTACTATTACTCTTTGGGTTCTAGATGTTAGGAAGTTATACATCCTTCTACCCCCCCCCCCCCTTTCTTTTCCAGTTATTTCTTTTGTACTCATTGTGTGCATTTATTACACCATGGTCTCTTGTTGAAGGGTTTTGCAAAGTTGGTGTACACTACCTCTGCATTATGCTGGTCTTTCATGTCTCCTGGAGGTGTTATAATGGTCCAGCAGTTGCAAAAAGTAACTGCTGGACAATAGTCTAAAACCACGTTGCTGTAGGTTGTGCAGTTATTGTGATTCTACATGATTGGTGATCTTGCTTTTTAACACCCTTGATTATGTGTGACATTAGTGCTATCACTGTCTTTTTTTTTTTTTTTTGCATTTGCTTTACTCTCACCATTGTGGAGTGAGCTATATCAGTGGTTTTTAATGACTGGCAAAACTCCTGTGTCAAAGTTCCTTCTACATAGAATATTTAAAGCACGAGATAATGGTTCCTTGTAATTTTTGATGGATACTGAGTTCACAAGTCTGGGTCTGGGATAGAATTCATGGGAATGCTATCAATGGCTTTTCTGAAGTCAAGTGGAGTTATGTCAGATATTGTGAAAATGTCTGCAGTCTTGAGATTGTCAATTTTTAGACCGATTAATGGTCCACTGAACATGTGTCTATAAGACCACAATATGCACTCACATCTTTTGTCAGTGTATAAACTACTCCCGACAAAGCCCAATACAATAATGTGTTTTTGCCCTGGATTTTTCCATGAGAAAAGTATTTTGTATTTCCTCCAATTTACATTTTTTGGTCCCTGGACTCATTATTTGATACATTCAGTTTAATTGGACACACACTATGTCTTTAACTAGTGTTTCCTTTCATTTTTCAGAAAGTCTGGCAGCCATTGATAAACTTTGTGATCTGTAGCCTTCACCTGTAGAATAGCAACCTTCTCTAACTTCATTTTTATCTTCCTTTTTCATCCAGCTAAATGTGCTTTGGCATATTTTGTATTTACTTGAAAAGCCTTTGTACTGCAAACATATTGTCACATTAAGTTTTGCTGTACATTTGGGTTTATTTCAAACAGCAACTTAAGATAAATGTGTATATGTAAAGTGATAATCATGTATATAATGGAGTACTATTTTTAGAAATAATCCTTTAAGAATTTTAGTTAATCCGTTGAAACTGGTATCTCCCATATTAAAGCAATATATCTTTGAGATTGATAAATTGTTACAGATGCTCCTCGCTTATAAATGAAGATTCAACTTTTGGTATTTTGACTTGATATGGTACGATAGTGGATTAACATACCGTAGTCATCAAACTTAATTTAGGTCGGTTCCCTGCTAGTGATATGCCATATGATACCTCTACTGATACTGGATGTTAGCACCTCCACACCCAACCTAATGCTTCGTGCTCGTAGGCATCACAGGTGGGAACATTTCCATACAGTTGTTTAGCAACATATCCATACGGAGTATTTTCTGTGTTTAACCAAATTTTCCCAAGCCCATTATGTCTACTAAATGCCGAAATGTGTCTCCTGCTTCTGGTGAGCAGAAAATGAGAAAAGAAATTACTTTGGATGAGCGTGTTAGATAGGAGTTAATGGAACGAAATGATACTTGGACCGACGATCTGTTTGGATTGTGAGCAGGAGTAATAATTTATGAAGGATTCAGCGAAACCGTTATTTTCATCATAGTCGGACTTGAGTCCTGGAAATGGGGAATACAATGCCTGCACTTTAAGGAGGGGTTGATATTGGCAAGTTTGAGGATTGGTTGTTATCTCTATACTTATAAGCTTCTAACTGTTGTATTCTGAGCACCTCTGCAAAGCAGTGATAATGTGTGAGTGTGTGAAAGTTGAATGATGATAAAGTATTCTCTTTTTGGATTTTCTTTCTTTTTTTTTGGGTCACCCTGCCTCGGTGGGAGACGACCGACTTGTTGAAAAAAAAAAAAATGAAACTTAAGACAATTATTTGTTTGTTTATTTATTCAATGACGGTAGCTATTTATTTTCTTATTTATCTTATATTCATGTTCGACAAAGGGTATTTTCAACTTATAATTGGTTCATCGG
>NC_069413.1:67206521-67286521 GCF_026875155.1 Cherax quadricarinatus | reverse complement strand
AAAAAGTAAAATCAGTTGTGAAGATATGTACATTAATCTCATTTCATACTATCAGCTATCTTAGGAACAAAGCATTATAGTTATTTTAATTTTCCATTTATTTTAACCCAGTTTGAATCACAACGAGCTATTACCCTCCTCGCTCATTTTAAAACCTGTACATCACAGATTGCTTGAACTAACAGTGGCGTATAACACCGTCATGCATATACTCCTTGTTTTTTCCCCTTAATACTGGTGAAGGGCTTGATCTCAAAATGGAAACTTACCTTCCTCAGATTAAACCTGATAACTTCCCATTTCTTCAGTGCTGTAGGCCCTTATTGGGTTAGTTTGCACTTCCCATTGTTTGAATCAACATTAATTAAACACACAATTCAGCTCAAAAACTATGAAATTCTCTACCAGATATACTAAGTTCCCTGCTGTCAACAGCTACAAAATGTTAAAAACAACTCTGAATTATGACACAATTTACTTGTAATCCAAAATAAGGTCAGATACATCTACTGCTAATTGCCTTGTCCCGGGTTCTAATTAGCATTCTTACCTCGTGCACCTAATTGTACACCATTATTCTTTTCTTTTTTTTTTAACATCTGCTGTCTCCCATGAGGCAGGGTATCCAAAAAAAAAATGAAGAAACAACGGTAGTGTACTTTCCTGGGTTGGTTGTTTCTACCACCCAGTTTGTCAACCCCCCTGAATGGTTTTGCAGTGGATTATTATGTATATTTATTATCATATAATTTTTATATTGCTTATGTTTCCGAAAATAGCTAAATCGTAAAATATATGCTTTATCTATTTATTATTTGACTTAGCTTTCTTTTTGTGTTAGGTAGGATAACATATTATGTGCTCAGTCAAGTCTTGATGTCTAACTACTGTAATTATCGCTCCTTGCTCGTTCTCTGCCCGCTTCTGTTTGTGCTAACAGCTGTCCACGGAGCTATCACGGATCGAGGGGGGTGTCCTCACCTCGCCTGAAGTATTCAGTCTTCTAGACTCACTTGGGTGGTTGGACGCATTCCAGACAAGAATGCCGAAAGCTCCCTTATTGGTCTTGTTGGAAAGCGTCTCTTGTCTTACTTTTGTTTGTTAGGTCTGGCGAGACTGTTTTTCACAGAACATTGTAAAGACTTAGTGATTTTCGACGTTGAACTGAACTGATTTTGTCTCCTCTAGACACTTCGAGTGCAACTCAGACCTGACTGTAGCTTCGACCTAATTTGTACTGGTACCTGTGTATTATCACATCTGGATTTTTCTTATGCTTTACTTAGATTCATAGTTTGGGAGTTTTGTGACTTTTTGGAGGATCTGCTGATGTACCTACTTAGTGTCAGTTATATTATCTCCTTGTTCCAGTTTATTTCTGTGTCGCAGTTTGCTTGTTATATTGCTATTGTGGCTAGCATTCTTTTTGTTGTTCAGCAGTCCTGTTCTTTGAAGTTGCCAGTTGGTCAAGTTTTAGTTTATTGAGGAATTTGTCAGTCACTTTGCTAAAGTCTAGTCGAGTCGTGAGACATAGCGAACTACTTAAGAGCACTACATACACACTGTACTGATTTGTAATATCTTATTAAATGTTAATGTAACCAGACGGTACTTAAGAATTATAAATGTGATATGTGCTTCAGCACAATAATATTTTTTTTTTTTTTTTTTTTTTTTGTTGTACACAGAGAATGATATTAATTTTAATTACTGGAATAATTTAATTTAATTTTGATATACGCCTAGACAACTTAATGACAATAAATTTCTAAATTTTAATTATTAGTTAGTAAGCCAACCCAGATGTAATCCTAAGCACTATTGAAATCATACTGAAATTTTTAATGGATAAATGACAGGATACTGACTAATTGTTACGAAAACCCAGTAACAGCTGGATGCTAGAAGGGCAGTCCTTTTTTATATTCACGGAGATCTCTAAGCTTTTAGAATCTCTTTTTGTAAACACATACCTACTACCTAGTCAAAACCAATACCATGGGCAACGTACTGAGTTTTATGACTCTGATCGCGGTATCTAATCCTTGCCCCTGGTACAGTTTGGCTACTACCTAGTCACTCTTTCTGTACGCCTCCAATAATTACTGTAACCTTTTATTAACTTTATCCATATTAACACTGATGTTTTAATATATATACTTAGTTTTGTTACTTAAAATTACCATTACAACCGAACATCTTCTTTTCTCTTTCATTCTTACAAACCGGCAGTTTCCACTGAAGCAGGGTGGCCCAAAAAAAAAATGTTTCGCTCTCTAACTTTTAGAAATGTATACAGGAGAAGGGGTTACTACCCCTTGCCTTCCCAACTGAACAATTCTTAATCAAACTATTATATTATTTTAGCATTCAATAATCTAACTTTAACTATAGTACAACCATATAATTTCAATTAGTTTAAAACCCCCTTCAGGTCCAAGGCCAAAAGTCTGAAGTGATGCTTCCAGTGTCCAGAAATTTGCAAAAAAAAAAAATTATTTTATCTTACAGAATTAAAGAGACATATTTTGGTGAAGGTAATAAGGACAAAAAAAATTCCTGATCAGTACTTACCGAGATAGTGCCAAGAAGTTTGTCGAAAATGATGTGGTGGCGCTAACATCGACGAATTCCACATACGCGCATTCATTATTTGCGGTTTTTGTTGTTTTTTTCTTTTCTTTTTTTCCATTATTTTTCTATTCCTACTAACATTTGGGGCCTGAGAGTACCAATACTGTATATAATGTATATATATAAAACTCACTGTATTGACCACAATAACTGCACTACAGTTATTACATAATATTGTATTTACCACTGGTTTTAATTACAATAAACATGCACAAATCTTGGTATAATACTAATGTTCTATCATATATTTACATATTTACAATCACTGGACATGGTTTTTAAAAACTGCTGGAGCTTGTGGAACTCCTTGAAACAAGGCACCATGCACAGAGGCACCTTACATACCTCCACATAAAAATCCGAGTGTCTTTGGCGTCTTTGTTTGCTGTCTTTTGTTGTGCAAGACAATTGCATCTCTTCCTGAGCAAATTTCTATCTAGTTGAAGGGAAGTTGTAAATTATGAAATGATCACCTTCCCTCCTCAAACGCTTGGTCTAAATTCCCCCCCCCCCCCCCTGAGGAATTCGAGGACCGTGTTGAATAGCAGTTGTTGTTAACCTTACATCATTATGAGTTTCGACAACAGACAAACAAAATTCACCACATGGTGGTCCTGGTTTGCCAGTCTTTTAATTGGTACATATTATATGCAATGAGCATTGAAATGTTCCATGAGATGGTAAAAAGTTTTCATGTACCACTTGTGAACTCTTACGAACACAGTAAACACAACCAATCTGCATGTCACATTTTGTCAACCAAGCGCTGTTTTTGTGTATACATCCAATCACAGTCACTGGTTTTCGAATACGTTCATTATCACACGATCAACTTTGCCACTGTCCCTGCATCTTCATTACGTGATGTTGTCCAACAATATGACATGCGTAACCAATGCTCTATCTCCAGACTGAGGACGGACCACCTCAAAACTTTAAGGGTGATGGACTTGATAACATCGTCTTCAGTACTTATGCTTCATCCACTTTCTGTACTCGACTGAAGAAGCCTACTTGTGTAGGCGAAAACGTTTCGAAATAACGAAACCTAACTGTTGCATATTGGTCTTACCAAACAATAAATGACATCTCGTTTGTCATGCCACCGTAATGCCAGATGTCACTGGCAGTAAACACCTGCAATCATCCAACCACGAGCACCTCGTTGAGCCTGGGCATATTGTTTTACGATTAAGAAGCTCCGTGCCACAAGCATCTGCCTATGTTCACATGACACATGAAATCACTGAGTAAATGGGCTTGTGTACCATTTATCGGTATATAATGTATGCCCCTTACCATATAAGGTGCCATCATGTTTCTCTCACTACGTCACCTGAGATACCCAATAACAATCTTGTAATATTTCATTGTTTTTACTACCCATGTATACAACAATATCCAACACAGGCCACTGTCACAATCACAAGTACAAACATTTTATACCAAAGGTTTCCCTCTTGCACGGTAAATACTGCTTGAATGACATCTACCTTTGAACAAAATCAAAGACTCGTCAATTACAAGATTCTTGCATGGATAAAAGTATATGCTGAACGTTGTTTGAGATACATGAAAAACATTTCTAATCTGTATAACCGTCACTTTGTCAGGCCTGTTTGTCAAGAAGTGCAACATACGAAGAGTAAATAAACCAGTTCACGGTAGGATTCACTGAAGACCGGGTAGAAAATTACTGACTGTGACCAGTAAAGCTTTTATATATGCTTATAATGTGAGGCCATAAGCATTAATTGGGCAAAAAGCAAATACATTTCTGCAACAGTCGTCTCTTTTCCACCTGTGAGTCCTTGACTGTGTATAAAGATCGTATTTGCCATGGTGTACTGCAAAATACTATTACTTTCCCTGACAATAATTATTCCTTCAATGGCTGGTCAAAGAATAATTTCAAATGAATTTCCAGTTCATTGGCCGTGGTTCCAATGGACAAGTAGTAAAATCCACTTTGGAGAGTCATAAAGTGTGAGGCTTGGAAACAAAAATTGGGATTTTTTCTGCCCAATCAATCCACATAACGGTTTGCTGTGGATACCTGGACATCATAGGCTGTTTGGTTGTGGTGGTCTGGTGCTGGCGCTCTGCTTTGTCCTTGACTGACGAGTCAGCACGTGGTCCCGCACGGCTGTAGTCAACGCATGGCTGCCACTACCATCACCACTAACACCATCCACTGATGCCTGTGGTCTCTCCATGCCAAGTGTACCACGATCATCCTCACTATCACTAATCTAAAACTGGTGTTGGGCCACGGGATGTACTCCGTCCGCCTGGGCACTGATAGGGTACACTACCCGAGCGCATGCGGTCGGCGAACATACCGACCTTCAATGTGAATAGAATCTCACTATCACTACTCAATGATCGTCGAGACGCAATAAAATTCACAGCCCACGTCACTATCATCATCTTACTGAAGTCAGAGGCCTGGCCACGCGAAAAATTAAGTTTTTCTCCTTGCGATGAGGCGACAACCGACCGGGATTCACGAGTGCCCACACCAGAGGTAGAATGTGTAGGATCGACAGGGTTTTCTGAACTATTATCGATAGGCCTGTGGGCATGTTTTCGGTCACTACTGATCAAAGCTGTATAATTTGTCTTCATTCCACTTCCATTCAATGGTTCAAACTATCAGCTAGAAGAGGAGATCCCAATTTTCGCGGGATGAGAGCTGACTTGCGACGAGGCATGGGAACAAGGGTAACTTGGAGCCGGCGTTCCCACAATGCTATGCGGAGCCTAGATTTTTTGTTTGGGCGCACACCCACCACCAGACCTCCGTTCTCGTCCATGGTAGGCCTATATGAGCGTTGTCGCTCTAATTTTGACGGCCGCTAGAATTTTGGCATAGATTCAACTACTACGGTTTTGGTCACTCACTAAGCCGTTGATCTACGGAACGGACCCAGAAAGGGATAAAGTTCTAGTTTTTAGTCTAGCAGAAATGCTCTCCTTTTTTTTTATGGGCATTTTAAAAACTATAATTAAATGACACCCTAATTTGTAACATTTATGTACAATTTTTAAAATATTTTGCTTGTTTATTAGTTAATATAGTGTCATTTACAAGTTTTTTAATGTTATTTGGCGTATTTCTAAAAAAAAAAAAAGTATGTTTAATATATAAAGTAAACATAAATTTTACAATTATTCAATTCATGTTTTTGTAGCATTCAGCTGGCTACAAAGCATCTCTGTCAGGTTGAATTCACCACTTGATGTAAACTTTGTCAGACAGACTCTTGTCACACCTTATATAATTATGTGATGGAATGCGATTAAATTAATGAATTCACACAACTCGGTTGCAAATAACTCCTCACACCTTACGTAATTATGGGCTGGAATGCGTTAATTTGGGGAATTCAGAACAACTTAGTCGCAAATGATCAAGAAATGTTGAAGTTTTTAATCCATATTGGCATATTAACAACCAAAGGAAAAATAACTCTCTCTGACTTTCCTACTATAAATAACTGCATAACTACACTTGATTAAATTCAATTATACCTTGCTAAAAAATAAGGTAATATATATAATTACAAAACTACATAGAAGTACAATGTAATGTTTTTATGACTGAATTCAAGCCAAACATAAATAACTTGTTAGGAACATCAACTATATAAGCTTTATAAGTAAACAGTTCAATACCAATGTAAACTTGCTTAGTTATCATTTGCAGCCCAGTCCCTGATTGTCATTATGTGCCTCTAATCTTTTGACTATTTTTGGGGTCTGTCGCACAGAATGGTAGATACTGCCATAATAATTTATCAGGAATTGTTACAATACCCAACTCAGGATGGTTTTCCTTTTCATAATCCACCATTGGACAGTTTTTCCTATCTTATTCCACCACAAGATGGGTTTTTCGTGTCCATAAATCCATCCTCAAACAACATGAAGTTCAATGAAGAGAAAATTTCAACTACTCTGATGTGAACACTTGAGGAAATTAAAACTGTATCAGGGTATATGACAAATTCTAACCAACAATAGAGCAAAAAGTAATGTGAAGGACCTGAGAGTGATAATTCAGAGATCTGCCTCAAAGACCACAAAAATGTATCTACCGCATCTGCTATGAAAATGATAGGATTGGATAAAGAGAACCTCAAAACTAGGATGATGCCAAGCCCATGATGATTCTCTTCAAATTGCTTGTTCTCTCTAGTCTGGAATACTGCGTCCCATAAGAAGGTTCCTGATGTTGTGAGGGCTCTTGATTTAGTTAGGGAATTGATCTGTGCTCCAGTTTTCCCCGAATTAAGCCTGAATGCCTTCCACACATCCCCCCCCAGGCGCAGTTTAATCCCCGGTTTAGCGCTTCCTTCCCCCTTGATTAATAATAATAATAATGAATACTGCTGTACACTAACTGCCTCCCTTCAAGCAGGCAAAAATTGCTGACCTGAGAGTGTACAAAGAACTTTCATTCACGCACACATCGAATACAATAAGGCAACTAAATTATACTGGGAATGGTGATGCCCTTGATTTGTTATTTCCCTGAGAATGCAACAAGAGAGAGATACACGATAAGATACACTTGAAAATCCTAGAGGATTGGTACCAAACTTGCACACGAAAATCACTCCCTATGAAAGCAGAAGACTTGGCATTTTGATGTAACAGTTCCCCAATGAAAGTAGCGGCACCATGAGAAACACTGAGAGACAACACAGAAAAGTATCTGGGGCCCAAGACGTTCAACTGCCTCCAAGCATACATAAGGGGGATTACCAATAGACCCCTGGCTGTCTTCAAGAAGGCACTGAATAGGCACCTAAAGTCAGTCCCTTTACCAGCCGGGCTGTGGTTCGCACGTCAGTTCGCGTGCAGCCAGCAGTAAACAGCCTGGGGTTTATTTAGACCCCGATCCACCAGAGGCCTGGTCTCAGACCGGGCCCCCGTGGACGTTGACCCCCGAAACCCTCTCCAGGTAAACTCCAGATGGGTTTTCCCTGTCATATTCAATCACAGATGGTTTTTCTTTTCTTACACCACCGCAGGAAGGTTATCCTGCCATACTCCATCGCTCAGGATGCTAATAAGATAAAGAAACCTGTAAACCTGAAAACTGGAGATTTTTAGTAGGGAGATGAGGATTGCCTCAATAATTGAAGTGGGGATTCAATGAGCTTCCAAAATGCAGTTGAAAACTCGCCAAAATTGAGAATTTAAACAAAAAAATTTTCCTATAAGATTCTTCGGGAAAGTTGAGGACACCCTAAGACCCATGATTTTTGTCTACAAAAGGACTAGAGGGGGGCCGCAAAAAAAATAACATTAAAAATTAGGTTCTGATTAAAACGCTTAAAATTCCCCTGAGGGTTTAATGTGCCGTTTCATCATGTTTGTTTTATGGAGCCAGGGGCGGTGGGGCCCCAAAGTGCGGTTTCTACTCCCTGGCACAAGAGTAGATCTAAATTTTTTTTAATTTTATAATTTTCATCTGAAGGTCTGTCTATGGTATTTATTACTTTTAAAAGAAAGGCCAAAAAGCGGGTTTTCCATGCGCTATGGTGGGGGGACATGTGTCAACGGTGTCTCACTGTCCCCCATTCTCCCTGAAAGGATGTCATAATTATCCATAAAAAGGGTTTGTAGTACCCAGGGCCCCATTAGTGTCCAAAAACTTGTTTAAACCCAAGTGACAGTTTCATTTATCCACGTTAAACAAAATAAATTTTAAAAACTTGTCAATGTTATTTTTTTTTGTTTGGCTTGTATTAAAAACTAGTTTTTGCCATTCATTTTTAAAATTTAGCACTTAGATTTTAAGTGAAATTTTAATAAGTTTGCCAAACCCCTTTATTGGGGGTTTTCAAGTGAAGTAAAAAAAACATTAAAAAGGCTGTGGTTTTACCTTGTTATTAGGGTCGAAGAAAAAGAGAGCACAAATGGGGTTGGGGGGGGCTGAGGTATTAAAAACCCTTTAAATTTTACTTTTACACTGATATCTGCCCGTATGAACAATACCCAAGTAAAATTCATACAATCCCACCCCAACGCTGTTGCTAACGGGGAAATTTTTATGTTAGATAGCAAATATACAAAAAAATACGTGTATAAAAAAATTTGGAAATGTAGTTTTTAAAAACACCCAACCTACAAAATTATGCCGAGCACTTTTCAATTAAAATAATTGTAAAATTTTAAAAAAAATATGTATAATTAAAAAGATTACTGAAGACCAAAACTCGTTTTAGAGGCTCAATTCCCAGCCAGGTAGAAGCATTGGGGGTGTTACCCATCAGTAAAATGGGTACTTGGGTTTTAGCTATGGTGGGGTTTTATCCTGGGGGCACGACCTAATTTGCCCGAAATGCTCTGCATAACAAAGGCTTTTTTTTAAGGAGTATGTCATTGATGTCAACTAGGTCTGTTAACCTTTTCATGTATAATAAAGATATTTTAAATGCCAGTCCCGGCCTGGTGTCAGAAAATCCGTTTATACTGTGTGTGTGTGTTTACCTAATTTTGGTTGCAGGGGGGGGACTAGCTCCGGGGGTGGTGTGGTGTGTGTGTGTGTTGTTGTGTGTGTGTGTGTGTGGTGTTGTGTGTGGTTTTGTTTTGTGTGTGTTGGTGTGTGTTGTCTCACCTGTTGAGGGTTTCAGGGTCGATTCAAGCTCCTGGCCCCCCCCTCTTTACTGGTCGCTACAGGTCACTCTCCCGAACCATGAGCTTTATCATACCTGTTAAACTATGTTTATCCTGCCTCCCACTCGCTTCCCAAAATATTCCCCTTCCCCCGATACTCTGTGGCTGAAGAAAACTTCCTAACATCCCTGTGATTCATCTGTGTCTTCAGCTTCCAACAGTGTCCCCCCGTGTTTGCTTGTGTCCAGTCTTTTTTTTTAGTTTAATATGTTTATAATTCACCCCAATACCCATCCTGTGGGGCGGTATGTCAAAAGGATTACAGGGTACATAATTGGTCCAGGGACTGGTACGTCCAAAGTTTTGATAGCTGAGCAGATTACAGAGTAATGAAACTCACAATTTACAAAGGTAATGAACTCACAATTCTAAAAAGGTAATGAAACTTCACAATTTACAAAGGTAATGAACTCTCAGGTAAGTCTGGTCACAATCATGACAAGATACAAAAGTATTTTACAGATTACAGAGGTAACGTAATGGGTCCAGGGACTGAGCCCCCAAAGTATTGATAGCTGAAAAGTACAAAGTTAATGAGCTCTCACAAGTTACAAATGGTAATGAATCGTTAGAATGGTTACTTACGTTTATACTTTGCACCACTCCATGAACAAATTATAGAGTAATGAGCAATTTCAACACACTTATCCACACTCCGTCACAACTGTAATGGGTTATTGGTGCAAATATTGATTTGTTGATCAACACACACCACACGACACCACATCCAGTCGTAGAACCAGTTAAGCCAGTAACCCGTGTACCGTTGACTCAACGACCAACCGTCTCTGCTGAGTCACTATCTGAACTCATAGATGCCTGACCTGGCAATATTCAAAGACCCTCTATGGGTACGTGGCTGCCAGTCCAGTCAGTGTGTACGAGAGTGAGCAAGAGGCCAGTCACGGCTGTAAGGGCGTTATCCACCTTATCTGTAATTATACGTATAACCAGCCTCCGTGAGTATTTTCTTACCTAATTCACGTTGTCGAACTCCACATGATAAACACACACACCCACACACACACATCACACCACCGACACACACACACACACACACACACACACACCACACACCACTTTAGTTTTAATATCTTTATGCACCCCATACCCATCCTGTGGGCGGTAGTCAAAAGATTACAAAGTGTAAATACTGGGTCCCAGTGACTGGACCCCAAGTTATGATACTGAACTAGTTACAAAGGTAATTAACTCCAGGTAGATCAGGTCACTAATCATGGCAAGTTACAGAGTAATTAATCAGCTTCACTGCTCCTAACAGGTTACATGTCATGAACAAATTACAAAGTAATGAACCACTGATACGTCCACACCTGGTCACATTTGGTAATGAGTTATAAATACAATATTAAGAGTGGATCATCCACCCACAGCTATGCACGCGCGCACATACACACACGAGGGCGGCGCAACGCACGGACATGTGCACACGAGCGTACAAATATATGCATACACACAAGTGACCTCACCCCACACAGCACACAACCACCCACACACACACACACACACCCACACACAACACACACATGCACACATGAGAGTAATGGCTTTAATTACAGCTAGCAAAAGTCAGGTATTACTCCAGACTGGACCTGCAATAAACCACTTGTTGGATAAAATCCGTAGCCATTTTCTTGAACACTTCAGAGTGAGTTGTTTTCTAAATTCATTAATTTGAATCACACTCCAGTACATAATGACGGCAATTGTGACAATAGTCCACTGGCAAAGATTACATTTCGTTTGGTCTACTCTGTGGTTGGTGGGATTTAACCTTCCAAAGAGACTTGTAACCCAGCCGGAGCCGGGCATATGACCATCCAAGAGTCTACTTATCTTGTTGGATTTCACCATAGACATGTGGCTACTCCTGCAATGATGGATGATGATAGTATGGACTGAACTTGTGTCCAATCTCACTAAGTCTTAAGTCAATAAAGTACATTTTGAAGTTCTTTTCGTATTATTGTTCACAAACTGCTGAATGGACAAGCCCAAGATTTGTGGGGAAGATCTTAGGGGATCTAACCCCCCTCTTTAAAGCATACAGCTTAGCCAATTTATCATTTCTATCATGCATCTGAAGACCAATGTGAGATGGAATCCACAGCATGTGCACTCTGAACACCACCTGTGTCCAACAATCTTAAACGCATAAACTAAATACTGTCTTCGGACAAAACATGCCACAATTTATACTTTAATGAGTTTGAGGGAGCATTTATGATGACAGAGAATCAGTTACATTAAAGTGTCACTTAGATACATTGACACATTTGAGTGCAAGGCGAATTGGCAAACGTTCTGTTTGAAGGGTAGAGGCCCAGTTTATTGATGCGGTGCTCCAGATTTCTTTATGAGAGCCATCACATCTGTGTGACAACAGCAGCACTACCAGAGCTGCAACCAGTGGACTGGTGAACAAACAGCGACGTAAATAATTTGTTTTTTTTTGAAAGATTGATCTGTGAGACTAAGTTATCAATACAGCTTAAGGCATCATATTTGGCTTCAAGACGAAGCTTTGGTTGTGAGATTTAAGAAGAGTTTCTGTGGGAAATGAGGATAATGGTCGTTTGGAATGGGAAATACCCATGGAGCAGGGAAATGTCTCAGTTGGTCCAACTTGATATATATCATGTAGCTGGTTCATGCGAGGTCGGTTCCAGTTTTTTTTCGATCCATTTGGAAGGAGTTCACCATTGCTGAGGAAAGTTTGGAGGGCTTCTGTGGCAGGTGGTTGAATGGGTCTAGCCAAAGCATATTGACCCCAATAAGGAATACTTTCTTCATGAAACACTAACTCTCTAATGCTTGGATATTTAATTTCTTTCCGCAAATTTAAAATTAAGGCAGTACGAGTGGCATCCTAGGAAGAGAACCTCCATTGGCTTCGTTTTCAGTTTTTCCAGCCCTCCAAGCTTCCAGTCAGACACGGAGTGCAAGTAGTGGCGCTGCATAATCAACCAATGATCTAATATAAGCAAGAATACATCATTTTCACAATTTTTAACATTAGCACCATAACCTGGGATGAAACCTGCCTGCCACAACTCTAAGTGCTTCTCAGCCTTTCTTGTATTGGCGACTCAAAGTCTCGTTACAACAGGTTCCAAGTAGTGGAACCTCAAAGCCATAGATTACCTTGTAATCTGCTTACATATTCTAAAGAGACCCACATGCAACTGTGATCTGACGTACTGTGCCATCTTCTGGCCGAGGAGGAACGCCTGTTGATGTATACCCTTTGTTTTTATCCCCCCCTGGGGAGAAATTATTAAACCCCAGTCCTGACAACGAGGCTAAAACATGATTAAGAAGTTTAGGGGTGTTGGAGAATCCGGTAGTGTGAATCATTATGTCATCACAAAACTAACCATATAATTTGGGGCTGCTAGGCATGGCATTAAGTAAGGCATTAATCAAATGTTGAAAGGGTGACTATAGGCACACACTGCCCAGTGGGGTCCTCTAATTCAAAATCTTAGTTACACTTGTTCTATCTCCCTGGAACAAACACAGACGACTTTCTTGTGGACAGGTAACCTTAATCCCGCGAGAAGCCATCCTCCAACATCCATTCTGGCAATTTCACTAATGATTACATATGTCTGTTGGCTACATCAAAAGAAGCGGATTTAAGTCAAGGAACGTAGTGTATGAGCTGTCAGTGTTGCAGAGTGAGAAAGGTGGTAATGCAATGATGCACACACCTTGCATGCATGAAGCCCGTTATCATGTCCCCCCCCTATCTCTCCTGTCCTCCATTGCGTCAGGTTGATTTCCCTTAACCTCTCCTCATAGAAATACCTCTTAACTCGGGACTAGTCTTGTTGCAAACCTTTGAACTTTCTCTAGTTTCTTTACATGCTTGGCTAGGTGGGGGTTTTCCAAACTGGTCCCCTCAAACCCCAATATGGGCCTAACGTACAGGGTGTACAGGGTCCTAAAACGATTCCTTATTAAGATGTCGGAATGCTGTTCTAGGTTTGCCAGGCCCATATGCTGCAGCAGTTATTTGGTTGATGTGCGCTTCAGGATATTTGCCCGGTGTTATACTCACCCCAAGATCTTTTTCCTCGAGTCAGGTTGTAGTCTCTGGCCCCCTAGACTGTAACTCCATCTGCGGTCTTCTTTGCCCTTCCCCAATCTTCATGACTTTTCACTTGGTGGGCTGAACTCTAGGAGCCAATTGCTGGACCAGGGTTGCAGCCTGTGAAGATCCCTTGTAGTTCTGCTTGGTCCTCTTCCGAATGAATTATTCTCATCAACTTCACATCATCTGCAAGCAGGGATACTTCGGAGTCTATTCCTTCAGTCATGTTGTTCACAAATACCAGAAACAGCACCGGTCCTAGGACTGACCCCTGTGGAACTAACTTCACACAGTGAAGGTCAGGTTCGATTCCCAGCAAAGGATAGAAACACTGGGCGTGTTTCGTTACACCGGTTGTCCATGTTCACCCATCAGTCCCCTCACGGAAGGTTCCTTGATGTTGGTGAGGGGCTCTTGATTTAGGGAGTTGGATCTGTGCTCCATTTCCCCGAATTAAGCCTGAATACCTTCCACAATTCCCCCCCCCCCCGGCGCTGTATAATCCTACGGGTTTAGCGCTTCCCCCTTGATTATTATAATAATCACCCAACAGTAATAATTGGTACTTGGGTGTTAGTTGACTGGTGTGGGTCGCATCCTGGGACAAAATTGCCATAATTTGCCCGAAATGCTCTGCATAATAAGCGGCTTTCTATATTGTAGTATGTCACTGATGTATTTGTAGAAATAAAGATATATAATAAGAGCCTTTCGCCGGCACCTGGGAAATAAGAGATAATCAGGTTTGCTCCAAGGAAAGAGGATTAGCCTAGTTCCTTGAGTCACGAACCCCTCACCAGCATTAAGGTACCTCCTTCGATTGATAGAGTCAAAGGTTCTAAGAAGGTCTATTATCTGTGAATATAGTTGGCAGTTGAGAAAAACGGGTGTGGTGGACTGTGTCGGGAGCGAGTGATAAGTAATCACATCTAAAGTCTTGCTACCCCCGAGCCAAGATACTGGAGCTATTCTTCCTTTCTTTGGAACAAGGCTGCTTGTCTCCCATTCACAGGCGCTATATGAGGTACAGTTAACGAAGTCTGTCTCCCTGCGCTGGGAGACTTCAGTAGAGTGATGATATTATTAAGCACTGCAGTAAGTATTGGTTCAGTAGTTATAGAGGTCATCTTGATGGTGATGAAGGGTTTTTTATCCAAGAAATTGGAGCTACCCTCTTAGATCTAGCCTTGTTATCTCCCACTCTCCAGGCGCTTCATGATTCCTGCTGGTTAGGGGCTTTACATGAACCTAATTTTGAGAGAACCTTGCGGATGTTTGTTGGGGAATGTGCACACTGGATATGATACAGCCTCTCATCATCATCATCATCATCATCATAATCATCATCATCACCCATCATAAACATCATCACATCATCCAAATCATCATCATCATCATCATCACCCAACATCATCTTTCCATCATCATCATAAATCATCATCATCATAAAACATCACACACATCACCACCCCTTTCTGTATCTGTTAATCCATTTCCCAGCAAGCCCTTTTGAATGTTCAATTTGTTAAAAAAAAACTTTAAAACCCTTTATGGAGTTTTCAGTTTTGGCCATAAACTTTTTTAAAAATGTTTCCTCTTAGGGGGAATGCTGACCATTAAAGGGGATCAAAAAATTTTCGGGGAGTTGTTTGATCCCCAAAGGGTAAACGGGAAAATTTTCTATGGAACCAAGGGTTTCCTCTTTGAGAAAAACCCCCCAAGGGAAGGTTCCTTGATGCTTTTGAGGGCTCTTAAACTGGGGAACTGGATGTGTCTCATTTTCCCTGATTAAAACCCCTGAATACCTTCCATCCCTCCCCCAAGCACTGTAAAATTCCAGGGGTTTTTAGTGCTTCCCCCTTGTTTTATAATAATATTTAATTTGAGAAAGCCCAAAAAATTGAACGAACCATATAAAAAAGCACCTACACTATTTTGCAAGGTACCAATTTAATAAAAATATTATATATAAATTTTTATATAATATATATATATAAATTTTAAATATTTAAAATATATAAAATATAAATTTTATAATATAAATGTCTTCCCGAATATGAAAACTGGCAATTAAAAGAAACCCTTTTAAAATTAAGCCTTTGTCTAAATTTTCTTTTATCCCTTTTTAAAAAGGGTATATTTTTTTAATTAAAAATTGATGAAAAAAATTTATAATTTTGCCCCAAAAGAACCCTTAGAAAAACTTACCAAACCTTATTAAAACAAAACATTTTATTTTAGCCAAACCCCAACAAAATATTTTTTAGATTTTGTTTACAAAAATTTTTAAAACAAAACAAACACAGTGAAATATTTTTTTTTTTCGTTGGGTTTCAGAATGTTTTGGCCAAAAATTTTTCCCAATACAAAAATTTTTTTCCCCTGGGTCCAAATGGCAAAAAGAGCGTTCCCTTTTTAAAACCCAAAATTTGCAATTTTTCTGCCAAATTCCCCCAAGGAATTTCCCCTTTAAGGGTTGGTGGGGGGCTCTTGATTTGGGGAAATTTGGGATCGGGCTCGAGTTCCCTAAATTTAAAGCCTGAAGGGCTTCCACATCCCCCCCCCAGGGGGGTTTTTTTATAATCCCCCGGGGTTTAAAGCGTTTCCCCCTTTTTTATTAAAAATAATAATAATCTGCCTATTCGCACGACATATATATACTTAAATCCCCTTGGAAGAAAACCTGGAGGTACTCCAGGTATAAAATGTAATAGTTTTATATGTATATATTTTAATTTTATGTATATGTAAAATGTTTTTTATAAAAAATATATATATATATATATATAATATATATTTTATATATATATAAAATATAAATAAAAATTATATTGAAATTTAATTTTTTGGGGAAAACCAAAAATGCCCGGGGAAAGGGACTCCCCCGCCCCGAGGAAAAACTGAAGCCTAAAAATTTGTTTTAAAATTAGGGAAGGATTCCCGGGTGTTTTTTTTTGCCCTTTCCCCCTTTACACATCCAAGATTTCGGGTCCCGCCCTTGCTACTTCAACTTACATTTTAGGCACACTACAAAATACATGTACAACATATATATACACCACCCCTCTGGTTTTCCCTTCTTTTTCTTTCTATTTCTTGTTCTTGTTTTTTTTCCCTCTTACCCCAAAGGGGAAGGGGAAACAGATTTTTTCCCTCCGTAAGCCATGTTTGTTTTTTAAGAGGCGAAAAAAAATCCCGGGGAACCAAGGGGGGCTAGTAACCCCTTCTCCTGTATAAATTTACAAATTTTTTAAAAAAAAAAAAATTTTTTTTGGTTTTTCTTTTTCCCACCCGCCTCGGGGGGAAAAGGGGCCGGGTTTTATGAATATAAAAAAAAATATATATAATAAAATATAAAAATTTTAAAAATAATATATTTTAATATATATATAAAATTTTATATATATATATATTATTTTTAATTATATTTTATATAAATTTTATATATATATATATTAATTAATTATATATATATTTAAAATATATTTAAAAATTATATATTAATAATATATTATATATATATATACCCTATAAAAAATATATATATATATATATATTTATATAAATAAAATAATAATAAATATTTTTGTTCCGGGCCGAAAAATTTTAAAACCCGGGCCCAAATTAGCAAAAACTCTTTTAAAAATTAAGTCCTTTCAAAAATTTTTCTTTTATACGTTTTAAGATAAAAATTTTTAAATTAAATTTTTTAAGGAATTTTTTTTTTTTTTGGACCAAAAAGAATTTTAGAAAACTTACCAAAACTTTATTACAAAAAGAACAATTTATTTAGCCTAACCCAATTAAATATATTTTATTTTTGGTATTTTCAGACTGGAAACGGAAAAAAACAAGGGGAGGGGGCAACAAACCCAAACCCTAAGAAAATCCCATCCCCATATGACCCAGAAAATCAAACCCCCTTTCCTTTAAAGGGTTTTTTCCCCCCCTAAACTGGGTACCCTTCAGTACGGGAAAAAATTTGGCCATAACTTAAATTCCCCAGGAAAACCCCATCAAAGGGTAAAAAAAAGATACAAAACATCCCCCAGGGGAAAACCCGGGGTAGCCACAGCCACTCAAGGGGGAGAGGTTTTTTAGGGGGGGGGGGGGGGGAAGAAAAAAAAACTGGCGGGAAATTGCAGAAAAATGTACCCCAAAATCCTTTCATTCCTGAGGGGAAAACAATGCGAGGGCCTCCCCTCCAAACCAACAATACAAATCAATCCCGGGAAAAAAATCCCCTCCCCCCATACAACAAAAACCACCAGTCCGAGGGACTTTCCCTTCTTTGAAAATAAACGGGGCCCTAAAGCCAGCAACAAAAAAAAAAATTTCCTTTTAAAATCTGGGGCCCTGTTTGCAAAAGGAAAAGGAAAATTTTTCACGGTTTTCCCACTAAAAACCCCCCAAAAAAGGGATCATTTGGGACAACGAAAATATTGACCCCGGTTACAACCTAACAAAAGTTAGAGTGAACAGGAAAAAAAGGGTTTTGGGGGTTGGCCTGTAAAATTGCAGACCCACTGTTTGAAACGGGGAATTTCTAAATGCCTCAAATGATGTAGGGGAATTTTTTAGCAGAAAAGGGGTCGAAACCAAAACCTAAAATTTGTGGTAGTCAAACAACCCCCGGGTTTGAAACACCCCCAGAAAATTCCGGAACAGCTTTTTTTTAAAAATTAAACCACTGCCCGGGAAAAATCTTCCGGGCTCCTGCCCCCAAACATCTTCCCCGGGGGTTTCAATTTAAAGGGGCCACCTAAAATGGAGGAATATAGCAAATAAATTGTTCAGTAAAAACCCCAGGGGGCAGTTTCGATAAAATTCCTCCCCACACGAGTTTTTTAAATTTCCTGCACAAAATTTCCCAATTTTAAAACCACAAATAATAGACCTACTAGACTGGAGAATACCAAAACCCCCATCTTCCCAACAAGATGATCTAAATTAAAAAAATTTTCACCATATAAAAAACCCAATATACTCAGATCAAAAAACATAATTGGGGTTCAACATGTATGCGTGGACCCCAGCCCCGACTAATGAAAAAACTAGTCACAAAGGGAGAAATCCCCCCAAAATTTCAACTTCAATAAAAAAAAACAAAAGGGGCCCAAAGAAAACCCCAAGCCCCCAAAACCGTTTAAAAGGGCGGGAAAGATATACTAACAACACAACCCCAAAGTAGGGCCTAAACAGTTTTAACTTGGGGGCCCCTCGATGTATCCCAAAAGGGGTTTTTATTCCTCTAAAAAAAGGGGGAGTAGATGTAAAATAAAAGAAAACAGGCGCCCCCTTTAAAACGGGCGACGGAAAAGAATAACAGACCCGGCTAAAAGAGGTCAATAAAACTGAAATGCGTAGGGGGGGAAAAGGGTTTCAGGAAAAATAGCAAAATCGAACTCAATTTTAAAGGGAATTTTTAAAAGGAGTCAGGAATCGCGGGAAAAAAACAAAAAGCCATAAAGGGAAATCGCAAAGAAAACCCAAAGAAATTTCTTCCCCCTAGGGGCCAAAAAAAGCCCGGGAAAAACAACATCCAGTAGGGGGCCCCTACTTAAACAAGAGGGGGTCCTACAAAAAGGACAGCAAAAAATTTGTGTAAACTATTTCAAGCCCCCAATAGGACTAAATTTTTTTGGGCAAGCCGCAAACCGGGACTGAGATCGAAATAAAAAACAAAATTTTTTTGAGAGCCAAAAAAATTTGGTTTTAACACAAACCCTACCAAGTTTCCTGACCCCAAAATGACTTCGAACCGGCGAAAAAATTACATCCCCTTTGAACTCCCCCAAAGGCCAGACTCATGGAACCCCGGGGTTCATCAAGAACAGCAAGAACCCCCAATCACGAGCCTTTTTTTCCCATCCTAGGAAAGGGGGAGCTTGGCCCGGGGGTCGTCCCCCCAGTTACTAAAAACAACAGACATACCCCCAAACCTCCCCCAAAGGGGGAGAAAGAAACCCGCAAAGAACTACAGACCGATAGCACAACCCCCCATATAAATAAAAATCTTTTAAAAGGGCCCCAAAAGAAGCAAAGATCACCACCCACCCAAAAACCCATCATTTTACAAAAACCCATTTCAACAGGGGTTTTAGAACGGGTCCTCCTTTTGTCTAACTTTTGGGATCACAAAGACAATCCTAAATGCACTAGAAAGATAAAAAAAAGCTGAAGTAATAAATACAGATTTTTTGGCAAAAGCCTTCGCCCAAGTTGACCAGGGCATAATAGCGAAACAAAATGCGTGCTTGGGGATAACAAAAAGTGGGTTCGATGGTTCTAAATTTCCTCACTAACAAAAAAAAGAAGTATCGTCAACAGAGTAAAGTCCGGCCCGCAAGTGAAAAGCTCTTTTTCCAAAAGGCACGGGTACTCCGCTCCCATCTTTTTTCCTCATCCTCATACCACAAAAGGAAAGGGAATTTTCCAGCCCACAGCACCTTTGGCTTCCTTTTCCCAAAAGGGACCCCCATTCTGCATGCAGTGTTTTCCCATTGCGGGACCCTGAAAGGGCTCCGGGCGGACTCAACCAAAACTTTCAGGGGGCTGCAAAAACAAATGAAGTTCAACGATGAGAAATTTTTAAAATTCTCAAAATTTGGAAAAACACGAGGAAATTAAATCTTCTTAAAAGTACAAAACAAATTTTTCCAAAAAAAATAGAGCAAAACACCAACGTCAAAGACCTGGGAGTTTTATGCCGGGGGAAACTCCCCTTTTTAAAGGGACCATAACTTGTACAACCCAAATCTGTTTTAAAAAATGAAGGAGGGATAATAAAACCCTTTAAAAACTAGGGGGGCCCAAGCCCATGAGACACCTTCAGGTCATTTTTCTTCTACCCTTAGCGGGGAATATTGCTGCACACAAAACAGCCCCTTTCAAGACAGTAAAATTTGTTTTGGACCTAAAAAAATGAACAGAGAACCTTCACGGCGCCCATAAGGGAAAAATAAAACCCCCAAATTTACGGGGAGCGTTTGGGGTTTCCCTAAACCTTATTCCCTAAACGCAGGGGGAGAGATCCCAGTTAAATATAAAACCTGAAAATCCAAGAGAACTATTACCGAACTTGCAACAAAAAATCACTCACTACAAAAGCAAAAAACTTGGCAGACGATGCAACACCCCTCCCAATAAAAAGCAGGTTCACTAGCCTTTAAGAGACCAAACAATAAGGGGGTCGGGGGCCCGAGACTGTTCCCCCGGGCCCCCCCAGCAAAAAAAAAAGGGGGATTCCCCAACAAAACCCCGGGCAGCCCTTCAAGCTGGCCCGGACAAGCCCCAAAGTTTTTTCCCTGACCTGCCGGGCTGTGGCTCGTACGTTGGTTTGCGCGCACCCAGCAGAAACCAGCCTTTGGTTATCGGGCTCTAAATTCCACCAGAGGCCTGGTCACAGACCGGGCCGGGGGGGGCGTTGACCCCCGGAACCCTCCGGGTAAACCCATAAACAGAAAATTTAATACTAAACAAACCCAGTGAAATGTTTTTTTTTTTCGTTGGGTTTTCAGAAGTTTTTTTGGCAAAATTTTTTGCATAACAAATTTTTTCACTTTGTCCTATAGGGGCCAAAAAGACTCCTTTTTAAAGCCAAGTTTTCGCAAGTTCTGCCTTTTCGGCACAAAACAAAAATATAAAATATATAAAAAAAATTAATATATTTTAAAATATATATAAAATATAAATATAATAATTTTAATATATATATATCCTTCCCCCCAAAAAGCCATGCTTGGCCGTAAGAGGTGATTAAAATGCCGAAGTAAGGTATTGTAACCCCTTCGTTTTAAATTATTTTAAAATTTTAAAAAAAAAAAAATTTGGGTTTCTATGTACAAACACCTTATAGCCAATTTCAAACGCCCTAAAACGAGGAGCTGTTGATCCAAAGAATTTGAACATACCCCCCCTTTTCCCTTGAAATCGAACTTCATTGCGTTGCTCCCCCAAGAATGTCATATTAAACACTGCCCATCTGTTGTAACAAAAAGAGTTTTTTGTACGGGGGACGCTTTTGGGCACACACGACTTAAGTACCCCTTTTTCCTTTTCAACAAGGTTGTTTGATGAGATAAAACCCCTTTAGACATTTCCCAAAATTTGAATTTTTCTTAAAACAAATTTTTACACAATAACTTACAGAGAGCCCAGAGTAACAGTAAAGAAGGGGCTACAATTATATTCCAAATTTTCACATTAAGTAGATAAAGAAAATTTTTGGATTTGGACAAATTTTTAACCCCA
Source organism: Cherax quadricarinatus (assembly GCF_026875155.1). NCBI lineage: Eukaryota > Metazoa > Arthropoda > Malacostraca > Decapoda > Parastacidae > Cherax > Cherax quadricarinatus. The sequence goes on along the minus strand of NC_069413.1, from coordinate 67,264,827 downwards.
AAGGAAATTGTCTTTTTAAAAAGGGAAAATAAAAATCAAAAAACAACGAATTTCTGTTTTTTAAAACAAGCACAACTTCAATTTATGTTTAAAAATTACAGGAGAAACATGTCGTTGTTTTTTGGGGAGCTATCTGTTTTTTGTTAAAACTGGGCACTGTGGTTGGAAACCCCCTTCCCCCCGGGGTTTAAAAAAATTTTTCCACAAAATACAAAAGCTGGGACAGAAAAGGGGACCTTCAATGTCTTCCTCCTCCTCCTCCCCCCTCTCCTTTATCTCTCTCCCCTCCTTTTTCCCCCTTTTTCATCCCTCCCACCCCCCCTCTCTCTCTCTTTTTTCCTCTTTTCCCCCTCTCCTTTTCTCTCTCCTCTTTTCTCTTCCTCTCTCCCCCCTCCTCCCTTTCCCTTTTTTCAAGTTTTTTCCCTTTTTTAAGGACTGATAAGCCACTGTTTGGCGAAACGTTTCCTCCCTTTAAAGATTCCCCAAAGAGGTTTCCCCAGTGTCAATTTAACAACGGGTCGGGTTTTTTGAACCCTCCCACATGCCTTTTCTTTCCTTTCTTCCTCCCTCCCTTTCCCCCCTTCAAATCCCCCAAATTCCCCCCTCTGACCCAAACCAGGTGGGAGTAAACATACCCAAAACCACCCCTTTTTTAAAATTAAGGGAAGCAAAGTACAGTTTATACATATATATATTTTATATATATATATATAAATAAAAATATATATAAAATATAATAAATATATATTATAAATATAATATAATATGGATATTAAATATATATAAATATAAATATATAAAATATTATAAAAAAAATATAAAAAAAATAAATGTAAAAAATTTTGTTGGGGTGTGTGGGTGTGTGTGTGTGGGGTGTACTCACCTAATTGTTTTCAGGGGGCGAGACTCAATCCTGGCCCCCCACCTCTTCACTGAGTTCTTTCTAACCCTTTTCCCTGCTCCATAGCTTTATCAAACCCCAAACAAAACCGTATGGTTTTCCGCCCCACTTTTTCCTCACTTGCTAGGCTACTCCACTTCCGACTACTCTATGACTGAAGAAAAACTTTCCTTTCATCCCTTTTTACTCATCTGGGTCTTCAATTTTCCCAAATTGGGGACCCCTTGTTTTCTGTGTCCCCCCCTCTGGAAAAATCCTGTCTTTCCCTCCACCTTGTCTAACCAGGCAGTATTTTGTAAAGTTTTTTTATCATGGGCCTTCCCCCGACCCTCCGGGCCCCCCCAGTGTCCCTCAGGGCCCATTCCTTACCTTTTTTTCAAAGGACATTCCCCCCTTTGCCCCCTGGAAAAACCCTTGGGCGCAAACCATACACTTTCTCTAATTTTTTCGTGTTTTTATCAAGTGTGGGTTTTCCAAAAAAGGTTTTCTGCATACTCCCTAGGGGGCCCGACGTACACGGTTTACAGGTGTTGAACGATTCCTTACTAAGGGATCGGAACACTGTTTTTCAGGTTTGCCAGGCGCCCAAAGGGGCAGGGAGTTTTTCTTGGTTTTATGTGGTTTCTTTTTCCCAGGAAAATGGGTTTTGGTGTTTTTACTCACCCCAAAAGGAACTTTCTTTTTTTGAGCGGGGTTTGCAGTGTGTGTACTCAACCTATAAATTGGGTTTCAGGGTCGATTTTATAGCTCCTACCCCCCCACTTCACGGGGCGATACAAAACTCATAGTATAAAACCCTTACCAGCTCAGTATAACCCTTACCAGTAACCGTTCCCCTTGACTCAACACCCCCCGTCTTTAGTCAAGGTCTGGAAAATTTTGTATGTTTGGGACGACATACGTTAGCGTCGGGCCCAGCTTTTCAGAAATTTTAAAAACCCGTTTCCATCCCCAATAGTAACCTGTTTTCCAGTAACCGTCCGTTTTACTCAACCCACCAACCCCTCTTAGTCACGGTCTTCAATTGTGCGACTGACACTAATTTTAAAACACCCACTAAAAGGGGTACTGGGCCCGCCCCCCTAGCCAGTTTTTTCAGTGTACCAAGGAAAGGGACCCGGGTGCGGGCTCTGTCCACATATCGGGAATTATAAATATAACCCGCCTACTTTAGTATTTCTACCCTAAAACCACGTATCGAACTCCCACATGATTACAATTCAAATTCTTTCCCGCCCCCATGAATTTTGTCAAAACCTCTTTTTAAAGCTTTTTTATGGAAATTGCTTCCCCTACTTTACCCCAGATTAAATTTCCCTTTCCTGACAACTCCCAAGACTAAAGAAATCCCTTCCCCAACAAACCCTAAAGGGTCATCTGGGGTTTTTAGTTTTTTCCCCTTGTTCCCCTTTTTTCTGTATCCCATCTCTGAAACATTCGATCCTTTTCCACGTTGTCAAGCCTCTTAGATTTTATACTTTTTTTTCATGTCCCCTCTATCCCTCCTTTCCTCTAGTGTCAAACAGGATTTAGTTCCCTTAACCTCCCTCATAAACATACCCCCCAGTTTCCGGACTAACGGTTGGGAAAATTTTTTGGGACTTTCTCCCCAATTTTTTTGACGTTTTGACCCAAGTGAGGGGTTCCAAACTGGCGCTGCAATTCTATATAGTTTTTACGTACCCTGTGTTAAAAAAAAATTTTCGGGAATGACTCCTTACTCAATTTTTAAACCCAAACTCAGGGTTTTCCAACTCCCCTATGCGGGAGCAGTTATTTTTTTTGATTTATGTTGTTGTGTCGTGCCCAATAGGTAAAACGGGCCCCAAATTTGCAAGAACTCATTTGAAATTAATCGGTTTCCCAAAGTTTTCCCCTTATGCGTTTTAAAAAATATAATTTTTTTATTTTTTTAAATGTAAAAATTAATAATTTTGTATTATAAAAACCTTAGAAGGCTCGCCCAAACCCTTTTTAAAAACAAGGGGCAAAAATTAGCCTAATCTAAATATATTTTAGATAAGTTTTTTAATAATGCAATAATAAACAAAACAATGAAAACAAAAATTTTTTCGAAAGTTTTTAAAAAATTTTTGCCCAAATTATTACATACAAAATTTTCGTTGCCTTTTTCGGGAAAAGACCCTTTTCTATTTTAAACCCGAAAAGCAATTTTTCCTATTCGGGACAGAAAATATAATATATATATATATATATAAAAATATAAAAAAATTTTAAAAAAAAAAAATTTAAAATAAAAAATATATATATAATATATATTAAAATTAAAAATTTTAAAAAAAATATAAATATATAAATAAAAAATTTTAAAAAATATATTTTAAAAAAAAATAAAAAAAGCAGGGGGGGATAATGTTGGAGTGGGGTTTGGGACTTTTGTTTTTAAAAAATTTTATAAAAAAAGGGAAGGTACCTAGGGAAATTTGGGGGAGAGCATGTAAGTCCCTTTTTTTTAAAGGGAAAGGGGGCAAAAGAATTGTAAAAAATTTTAGAGGAATAAGTTTTCTGATAACCAGGAAAAGTGGACGGTAGGGTTAAAAATGGAAAAAAATTTGGGGGTAAGACAGAATGAAAATTGCAGAAGGGGCCCAAAGGGGGTTTCAGAGGGGTAGGGGGTGTAGATCAATGTTTTCATTTAAGGCAAATAAGTGAACAGTAAATTTTAAAAAAAGTAGGGGAAATTTTTTTTTCAATTTTTTGGATTTAGAAAAAGGGTTTTGAAAAGTGGATAGAGGACAATGTGGGAGATGTTGCAAGTTTTTTTGGGAAAATTATAAGTTATTAAATGCTGTAAAGATTTTTAAAGAGGATTTGGGGGCTCAGGTTAGGGTTGTAGAAGAAGGGACTACTTTCCCCCGGGAAAAGTAGGTCTTTGAAGAGATTTTGTAATGTCACCATGGTTTTTTTAATATAAATTTTTAAAAGGGGTTTTAAAAAAAATAAATTTCAAGGGGGTTTTTGGGGAGGGGTGGGAATTTAAATTTTGGGGAATCAAATTTAAAATGGGGAAAGACACATTTTTCTTTTGCTAAAAATCTGTCTTTTTGGGGGGAAATTTTAAAAAAAATTGCAAAGGTTAGTGGGTGATTTTGAAAAAAAATTTTGGTAAAGGTAGAAAGTTTCAAGTGAACCTAGAAAAAAGTAAGGTTTAAGAGGGAAACAAAAGATTTTTGATAAAAAAAATTTGGGAAAACAAATTGGGGGGGAGGAGGATGGGGAAAAATGAATGTTTTTTTAATAAATTGGGGGTTGACGGGGTCGGCCCGGGTGGATTTTGGAAAGGTGAGGTTAATCATAGAATTGATGAGGGGGAAAAAAAAGGGGTGGGCGTTGAGGAAATGTTAGTCCCAAAAAACCCTTATCTAAGGAAAGGGAAAAAAGGAAAGTTTTGAAAATATAGTATCCCAAAAATTTATATAATGTGAAGCTTGGGGGGTAAAACAGCAGCGGGGGAGACGGTTGGAGGCAGTGGGAAAATTCCTGTCCCAAGGGGAATGTGGGTTTAAAAAAATTATTCAAAAAAATTCGGAGTTGAAATTAGGGGAAAGGGGTTGGGGTTTTAAAAAAAAACATTAATATTAAAAAGGGGAGAAGAGGGGTTTTTGAGGTGGTTTTTGGGCAATTTTAAAGAATTTTCAAAGTAGGGGAAAGACATGGAAAGCATATAAATCTATAGGGAAGGAAAGAGGGGAGGGGGCGGGGCCTCGAAAGGTTTTTTGGGAAAAAGGGGGTAAAGGAGGGTTTTTTGGGGGAGGGGGTTGGAAATTTTTCCCGCAAGCGTGCATGAGCGATTAGATAGGAGTAAAAGGGGACGAAAAAGGGTACTTGGGACCCCGACGATCTTTGGAGTGTGAGCCCGGAAATTTTTTATGAAGGGGTTTTAGGAAACCCCTTTTTTTCATATAGTCGGGCTTGATCCCGGAAATTTGGGAAGTACAATGCCTGCACTTTAAGGAGTGGTTTTTTTATATTGGCATTTGGGGGGATTTGTTTGTGTATCTTTATATTGTAGGGGTTCAGACTTTTTTATTCCCGACACCTCTGCAAAAACAGTGATTTAAAGTTTAAATGTGGGGGAAAGTGTTGAAAGATGATTAAAAAATTTTTTTTTTTGGGGAATTTTTTTTTTTTTTGGGGACCCTGCCTCGGTGGAAGACGATCGGGCTTGTTGAAATAAATATAAAATAAATAAATATTAAAAATAAATATATATATATATAAATATATAAAAATATATAAAATATATATATTTTATATATATATATATATTTCAAGGAATTCGCGAGAGCAAACGAAATATAAACAAACACGATCCCCTTGGGGTGTATATATATAAATTTTAAAAATATAATTATATATTAAATATATAAAAATATATAAATATATAATATTATATAAAAAATATAATATATATATAAAACATATATATATAATATATAAATAAAAAAAATATATATAATATATTTTTATAAAAATAAATAATTTTTTATATATAAAAATATATAAAATTAAATTCCCGAATTCTAAGAAATGTTTTCTAAAACATCGTTTTTTTTCCCTTTTCAAATTTGATTTTTTTTTGTTTTTAAAAAATACAGCTTTAAATTTAAAATTTAATTTTTAATTTTAGTGAGAAATTGAGTTCCGTTTACCACACACTCCATGTCCGCTTTTTGTATGTTAAAACCCTCTTGGGAAAATTTTTTGAGCATTTTTGACCAACCCATTTTTCATGTTAGGTAATATTTCACTGTACTCACTTAAATTTTGGTTGCAGGGGGCGAGCCAGCTCCGGGGCCCCCCCTCTTCACTGATCGCCCCACTAGGGCCCTCTCGCTGCTTTTCCCGAGCTTTGTCATACCCCCTTAAAGCTATGTATGGGTTTTCCCGCCTCCACTTTCATCACTTGCAAAAACTATTCCACTTCCTGACAAATCCCATGACCCGAAGAAATACCCTTTCCCAGGGAACCCCCGGACTCGCCCGAATCTTTAGTTTTTTAATTGTTTAACCTTTGTTTCTGTGGGCCCCTCTTTGGAAAAATCCTGTCTCTGTCCACCATATCTATTTTACGCCGTATTTTGTATGCGTTATCAAGTCTCCCCTTTAAACCCCCTGTCCTCCAGTGTTTGTCAGGGCGTTTTTCCCCCAACCCCATTTTTCGTAGGAAAAACTTCCCCAGCTCCAGAAAACCTATATGTTTCAGGTGTTGGTTTCATAAATTTTTTATGATGATCATCATTATGGGGAAGTGCTGAGCCATTGAGAGATCATACAATTTCTGGAGTTGTTTGATCCCCATAAGGGTAGAACAGGTCAAATTTATGGATCAAGGTACCTCGTTTGAGAAGAGACCCCTCAAGGAAGGTTCCTTGATGCTGGTGAGGGGCTCTTGATCTAGGGAACTGGATGTGTGCTCCAGTTCCCTGAGTTAAACCTGAATACCTTCCATCCCTCCCCCAAGCACTGTATAATCCTATGGGTTTAGTGCTTCCCCCTTGATTATAATAATAATAATTGAGAAGAGACAAGACATGAACGAACACATATGAAACATGCACCTACACATATGTATGCAAGTGTACCTAATTTTTTTATATATATATATATATATATATTATATATATATATATAATATAAAATTAATATATATAATAATATATTTTATATATATATATGTCGTGCCGAATAGTAAAACTGGTCAATTAAGCAAGAAATCATTTAAAATTAAGTCCTGTCTGAAATTTTCTCTTATACGTTTTAAAGATATATTTTTTTCATTAATATTGATGTAAAAATTTATAATTTTGCACCAAAAGAATCTTAGAAACTTTACCTAACCTTATTAAAACAAGAACAATTTATTTTAGCCTAACCCAACTAAATATATTTTAGATTTGTTTAAAATTTAATTTAAAAACTATACACAACACAGTGAAATATATTTTTTTCGTTAGGTTCAGAATGATTTTGGCCCGAAATTATTGCATACAAAAATTTTCACTCGTCCTATATGGCAAGATGAGCGTTGCTAATTTAAGCCAAGATGGCAAGTCTGCCTATTCGCCCCTCAAGGAAGGTTCCTTAATGTTGGTGGGGCTCTTGATTTTAGGGATTGGATCTGGGGCTCGATTTCCCTGAATTAAGCCTGAATGACTTCCCACATCCCCCCCCCAGGCCGTGTAAATCCTCGGGTTTAGCGCTTCCCCCTGATTATAATAATAATAATATTCTGCCTATTCGGCACGACATTATATAAAATATTACCTGGAGTACCTGGAGGTACCCCAGGTATATATGTATATATGTATATATGTTTTATGTATTTATGTATATGTATATATGTATATATATATATAAATATATATATATATATATATATATTTATATATTATTTATATATAATATTTTATATATATTGTAGGTAATAGGTTGGTAGACAGAAACTGCCCAGGGAGGACTACCGCCCTCCCGAGTGTAAAACTAAAGCCTGTAATTGTTTTACATGATGGTAGGATTGCTGGTGTCTTTTTGTCTGTCTATACACATCCAAGATTCAGGTACGTCTTGCTACTTCTACTTACCCCTTAGGTCACACTACACATACTGTTTCAAGCTTTTATTACAACCACCCTCTGGGTATTCTTCTATTTTTTTTTCTAGTTTTTGTTCTTGTTTATTTCCTCTTATCTCCATGGGAAGTGGACAGATTCTTCCTCCGAAGCCATGGGGGGTTGAAGAGGCGGGGCGGACAAGGGCCCGGGGGCAGGGGGTAGAAACCCCTTCTCCTGTATAAATTTACTAAATTTAAAAAGAGAAACTTTGTTTTTCTTTTTGCCACCCTGTCTCGGTGGGATACGGCCGGTTTGATGAATATAAATATATATTATATATATATATATATAAAATATATATATATATATAATATATATATATATATATATATTATATATATATATATATATATTTTATATATATATATTATTTATATATATATATATATATTTATATATATATATATATATATATATAATATATATATAATATATATATATATATATATATATCTATATATATATATATATATATATATATATATATATATATAATATATATATATATATATATATGTCGTGCCGAATATGTAAAACTGGTCAATTAGCAAGAACTCATTTAAAATTAAGTCCTTTCTGAAATTTTCTTTTATACGTTTTAAGATATAATTTTTTCATTAATGTTAATGAATTTTTTTTTATTTTGCACCAAAAGAATCTTAGAAAACTTACCTAACTTTATTACAACAAGAACAATTTATTTTAGCCTAACCCAACTAAATATATTTTAGATTTGGTATCTGCAGACATGGGAAATCTGGAAAAACAGACGGGACGTGCAACTATGACCACCCTAGAAAATGCCATGCCCATATGACAACAGGAAAATGCAAACTCCCTTCCTGTAAGCTTTTTCACCCTGAACTGTGTACCTCTTCAGTACAGGAAAGACTGTGCCATAACTTAAATTGCCAGGCACACCATCTAAAGGGTACAAAAAGATACAAAACATCCAGGCCATGGGAAAACCTGGGTAGCCACAGCCACTCAAGAGGGAGAGGTTTTTTAGTGCCAGGAAGGAAAAAAAAACTGGCAGGAAATGGCAGAAATCGTACACCAAATCCAGTCATTCCTGGAGTGGAACCACAGTCGATGGCCTCCACTCCAAACCAACAGATACAGATACTAATGCCGGAAAAAAAATCCCCTCCCCCAGTACCAACAATACCACCATCCGATGACATTCTTCTTTGCAAATATACAGGGTCTAAAGCCCGCAACAAACAACAAAATACCTTTCATCTGTGGACTGCTTGCAGGGCAAAGGCAATGTTCACGGCTTTCACTGAGACCCACATAAAGGATCACTTGGACAACGAAATATGGATCCCAGGTTCAAACCTATACAGATGTGTCAGAGTGAACAGGCAAAAGGGATGGGGGGTTTGGGCCCGTACATTGCAGAGTCACTTGTTTGCACAGAACTGCTAAATGCCTCAAAATGATGTAGTGGGGAAGTTTTAGCAGTAAAGGTCGAGAACCAAAACCTAGTCATTGTGGTAGTCTACAAGCCTCCGGAATGCAACATCCCAGCAATTCCAGGAACAGCTGTTAAAATTGACCACTGTCTGGAAAATCTTCCAGCTCCTGCACCCAACATCTTGCTCCTGGGGGATTTCAACTTAAGGCACCTAAAATGGAGGAATATAGCAAATAATATTGTTGCAGTAATAACACCAGGAGGCAGCTCTGATGAAAACTCACTCTCACAACGAGCTTTTAAATCTCTGCACAAAATTCAATTTAAACCAGCAAATAATAGAGCCTACTAGAGGGAGAATACACTAGACCTCATCTTCACCAACAATGATGATCTGATAAAAAAATGTCACCATATCAAAAACAATATACTCAGATCACAACATAATTGAGGTTCAGACATGTATGCGTGGAGCCCCAGACCGACATAATGAGACTAGTCACGAGGGAGCATTCACCAAATTCAACTTCAATAACAAAAACATAAAGTGGGACCAAGTAAACCAAGTCCTAACCGATATAAGCTGGAAAGATATACTAAGCAACACAGACCCCAAAGTATGCCTAGAACAGATTAACTTGGTGGCACTCGATGTATGCACAAGGCTTATTCCTCTAAGAAAAAGGAGGAGTAGATGTAAAATAGAAAGAGACAGGCGCTCCCTTTACAGGCGACGGAAAAGAATAACAGAGCGGCTAAAAGAGGTCAATATATCTGAAATGCGTAGGGAGACACTGGTCAGAGAAATAGCAAGAATCGAACTCAAGCTAAAGGAATCTTATAGGAGTCAGGAATCGCGGGAAGAAAATAAAAGCCCATAAATGAAATCGAAAGAAACCCAAAGTATTTCTTCTCCTATGCCAAATCAAAGTCGAGAACAACATCCAGTATTGGGCCCCTACTTAAACAAGATGGGTCCTACACAGATGACAGCAAGGAAATGTGTGAGCTACTCAAGTCCCAATATGACTCAGTTTTTAGCAAGCCGCTAACCAGACTGAGAGTCGAAGATCAAAACGAATTTTTTATGAGAGCCACAAAATTTGGTTAACACAAGCCTATCCGATGTTATCCTGACGCCAAATGACTTCGAACAGGCGATAAATGACATTGCCCATGCACTCTGGCCCAGGGCCAGACTCATGGAACTCCGTGTTCATCAAGAACTGCAAGAAGCCCCTATCACGAGCCTTTTCCATCCTATGGAGAGGGAGCATGGACACGGGGGTCGTCCCACAGTTACTAAAAACAACAGACATAGCCCCACTCCACAAAGGGGGCAGTAAAGCAACAGCAAAGAACTACAGACCGATAGCACTAACATCCCATATCATAAAAATCTTTGAAAGGGTCCTAAGAAGCAAGATCACCACCCATCTAGAAACCCATCAGTTACACAACCCAGGGCAACATGGGTTTAGAACAGGTCGCTCCTGTCTGTCTCAACTATTGGATCACTACGACAAGGTCCTAAATGCACTAGAAGATAAAAAAGAATGCTGATGTAATATATACAGACTTTGCAAAAGCCTTCGACAAGTGTGACCATGGCATAATAGCGCACAAAATGCGTGCTTAAGGGATAACAGGAAAAGTCGGTCGATGGATCTATAATTTCCTCACTAACAGAACACAGAGAGTAGTCGTCAACAGAGTAAAGTCCGAGGCAGCTACGGTGAAAAGCTCTGTTCCACAAGGCACAGTACTCGCTCCCATCTTGTTCCTCATCCTCATATCCGACATAGGCAAGGATGTCAGTCACAGCACCGTGTCTTCCTTTGCAGATGACACCCGAATCTGCATGACAGTGTCTTCCATTGCAGACACTGCAAGGCTCCAGGCGGACATCAACCGAATCTTCAGTGGGCTGCAGAAAACATATGAAGTTCAACGATGAGAAATTTCAATTACTCAGATATGGTAAACACGAGGAAATTAAATCTTCATCAGAGTACAAAACAAATTCTGGCCACAAATAGAGCGAAACACCAACGTCAAAGACCTGGATGTGATCATGTCGGAGGATCTCACCTTCAAGGACCATAACATTGTATCAATCGCATCTGCTAGAAAATGACAGGATGGATAATGAGAACCTTCAAAACTAGGGAGGCCAAGCCCATGATGACACTCTTCAGGTCACTTCTTCTATCTAGGCTGGAATATTGCTGCACACTAACAGCACCTTTCAAGACAGGTGAAATTGCTGACCTAGAAAATGTACAGAGAACCTTCACGGCGCGCATAACGGAGATAAAACACCTCAATTTACTGGGAGCGCTTGAGGTTCCTGAACCTGTATTCCCTGGAACGCAGGCGGGAGAGATACATGATTATATACACCTGGAAAATCCTAGAGAGACTAGTACCGAACTTGCACACGAAAATCACTCACTACGAAAGCAAAAGACTTGGCAGACGATGCAACATCCTCCCAATGAAAAGCAGGGGTGTCACTAGCACGTTAAGAGACCATACAATAAGTGTCAGGGGCCCGAGACTGTTCAACTGCCTCCCAGCATACATAAGGGGGATTACCAACAGACCCCTGGCAGTCTTCAAGCTGGCACTGGACAAGCACCTAAAGTCGGTTTCTGACCTGCCGGGCTGTGGCTCGTACGTTGGTTTGCGCGCAGCCAGCAGCAACAGCCTGGTTTATCAGGCTCTGATCCACCAGGAGGCCTGGTCACAGACCGGGCCGCGGGGGCGTTGACCCCCGGAACTCTCTCCAGGTAAACTCCAGGTAAACAGTAATTTAATACTAAACAAACCCAGTGAAATGTATTTTTTTCGTTAGGTTCAGAATGATTTTGGCGAAATTATTGCATACACAAATTTTCACTTGTCCTATATGGCAAGATGAACGTTGCTATTTAAGCCAAGATCGCAAGTTCTGCCTATTCGGCACGACATATATATATATATATATATATATATATATATATATATATATTATATATATATATATATATATATATATATATATATATAATCCTTCCTCCCAAGCCATGCGGTGTCGTAAGAGGTGATTAAAATGCCGAGAGGAAGGTATTAGTAACCCCTTCTGTATAAATTACTTAATATAAAAAAAAAAAATTTGGTTTCTTATGTACATACACCTTATAGCCAATTCAAACGCCCTGAATCTGAGGAGCTGTTGATCCAAAGAATTGAACATATCCTCCTTTCCCTTGAATCGAACTTCATTGCGTTGCTCCTAAGAATGTCATATTAGCACTGCTATCTGTTGTAACTAAACGAGTTTGTGTACTGGCGGACGCTGGGACACACACGACTTAAGTACCAGTTCCTATCATCAAGGTTGTTGATGATGATAACACTTGAGTACATCCAGAAGTTTGAATTTTTCTTACACATTTACACACAATAACTTACAGAGAGACTAGAGTAACAGGTAACGAGAGGACTACAATTATATTCCAAATCTCACATTAAGTAGTAGTAAAGAGAAATTTTGGATTTGGACATTTTATCATCAAAGGATATTGTCTTTTAAAGGACAACTAAAAATCAATAATACAACGAGTGCTGTTGTAAGGCAGAGCAGCAATCTTCAGATTGATGTTTAAAAATTACAGGAGATACATGTCGTTGTTTTAGCGAGCTATCTGTTGTGTTAAAACTGGTCATCTGTGGTGGACTCCTCCCAGGGGATAAATTATTGTACCACAAAATACATATAGCTGGCATCAGTAGTGAGCGACCTTCAATGTCTTCCTCCTCTCTCTCTCCTCTCTCTCTCTCTCTCTCTCTCTCCTCTCTCTCTCTCTCTCTCCTCTCTCTCCCCTCTCTCTCTCTCTCTCTCTCTCTCTCTCTCTCTCCTCCCTCCTTCCTTCTTTCAAGTTTATCCTTTGTATGGACTGATGAAGCCACTGTGTGGCGAAACGTTTCCTCATTAAAGATACCCAAGAGTTGCACATGTGTCTAATTTAACAACGTGTCGGTTCTTTGAACCATTCATCTACATTCCTTCTTTCCTTTCTTCCCTCCTCTCCCTTCCTCCTTCACTCCCAATTCCCACTCTGACCAATCCAGGATGGTAGTAAACATACAACACCACTCCTTGATAATAATTAAGGAAGCAAAGTACAGTTATACATATATATATATATATATATATATATATATATATATTATATATATATATATATATATATATATATATATATATATATATATATATGTATATATATATATTTTATATATATATATATATAAAATATATATATATATATATATATATATGTATGTATGTGTGTGTGTGTGTGTGTGTGTGTGTGTGTGTGTGTACTCACCTAATTGTAGTTGCAGGGGTCGAGACTCAGCTCCTGGCCTCACCTCTTCACTGAGTGCTACTAGGCCCTCTCCCTGCTCCATGAGCTTTATCATACCTCATCTTAAAGCTACGTATGGTTCCTGCCTCCACTACCTCACTTGCTAGGCTACTCCACTTCCTGACTACTCTATGACTGAAGAAATACTTCCTTACATCCCTTTGACTCATCTGGGTCTTCAATTTCCAATTGTGACCCCTTGTTTCTGTGTCCCCTCTCTGGAACATCCTGTCTCCGTCCACCTTGTCTATTCCAGGCAGTATTTTGTATGTTGTTATCATGTCTCCCCTGACCCTCCTGTCCTCCAGTGTCGTCAGGCCGATTTCCCTTAGCCTTTCTTCATAGGACATTCCCCTTAGCTCTGGAACTAACCTTGTCGCAAACCTATACACTTTCTCTAATTTCTTACGTGTTTGATCAAGTGTGGGTTCCAAACAGGTGCTGCATACTCCAGTATGGGCCTGACGTACACGGTGAGCAGTGTGTTGAACGATTCCTTACTAAGGTATCGGAACACTGTTCTCAGGTTTGCCAGGCGCCCATATGCTGCAGCAGTTATCTGGTTGATGTGTGCTTCCGGAGACATGTTCGGTGTTATACTCACCCCAAGAACTTTCTCCTTGAGCGAGGTTTGCAGTGTGTGTACTCACCTATATGTGGTTGCAGGGGTCGATTCATAGCTCCTAGCCCCGCCACTTCACTGGTCGATACTAATCTCAGTAGTAGTAACCAGTTACCAGTCTCAGTAGTAACCAGTTACCAGTAACCGTCCGTTGACTCAACGACCAACCGTCTTGAGTCACGGTCTGTATTAGTTGTATGTCGGGACGACATACGTTAGCGTCGCCGAGCTCTCAGTAGTAGTAACCAGTTACCAGTCTCAGTAGTAACCAGTTACCAGTAACCGTCCGTTGACTCAACGACCAACCGTCTTGAGTCACGGTCTTCATATTGTGCTGAGCTGACACTATTTCAAAACACCCACTACGGGGTACTGGCCAGCCGCCTAGCCAGTTTTACGAGTGTAGCCAAGGAGATAGGTACGGCTGCGGGCTCTGTCCACATATCAGTAATTATACGTATAACAGCCTACGTGAGTATTTCTACCCTAATCCACGTATCGAACTCCCACATGATACTAATTCACTCTCTTCCTGCTCCATGATATTTGTCATACCTCTTCTTAAAGCTATTTATGGAACTTGCTTCCACTACTTTACTCTCCAGATTATTCCATTTCCTGACAACTCTAAGACTAAAGAAATACTTCCTAACATCCCTATGGCTCATCTGGGTTTTCAGTTTCCAATTGTGTCCCCTTGTTTCTGTATCCCATCTCTGAAACATTCGATCCTTGTCCACGTTGTCAATGCCTCTTAGTATTTTATACGTTGTTATCATGTCCCCTCTATCCCTCCTATCCTCTAGTGTCATCAGGTTGAGTTCCCTTAACCTCTCCTCATAAGACATACCCCTCAGTTCCGGGACTAATCGTGTTGCAAATTTTTGCACTTTCTCCAATTTCTTGACGTGTTTGACTAAGTGAGGGTTCCATACTGGCGCTGCATATTCTAGTATAGGTCTTACGTACACTGTGTACAATGTCGTGAATGACTCCTTACTCAGATGTGTAAACGCCAATCTCAGGTTTGCCAATCTCCCATATGCTGCAGCAGTTATTTGATTGATGTATGTGTGTGTGTGTCGTGCCGAATAGGTAAAACTGGCCAATTAGCAAGAACTCATTTGAAATTAATCGGTTTCTAAACGTTTTCTCTTATGCGTTGAAAGATATATATTTTTTTCATTTATGTAAATGTAAAAATTAATAATTTTGTATTATAATAACCTTAGAAGGCTCGTCTAACCTTATTATAACAAGCGCAATTTAGCCTAATCTAAATATATTTTAGATAAGTTTATAATAATGCAATAATAAACATAAACAATGAAACATATTTTTTTCGTTAAGTTTAGAATGATTTTTGCGAAATTATTACATACAAAAATTTTCGCTTGCCTTATTCGGCAAGAAGAGCGTTGCTATTTAACCCAGAATTGCAAGTTTACCTATTCGGCACTAGATATATATATATATATATATATATATATATATTATATATATATATATATATATATATATATATATATATATTATATATATATATATATATGTATATATATATATATATATATATATATATATATATATATATATATATATATATATATATATATATATATATATAAAGCAGGGGGGGATATAGTGTTGGAGTGGTTGGTACTTTTGTTTAATAAATGTATGAAAGAGGGGAAGGTACCTAGGGATTGGCGGAGAGCATGTATAGTCCCTTTATATAAAGGGAAAGGGGACAAAAGAGATTGTAAAAATTATAGAGGAATAAGTTTACTGAGTATACCAGGAAAAGTGTACGGTAGGGTTATAATTGAAAGAATTAGAGGTAAGACAGAATGTAGAATTGCAGATGAGCAAGGAGGTTTCAGAGTGGGTAGGGGATGTGTAGATCAAGTGTTTACATTGAAGCATATATGTGAACAGTATTTAGATAAAAGTAGGGAAGTTTTTATTGCATTTATGGATTTAGAAAAGGCATATGATAGAGTGGATAGAGGAGCAATGTGGCAGATGTTGCAAGTTTATGGAATAGGTGATAAGTTATTAAATGCTGTAAAGAGTTTTTATGAGGATAGTGAGGCTCAGGTTAGGGTGTGTAGAAGAGAGGGAGACTACTTCCCGGTAAAAGTAGGTCTTAGACAGAGATGTGTAATGTCACCATGGTTGTTTAATATATTTATAGATAGGGTTGTAAAAGAAGTAAATGCTAGGGTGTTCAGGAGAGGGGTGGGATTAAATTATGGGGAATCAAATTCAAAATGGGAATTGACACAGTTACTTTTTGCTGATGATACTGTGCTTATGGGAGATTCTAAAGAAAAATTGCAAAGGTTAGTGGATGAGTTTGAGAATGTGTGTAAAGGTAGAAAGTTGAAAGTGAACATAGAAAGAGTAAGGTGATGAGGGTATCAAATGATTTAGATAAAGAAAAATTGGATATCAAATTGGGGAGGAGGAGTATGGAGAAGTGAATGTTTTCAGATACTTGGGAGTTGACGTGTCGGCGGATGGATTTATGAAGGATGAGGTTAATCATAGAATTGATGAGGGAAAAAAGTGAGTGGTGCGTTGAGGTATATGTGGAGTCAAAAAACGTTATCTATGGAGGCAAAGAAGGGAATGTATGAAAGTATAGTAGTACCAACAATCTTATATAGATGTGAAGCTTGGGTGGTAAATGCAGCAGCGAGGAGACGGTTGGAGGCAGTGGAGATGTCCTGTCTAAGGGCAATGTGTGGTGTAAATATTATGCAGAAAATTCGGAGTGTGGAAATTAGGAGAAGGTGTGGAGTTAATAAAAGCATTAGTCAGAGGGCAGAAGAGGGGTTGTTGAGGTGGTTTGGTCATTTAGAGAGAATGGATCAAAGTAGAATGACATGGAAAGCATATAAATCTATAGGGGAAGGAAAGAGGGGTAGGGGTCGTCCTCGAAAGGGTTGGAAAGAGGGGGTAAAGGAGGTTTTGTGGGCGAGGGGCTTGGACTTCCAGCAAGCGTGCATGAGCGTGTTAGATAGGAGTGAATGGAGACGAATGATACTTGGGACCTGACGATCTGTTGGAGTGTGAGCAGGGTAATATTTAGTGAAGGGATTCAGGGAAACGGTTATTTTCATATAGTCGGACTTGAGTCCTGGAAATGGGAAGTACAATGCCTGCACTTTAAAGGAGTGGTTTGGGATATTGGCAGTTTGGAGGGATATGTTGTGTATCTTTATATGTGTATGCTTCTAGACTGTTGTATTCTGAGCACCTCTGCAAAAGCAGTGATAATGTGTGAGTGTGGTGAAAGTGTTGAATGATGATGAAAGTATTTTCTTTTTGGGGATTTTCTTTTTTTTTTGGGTCACCCTGCCTCGGTGGAAGACGATCGACTTGTTGAAATATATATATATATATATATATATATATATATATTATATATATATATATATATATATATATATATATATATATATATATATATATATATATATGCAAGGAATTCGCGAGAGCATGCGAAATATACACAAACACTGATCTCTGTGTGTGTATTATATATATATATATATATATTATATATATATATATATATATATATATATATATATATATATATATATATTATATATATATATATATTATTATATATATATATATATTATATATATTTATTATATATATATATATATTTATATTATATTATATATATATTTATATATTAATAAATTAGTCTGAATTTAAGAAATGTTTTCTAAAACATCGTTTTGTCTTATCAGAGTTTGATTTTTTATGTTATATTATACAGCTTCAAATTTAATTAATTTTCATTGTAGTTGAGAGTTGAGCTTCACGTGACCACACACTCCAGTGTCTGCTTTATGTATGTTAAAACCGTCTTGAAGATTATGAGCAGTGTTGACCAACTAGTGTTCATGTTAGGTAATATTTCACTGTACTCACTTAATTGTGGTTGCAGGGGTCGAGACTCAGCTCCTGGCCCCGCCTCTTCACTGATCGCTACTAGGTCCTCTCTCTGCTTCCTGAGCTTTGTCATACCTCGTCTTATAGCTATGTATGGTTCCTGCCTCCACTACATCACTTGCTAGACTATTCCACTTCCTGACAAATCTATGACTGAAGAAATACTTCCTAGCATCCCTGTGACTCGTCTGAGTCTTCAGTTTCTAATTGTGAACCTTTGTTTCTGTGTCCCCTCTTTGGAACATCCTGTCTCTGTCCACCTTATCTATTTCACGCAGTATTTTGTATGTCGTTATCATGTCTCCCCTGACCCTCCTGTCCTCCAGTGTCGTCAGGGCGATTTCCCTCAACCTTTCTTCGTAGGACACTTCCCTGAGCTCCAGAACTAGCCTTGTTGCAAACCTTTGCACTTTCTCTAATTTCTTGACGTGCTTGACCAGGTGTGGGTTCCAAGCTGGTGCTGCATACTGGTGTGGGTGTGTGTGTACTCACCTAATTGTACTCACCTAATTGTGGTTGCAGGGATCGAGACTCAGCTCCTGGCCCCGCCTCTTCACTGATCGCTACTAGGTCCTCTCCTTCTCTGCTTCCTGAGCTTTGTCATACCTCTTCTTAAAACTATGTATGGTTCCTGCCTCCACTACTTCACTTGCTAGGCTATTCCACTTCCTGACGACTCTATGACTGAAGAAATACTTCCTAACGTCCCTGTGACTCGTCTGAGTCTTCAGCTTCCAGTTGTGACCCCTTGTTTCTGTGTCCCCTCTCTGGAACATCCTGTCTCTGTCCACCTTGTCTGTTCCCCGCAGTATCTTGTATGTCGTCATCATGTCTCCCTGACCCTTCTGCCCTGTGTGTGTGGAGAGAGAGAGAGAGAGAGAGAAGAGAGAGAGAGAGAGAAGAGAGAGGAGAGAGAAGGAGAGAGAGAGAGAAGAGGAGAGAGAGAGAGAGAGAGGAGGAGAGAGAGAGAGAGACACAACAAGAGGGAGTAGACGGAAATACATGACTGTACTTCAGAAGATCATTCAGAGAGATCATTAGGAGAGAGTATAGAATAGTACGAGATTTCACGAACAAAGTCAAGTACAAAGGAAACTCCCACTGACTGCTTACTTCTTTCCAAATCACTTATTGGAGATCATTTTTTAGTTAGGAACATCTAGAATAAACTTTGTACAGGGATAGAGATCAGAAAGTGAAGTAGAAGAAGGGCAAAATGAAAACGATGCCACAGATGAGAGAAAATGCTATAAAGGAGATATGTGAGGTAGCATGATTCTTGAACTTAATTAAGGGAACCTTTTAACCTTTCCACTTACCTTGGAGCATCAATACGGTTCAGAAAAGCAGATGAGCTGTTAAGATCACTAGGGATAGTACTGGTTCCAAGATCGAGTTGGGGAGAGATGGACATGAGGTGCTTTGAAGAGTGTGGTACCAGAGATTGAAAAACGAATCACTAGGAGCGATTCTCTGCCTATGATTCTTGTGATTAACCTTGAGGCAGATCCAGCGTTTTTCGACTTCACAGACTCTTTGGGGCCATCCAATTACGGTTTTAGGAATAGTCTACTTCTGCCCGATTTCTGGTTAAACCTCTTCACTATGTGGCATAGTACTGGATTTCCAGATCGTTGTGTAGTGCATGGACATTACTGGCTGCTTTCAGACACAGTGTGTACAGAGACTTGGATAAACTGAACACTGGAGTGCTGGATCTGCACTATGCATTCATAGTGATTACCTTTGAGGTAGATCTTAGGAGTAGTTTTCAATGAGACAGTTCAAAAGACACTCTTTTGGTGCCAGTTTTTCACAGGGAAGTGTACTTGGGCCATTGTATGGAATGTCTACTTCAATGACCTTTTTCAGGTCATACCAGAATCACACGCATATGCTGACTACTGTACTCTGACATTTACTTCTCCAAGGGAGGAAATGCTATCTGCTCTTAATTACATCAATCACCAGCTTATAGCTATATCAGCCTGGGGAAAACGATGACAGATTATATCTGCTTCTGAGAAAACACAAAGGATAACGGCCTCTAGGCGCCATAATGGTAATGCTGGAGCAGTATTAAGAATGAAGGGGAAAGTGTTGGAACCCGGGAATGAGGTTCATATCCTTGGGACGAAATTTGATTCCAAACTATGAAGAACTGCTTAGTAAATCTCGCAAACAATGCGACCAGGAAGCTTACGGCGCTTAGATATATTTTTCATCTGCTCGATAGTAGAGGCTGCAAGACTCTGTATGAGGCACAAGTGTGCTCACCTTAAGCATGCTCCACTTTCTTGGATTGCCTGCCCCCCGTTTCACCTACGACGTTTTGACATAATAGAGAACAGAGCAAGATGACTCGCCTCTTGTCTGGACCTGGCCTGGACAGGTCTGGGATTTCAGGAGAGCCTTCAACACCAGAAAGATTTGGGTGGCTTTACAACAATGTACAATATCAATGTTGTTAAGGTACCACGCTTCTACACAACAAGACGGGCAGCGAACAGCAACTACACGTTAGTTGTACCCTTGTCAAGAACATCACTTCATTTGAGGTCATTCATTCCGAGAACGACCCGAGTCTGGAACATGTTCGCACAGCATATTGACATCGATGAGATAAAATCAGTTGACCAAACGAAATCGCTGGCTCACAGAGGCTCCACCTTCATCCTATTCCCTATTTGTATGTCCCATAACAATTAAAAAGACTTTTAAATGAGTTGAGGTAGGTAACAGCTCAATAACTTGTAAATATAGGTAGGAACTCATAACGTAACCCTATGAAACCATTATGTAAATGCAGAGGGAGAGAGAGAAAGAGAGAGAGAGAGAGAGAGAGAGAGAGAGAGAGAGAGAGAGAGAGAGAGAGAGAGAGAGAGAGTTCCACCAGAGGCGTCGTAAGGGGGGGGGGGCGCCCCGGGTGACACCATTTAGGGGGTGACACTATAGAGCCTCTAAAAAACGGTAACACTAATGACCAAAGCCATACTGCAGCAACCTAAGAGAAAAATACTTCGTTTCTATATAGCCTATTATAGGATTACATACTACAAATAGGCCTATATAAGGAAAATCATTGATTTTGATGATGTGATAGATGATTCTGCAGGATTGAAGGCAAGGAAATGTAATACCAGATTCTTTGAGATGTTACCTGTACTCAAGGTTAAATCGGAATTAGTGTTTTTCTTTATTTTACAAGTTTTTTTTTCACTGTTGAAGAATAATAATAAATGTAGGATCAGTTGGTGTACTTAAAGTGGTATTTAAGATTATATTTCCTCAATATTACTACGATTATTTATTTTATCATTAATAAAGTTCGGTTTATGGCCTTTAAACGTTCTCATTGTTAAACATTATTAACTGGTCATGCAGCAGTGATGTAACTGGTCATGCAGCAGTGATGTAACTGGTCATGCAGCAGTGATGTAACTGGTCATGCAGCAGTGATGTAACTGGTCATGCAGCAGTGATGTAACTGGTCATGCAGCAGTGATGTAACTGGTCATGCAACAGTGATGTAACTGGTCATGCAACAGTGATGTAACTGGTCATGCAGCAGTGATGTAACTGGTCATGCAGCAGTGATGTAACTGGTCATGCAGCAGTGATGTAACTGGTCATGCAGCAGTGATGTAACTGGTCATGCAGCAGTGATGTAACTGGTCATGCAGCAGTGATGTCAATGGTCATGCAGCAGTGATGTAACTGGTCATGCAGCAGTGATGTCACTGGTCATGCAGCAGTGATGTAACTGGTCATGCAGCAGTGATATAACTGGTCATGCAGCAGTGATGTAACTGGTCATGCAGCAGTGATGTAACTGGTCATGCAGCAGTGATGTAACTGGTCATGCAGCAGTGATGTAACTGGTCATGCAGCAGTGATGTCAATGGTCATGCAGCAGTGATGTAACTGGTCATGCAGCAGTGATATAACTGGTCATGCAGCAGTGATGTAACTGGTCATGCAGCAGTGATGTAACTGGTCATGCAGCAGTGATGTAACTGGTCATGCAGCAGTGATGTAACTGGTCATGCAGCAGTGATGTAACTGGTCATGCAGCAGTGATGTAACTGGTCATGCAGCAGTGATGTAACTGGTCATGCAGCAGTGATGTAACTGGTCATGCAGCAGTGATGTAACTGGTCATGCAGCAGTGATGTCAATGGTCATGCAGCAGTGATGTAACTGGTCATGCAGCAGTGATGTCACTGGTCATGCAGCAGTGATGTAACTGGTCATGCAGCAGTGATATAACTGGTCATGCAGCAGTGATGTAACTGGTCATGCAGCAGTGATGTAACTGGTCATGCAGCAGTGATGTAACTGGTCATGCAGCAGTGATGTAACTGGTCATGCAGCAGTGATGTAACTGGTCATGCAGCAGTGATGTAACTGGTCATGCAGCAGTGATGTAACTGGTCATGCAGCAGTGATGTAACTGGTCATGCAGCAGTGATGTAACTGGTCATGCAGCAGTGATGTAACTGGTCATGCAGCAGTGATGTAACTGGTCATGCAGCAGTGATGTAACTGGAGTTTACTCCCCCATCATCCCCCCGCCCTTGGATTTCATGGGGGTGACACCAGAGATGCCACCCCGGGTGACACCAACTCGAGCGACGCCTCTTGAGTTCCACCATAAAACACAGATGTGGAATTTTTTTTATATAATTTTCCTAAATTTAGCATGTGTAAATATGAATAATATAATAACTGCATATTAAAATGTGATGCTGATTTGACCCTTCAAGAAATATTGTGTGAAGGAGGGTGTGCAGCGGCCGCGGAGTGATACAGGGAAAGGACGCCACAGTGAATTAAGATATGAACACTGGCCGTTTAGTGGCGGCAAGTAATCCGGTATCATCAAGGCCATAATTGAGTGTTTCGGCCCGAATTTGTAATAGGAACCCGTGTTTATGTCACCTACTGAATAATTGGGACAAAATCTGTGGGACGTCTAAAATTACGTGTGGATAGTGAAAAACATAGGAGACTATGCCATCACTCACAGGGAAGTACGCCATTGTACTTTCATTTAGATTTCTTACTGGCCAGTGTAGGTTTCTATATGTTAGGTAGGCATTGTGGCATGATTCAACTACAATAATTAAATAGTAAGTGGTAATACGAATTTCTTTCCTAATAACACTATTGTATTATATGTATTGTACAATAATTATATTCTGTGTACTCAGCAAGCCAAATAATATAGTCCACACTATTTTATAATTTACCATTATTGGTATTAATGTTTAATATTATAATTATTAATTTAATGTCAGGGCAAGCTTTTTTGTGAATGATGATGGAGTGGGTATTGAAGGAGTGTGCAGCGCTGTATAGCCCTTGTGGCTTAGCGCTTCTTTTTGATTATAATATAATAATAATATTGAAGGAGTGACAGTCTTGTGACCTACTGTGACAAAGTTCCACTTCATCTAAATTACTTACACGTAATAATTCAGATAATACCCTAGTAAACTTGATGCAGGTAATTTCTCACAACAGACGTGGCTTATCGCTGCTAGAGCAGGATGTATCTTGTATCAACTAATGTAACACACATGACATTGTTACACTGCTGCTCACCCACTTTACTGGTATGCAATACCGACAAGATGAGGAAATATGACACGCGTCAACACCTGGATACCTAATATAATAATAATCTTTATTTCTACCAGTACATGTACAAGGTATACAGGCCTAGTTGACGTCCATGACACTACTATATAGAAAGCCCCCTTGTTATGCGGAGCATTTCGGGCAAATTAGGTAAATTTTGTCCCAGGATGCGACCCACACCAGCCAACTAAACACCCAGGTACCTATTTTACTGATGGGTGAACACTGGACAGCAGGTATGTTATGGAAACACGTCCTAATGTTTTCCAGCCATACCGGGTGATCGATCCCCAGACCTCAGCATGTGAGCTGAGTCCGGAGGCGATCCAGCTACTATGTTGCACATGTGTTTTAATGAGAAGTAGGAAAAAATGTGAGGTACACATACACCGTGCACCTTCAACACGTACACACACCGTGCACTTTCAACACGTACACACACCGTGCACCTTCAACACGTACACACCGTGAACCCTCAACACGTACACACACCGTGCACCTTCAGCACGTACACACACCGTGTACTTTCAACACGTACACACACGGCGCACTTTCAACACGTACACACACCGTGCACCTTCAACACGTATACACACCGGTCACCTTCAGCACGTACACACCGTGCACCTTCAACACGTACACAGCGTGAACCCTCAACACGTACACACCGTGCTCCTTCAGCACGTACGTACACCGTGCACCTTCAGCACGTACACCATGAACCTTCAACACGTACACACACCGTGAACCCTCAACACGTACACACACCATGCACCTTCAACACGTACACACACCGTGAACCCTCAACACGTACACACACCGTGCACCTTCAACACGTACACACACCATGAACCTTCAACACGTACACACACCGTGCACCTTCAACACGTACACACACCGCGCACCTTCAACACGTACACATACCGTGAACCCTCAACATGTACACACACCATGAACCCTCAACTCGTACACACACAACCTTCAACACGTACACACACTTCACCTTCAACACGTACACACACTGCACTTTAAACACGTACACACACTGCACCTTCAACACGTACACACACTGCACCTTCAACACGTACACACACTGCACCTTCAACACGTACACACACCGTGCACCTTCAACACGTACACACACCATGAACCCTCAACACGTACACACACCACTTTCAACACGTACACACACTGCACCTTCAACACGTACACACACTGCACCTTCAACAAGTACACACACACCGTGCACCTTCAACACATACACACACCGTGCACCTTCAACACGTACACATACCGTGAGCCCTCAACACGTACACACACCATGAACCCTCAACACGTACACACACTGCACCTTCAACATGTACACAGCGTGAACCCTCAACACGTACACACCGTGCACCTTCAGCACGTACGTACACCGTGCACCTTCAGCACGTACACACCGTGAACCCTCAACACGTACACACACCGTGCACTTTCAACACGTACACACCGTGCACCTTCAACACGTACACACACCATGAACCCTCAACACGTACACATACAGTGCACCTTCAACACGTACACACACCGTGCACCTTCAACACGTACACACACCGTGAACCCTCAACACGTACACACACCATGCACCTTCAACACGTACACACACCGTGAACCCTCAACACGTACACACACCGTGCACCTTCAACACGTACACACACCATGAACCTTCAACACGTACACACACCGTGCACCTTCAACACGTACACATACCGTGCACCCTTAACACGTACACACACCATGAACCCTCAACTCGTACACACACCACCTTCAACACGTACACACACTTCACCTTCAACACGTACACACACTGCACCTTCAACACGTACACACACTGCACCTTCAACACGTACACACACTGCACCTTCAACACGTACACACACCGTGCACCTTCAACACGTACACACACCATGAACCCTCAACACGTACACACACCACTTTCAACACGTACACACACTGCACCTTCAACACGTACACACACTGCACCTTCAACACGTACACACACACCGTGCACCTTCAACACGTACACACAATATGAACCCTCAACACGTACACACACCGTACACCTTCAACACGTACACACACCGTGCACCTTCAACACGTACACATACCGTGAACCCTCAACACGTACACACACCATGAACCCTCAACACGTACACACACTGCACCTTCAACATGTACACACACTGCACTTTCAACACGTGCACACACTGCACTTTCAACACTTACACACACTGCACCTTCAACACGTACACACACTGCACCTTCAATACGTACACACACTGCACCTTCAACACGCACACACACTGCACCTTCAACACGTACACACACCGTGCACCTTCAACACGTACACACACATGAACCCTCAACACGTACACATACAGTGCACCTTCAACACGTACACACACCGTGCACCTTCAACACGTACACACACCGTGAACCCTCAACACGTACACACACCGTGCACCTTCAACACGTACACACGCCGCGCACCTTCAACACGTACACATACCGTGAACCCTCAACACGTACACACACCATGAACCCTCAGCTCGTACACACACTGCACCTTCAACACGTACACACACACCGTGCACCTTCAACACGTACACACAATATGAACCCTCAACACGTACACACACCGTACACCTTCAACACGTACACACACCGTGCACCTTCAACACGTACACATACTGTGAACCCTCAACACGTACACACACCATGAACTCTCAACACGTACACACACCGTGAACCCTCAACATGTACACACACCATGCACCTTCAACACGTACACACACCGTGAACCCTCAACACGTACACACACCATGCACCTTCAACACGTACACACACCGTGAACCCTCAACACGTACACACACCATGCACCTTCAACACGTACACACACCATGAACCTTCAACACGTACACACACCGTGCACCTTCAACACGTACACACACCGCGCACCTTCAACACGTACACACACCATGAACCCTCAACTCATACACACACTGCACCTTCAACACGTACACACACTGCACCTTCAACACGTACACACACTGCACCTTCATCACGTACACACACTGCACCTTCAACACGTACACACACTGCACCTTCAACACGTACACACACTGCACCTTCAACACGTACACACACTGCACCTTCAACACGTACACACACTGCACCTTCAACACGTACACACACTGCACCTTCAACACGTACACACACTGCACCTTCAACACGTACACACACTGCACCTTCATCACGTACACACACTGCACCTTCAACACGTACACACACTGCACCTTCAACACGTACACACACTGCACCTTCATCACGTACACACACTGCACCTTCAACACGTACACACACTGCACCTTCAACACGTACACACACTTCACCTTCAACACGTACACACACTGCACTTTAAACACGTACACACACTGCACCTTCAACACGTACACACACTGCACCTTCAACACGTATACACACTGCACCTTCAACACGCACACACACCATGAACCCTCAACACGTACACACACCACTTTCAACACGTACGCACACTGCACCTTCAACACGTACACCCACTGCACCTTCAACACGTACACACACACCGTGCACATTCAACACGTACACACACCATGAACCCTCAACACGTACACACACCGTGCACCTTCAACACGTACACACACCGTGCACCTTCAACACGTACACATACCGTGAACCCTCAACAAGTACACACACCATGAACCCTCAACACGTACATACACTGCACCTTCAACACGTACACATACTGCACCTTCAACACGTACATACACTGCACCTTCAACACGTACATACACTGCACCTTCAACACGTACACACACTGCACCTTCAACACGTACACACACTGCACCTTCATCACGTACACACACTGCACCTTCAACACGTACACACACTGCACCTTCAACACGTACACACACTGCACCTTCAACACGTACACACACTGCACCTTCAACACGCACACACACTGCACCTTCAACACTTACACACACTGCACCTTCAACACGTACACACACTGCACCTTCAATACGTACACACACTGCACCTTCAACACGCACACACACTGCACCTTCAACACGTGCACACACCGTGCACCTTCAACACGTACACACACCATGAACCCTCAACACATACACACACTGCACTTTCAACACGTACACACACTGCACCTTCAACACGTACACACACCGTGCACCTTCAACACGTACACACACCATGAACCCTCAACACGTACACACACCGTGCACCTTTAACACGTACACACAACGTGCACCTTCAACAAGTACACATACCGTGAACTTTCAACACGTACACACACCATGAACCCTCAACACGTACACATACTGCACCTTCAACACGTACACACACTGCACCTTCAACACGTACACACACTGCACCTTCAACACATACACACACCACCTTCAACACGTACACACACTGCACTTGCAACACGTACACACACTGCACCTTCAACACGTACACACACTGTACCTTCAACACGTACACACACTGCACCTTCAACACGTACACACACCACCTTCAACACGTACACACACTGCACCTTCAACACGTACACACACTGCACCTTCAACACGTACACACACTGCACCTTCAACACGTACACACACTGCACCTTCAACACGTACACACACACCGTGCACCTTCAACACGTACACACAATATGAACCTTCAACACGTACACACACCACTTTCAACACGTACACACACTGCACCTTCAACACGTACACACACTGCACCTTCAACACGTACACACACTGCACCTTCATCACGTACACACACTGCACCTTCAACACTTACACACACTGCACCTTCAACACGTACACACACTGCACCTTCATCACGTACACACACTGCACCTTCATCACGTACACACACTGCACCTTCCACACGTACATACACTGCACCTTCATCACGTACACACACTGCACCTTCAACACGTACACACACTGCACCTTCATCACGTACACACACTGCACCTTCAACACTTACACACACTGCACCTTCAACACGTACACACACTGCACTTCATCACGTACACACACTGCACCTTCATCACGTACACACACTGCACCTTCAACACGTACATACACTGCACCTTCAACACGTACACACACTGCACCTTCAACACTTACACACACTGCACCTTCAACACGTACACACACTGCACCTTCATCACGTACACACACTGCACCTTCAACACGTACATACACTGCACCTTCAACACGTACACACACTGCACCTTCAACACGTACACACACTGCACCTTCATCACGTACACACACTGCACCTTCATCACGTACACACACTGCACCTTCAACACGTACACACACTGCACCTTCATCACGTACACACACTGCACCTTCAACACGTACACACACTGCACCTTCAACACGTACACACACTGCACCTTCAACACGTACACACTCACATACGGAAGCAAGATGATACAAACATAAGAACCTTCAAGAGGGTCGAATCTGAGGAGCCAGAGTTACCGCCCTTTTCCTTGGATCAAACCTCATTACTCCCTTGTTCCTCAGCCGTTGTAGAACCAATACTGTTCAATGTTTGCTAATAACAACAACAACAACAATAATAATAATAGTGATAATAATAATAATAATAATAATAATAATTATTATTATTATTATTATAATTATAATAATTAAAATTGTTTGATATAGTTAAGAATATACAGTAGAAAGATACAAAATAACTAGAAACATATAAGCTAGATAAAAATGCTTTATTATTACAAAAGAATAATAAGAAATAAAACAAATGAACACTAGGAAGCGCTTGAACTGTTGTTGTTGTTGAGGAAGACGACCCTCAAGGTCAAGCTATATAATGTTAAGTGCTGTTATATCGTCGCGGCTTTCTTGATCCAAGGAATTGGACCTTCGCTCCCTTTCCTTTGATTGAACCTGGTTGCCTGCCATTTCCGTACGGGATCGCACAGCGATCCCGTACGGGTCTATCGCTTCCCGAGGAAATTAGTGATTATAATATTGAGGAAGGCGAGTTGGAACAATGGAAAATGTCATCTGTGTACCAGTGTGTGTATCATCTGTGTACCAGTGTGTATCATCTGTGTACCAGTGTGTGTATCATCTGTGTACCAGTGTGTATCATCTGTGTACCAGTGTGTGTATCATCTGTGTACCAGTGTGTATCATCTGTGTACCAGTGTGTGTATCATCTGTGTACCAGTGTGTATCATCTGTGTACCAGTGTGTGTATCATCTGTGTACCAGTGTGTGTCATCTGTGTACCAGTGTGTGTATCATCTGTGTACCAGTGTGTGTATCATCTGTGTACCAGTGTGTGTATCATCTGTGTACCAGTGTGTGTATCATCTGTGTACCAGTGTGTCATCTGTGTACCAGTGTGTGTCATCTGTGTACCAGTGTGTGTATCATCTGTGTACCAGTGTGTGTATCATCTGTGTACCAGTGTGTGTATCATCTGTGTACCAGTGTGTGTGTCATCTGTGTACCAGTGTGTGTATCATCTGTGTACCAGTGTGTGTATCATCTGTGTACCAGTGTGTGTATCATCTGTGTACCAGTGTGTGTATCATCTGTGTACCAGTGTGTGTGTCATCTGTGTACCAGTGTGTGTATCATCTGTGTACCAGTGTGTGTATCATCTGTGTACCAGTGTATGTATCATCTGTGTACCAGTATGTGTATCATCTGTGTACCAGTGTATGTATCATCTGTGTACCAGTATGTGTATCATCTGTGTACCAGTGTATGTATCATCTGTGTACCAGTGTATGTATCATCTGTGTACCAGTGTATGTATCATCTGTGTACCAGTGTATGTATCATCTGTGTACCAGTATGTGTATCATCTGTGTACCAGTGTATGTATCATCTGTGTACCAGTATGTGTATCATCTGTGTACCAGTGTATGTATCATCTGTGTACCAGTGTGTGTGTCATCTGTGTTCCAGTGTTTACCTGGACCTGGAGTTTACCTGGAGAGAGTTCCGGGGGTCAACGCCCCCGCGGCCCGGTCTGTGACGAGGCCTCCTGGTGGATCAGAGCCTGATCAACCAGGCAGTTGCTGCTGGCTGCACGCAAACCAACGTACGAGCCACAGCCCGGTTGGTCAGGAACCGACTTTAGGTGCTTGTCCAGTGCCAGCTTGAAGACTGCCAGGGGTCTGTTGTAATCCCCCTTATGTATGCTGGGAGGCAATTGAACAGTCTCGGGCCCCTGACACTTATTGTATGGTCTCTTAACGTGCTAGTGACACCCCTGCTTTTCATTGGGGGGATGTTGCATCGTCTGCCAAGTCTTTTGCTTTCGTTTGTGAGTGATTTTCGTGTGCAAGTTTTTGGTACTAGTCCTCTAGGATTTTCAGGTGTATATAATCATGTATCTCTCCCGCCTGCGTTTCAGGGAATACAGGTTTAGGAACCTCAAGCGCTCCCAGTAATTGAAGTGTTTTATCTCCGTTATGCGCGCCGAGAAGGTTCTCTGTACATTTTCTAGGTCAGCAATTTCACCTGCCTTGAAAGGTGCTGTTAGTGTGCAGCAATATTCCAGCCTAGATAGAAGAAGTAACCTGAAAAAGTGTCATCATGGGCTTGGCCTCCCTAGTTTTGAAGGTTCTCTTATCCATCCTGTCATTTTTCTAGCAGATGCGATTGATACAATGTTATGGTCCTTGAAGGTGAGATCCTCCGACATGATCACTCCCAGGTCTTTGACGTTGGTGTTTCGCTTGTTTTGTGGCCAGAATTTGTTTTGTACTCTGATGAAGATTTAATTTCCTCGTGTTTACATATCTGAGTAATTGAAATTTCTCATCGTTGAACTTCATATTGTTTTCTGCAGCCCACTGAAAGATTTGGTTGATGTCCGCCTGGAGCCTTGCAGTGTCTGCAATGGAAGACACTGTCATGCAGATTCGGGTGTCATCTGCAAAGGAAGAAAAACGGTTGCTGAGGCTGACATCCTTGTCTATGTCGGATATGAGGATGAGGAACAAGATGGGAGCGAGTACTGTGCCTTGTGGAACAGAGCTTTTCACGTAGCTGCCTCGGACTTTACTCTGTTGACGACTACTCTCTGTGTTCTTTAGTGGGGAAATTATAGATCCATCGACCGACTTTTCCTGTTATTCCTTTAGCACGCATTTTGTGCGCTATTACGCCATGGTCACACTTGTCGAAGGCTTTTGCAAAGTCTGTATTATTACATCTGCATTCTTTTGTTTTCTAGTGCATTTAGGCCCTTGTCGTAGTGATCCAACAGTTGAGACAGGAGCGACCTGTTCTAAACCATGTTGCCTGGGTTGTGTAACTGATGGGTTTCTAGATGGGTGGTGAACTTGCTTCTTAGGACCTTTCAAAGATTTTTATGATATGGGATGTTAGTGCTATTGGTCTGTATTCTTTGCTGTTGCTTTACTGCCCCTTTGTGGAGTGGGCTATGTCTGTTGTTTTTAGTAACTGTGGGACGACCCCCGTGTCCATGCTCCCTCTTCATAGGATGGGAAAAAGGGTCTGATAGGGGCTTCTTGCAGTTCTTGATGAACAAGGAGTTCCATGAGTCTGGCCCTGGGACGAGTGCATGGGCATGTCATTTTATCGCCTGTTCGAGTCATTTGGCGTCAGGATTAACATCGGATAGGCTTGTGTTAATCAAATTTTGTGGCTCTTCATAAAAAATTCATTTTGATTTTCGACTCTCAGTCTGGTTAGCGGCTTGCTAAAAACTGAGTCATATTGGGACTTGAGTATTCACTCATTTCCTTGCTGTCATCTGTGTGGGGACCCTTTCTTGTTTAAGTAAGGACCCAATGCTGGACGTTGTTCTCGACTGATTTGGCTTTGGAGGGGAAATATTTTGGGGGTTTCTTTCGATTTCATTTATGGCTTTTAGTTCTTCCCGCGATTCCTGACTCCTATAAGATTCCTTTAGCTTAAGTTCGATGCTTGCTATTTCTCTGACCAGTGTCTCTCTACGCATTGCAGATATATTGACCTCTTTTAGCCGCTCTGTTATTCTTTTCCGTCGCCTGTAAAGGGAGCGCCTCTCTCTTTCTATTTTACATCTACTCCTCCTTTTTCTTAGAGGAATAAGCCTTGTGCATACAACGAGTGCCACCAAGTTAATCTGTGTGTGTATCATCTGTGTACCAGTGTGTGTGGTCATCTGTGTACCAGTGTGTGTGTCATCTGTGTATCAGTGTGTGGTGTCTGTGCTTGTACCAGTGTGTGGCGTCTGTGGTTGTACCATTGTGTGGTGTCTATGGTTGTACCAGTGTGTGGTGTCTGTGGTTGTACCAGTGTGTGATGTCTATGGTTGTACCAGTGTGTGGCGTCTGTAATTGTACCAGTGTATGGTATCTGTGGTTGCACCAGTGTGTGATGTCTATGGTTGTACGAGTGTGTGGCGTCTGTGGTTGTACCAGCGTGTGGCGTCTGTGGTTGTACCAGTGTGTGGTGTCTATGGTTGTATCAGTGTGTGATGTCTATGGTTGTACCAGTGTGTGTTTTAGGGTTGTACCAGTTTGTGGTGTTGTGGTTGTCCCAGTGTGTGTGTTGGGGTTTTGTACCATTTTGTGTGGTGTCTGTGGTTGTACCAGTGTGTGATGTCTGTGGTTGTAGCAGTGTGTGATATCTATGGTTGTACCAGTGTGTGTCTATGGTTGTACCAGTGTGTGGTGTCTATGTTTGTACCAGTGTGTGATGTCTGTGGTTGTAGCAGTGTGTGGTGTCTGTAGTTGTACTAGTGTGTATGGTGTCTGTGATTGTACCAGTGGTCGGTGTCTGGTTGTAGCAGTGTGTAGTGTCTGTATTTGTACCAGTGTGTGGTATCTGTGGTGTACCATTGTTCGTTGTCTGGTTGTACCAGTGTGTGGTGTCTGTTGTTGTACCTGTGTGCGGTATCTGGTTGTACCAATGTGTGGTGTCTGTGGTTGTACCAGTGCGTGGTGAATTAGACACATATGCAACACTTGGGTATTTTTAATAAGGAAACGTTTCGCCACACAGTGAATTCATCAGTCCATACAAAGGAGAATGGTGAAGAATAGGAGGAGTTTGAGGTAATCAGTCCCTCAGTCTTGAGTCGATGTGGTCAGTCCATTAATCTTGAAAAGAATACAGCATATCTGCGGAGAAGTAGCTTATATACTGTAGGCAGGAGAGGTGCAGCAGTAGTAGGTGGTGTCACATTTGTCCAATGTGGAAGTAGGTCGTGCCCAAGAGTTAGGCAAGTGAAGAATTCCCTGTATTAAGATCCCAAGATGTTGCTATGTCAGACTGAATGTAGACGAATGGTTCAGAGAACCGACAAATTTATTAAATAGACACATGCAACACTTGGGTATCTTTAATGAGGAAATGTTTCGACACACAGTGGATCCACACAGTGGATCTTAATACAAGGAATTCTTCACTTGCCTAACCCTTGGGCACGACCTACTTCCACAGTGGACAAATGTGACACCACCTACTACTGCTGCACATCTCCTGTCTACAGTATATAAGCTACTTCTCCGCAGATATGCTGTATTCTTTTCAAAATTAATGGACTGACCACATCGACTCAAGACTGAGGGACTGATTACCTCAAACTCCTTGTTCTTCACCATTCTCCTTTGTATGGACTGATTAAGCCACTGTGTGGCGAAACGTTTCCTCATTAAAGATACCCAAATGTTGCATATGTTATTTTTTTATGTGTACAAATGGTAGACTTGAATTGTAGATATTTTTAAGCATTCATCATTTTACAAAAGTGTGTGGCCTGCGAAGCTTGCCAAGCCAAGCTTGCTTAGACAAGTAAAATATGCCCCGACCCTACCAAAATTAAATTTGTTCCCACTCCTGTTATTATTATAAATTTATATTTGCTAAATATTCCTTGAATCCATAGAAAAAGTGCATATTTGTTTAGTACTTGATTCCCTCTGTTTAGCTAATCAACTTCCTTACTATCCATTACAAGAGGTTTCTAAATATCGTTTGATCAAGTGACAAGTGTATCATTCTCAGTTTGATTAGTGATTTTTGGTTTCAGCTATCACTTTCATTACTTTTCAGTAATAGTTGTTTATATGTTTTCCAAATAATGTTTTGATTATAGGTAATTGTGTAATAACCTAATGTTTGATTATGTCCTTGACATTTTGGTGTTCAGTATGTGCTCACCGGTTTAAAGTTATAAACCATGTAATGGATGTTGTGTGGAAATTATGTAATATCCCATCTCCCAAATTAGTTTCACTGTGTAATTTGAATATACATAATTGTATTGAAAATGAGCAGGTTTGGCCCTTGGGAGAAATTTTCATGTCACAAGGAAGGTGTGCCTAGTCCAGCCGTTGGCAGGTGATTACAGGCAGGTGGTGTGATCCATTCAGTAATTAAATGGTAAGTGGTAATACGAATTTCTTTTCTAATACCATTATAATTTATGTACAATAATTATATTCTGTGTACCCAGCAAGACAAATCATATACAGTTCACATTATTTTATAATTTACCAATATTGGTATTAATGTTTAATATTGTAATTATTAATTTAATGTCAGGTCTAGCTTTTTGTGAGAGTAGTGATGGAGTGGGCATCGAGGGAGTGACAGTTCTCTGACCTACTGTGACTAAGGCCAGTTTAACTCGCATAAATTACTTGCACTTAATAATTCAGGTAATACCCTGTAAACCTTCATGCAGGTAATTTCTCACATAATAATTCATAGATGTAATTTTAACTATAACTTTTAAAGGGGTGAACCGGTAAGCCAGTGGAAGACTTCGGTCAGATGACCAAAAGCTCCAGCTGCGGGTCATCATATGAATAAGACCAGCATCAGGAAACACTTGTCCTGTTCCTGACAAACCTTACCTAACCTAACGTAAGGACACTAATGGTCTTTTAGGATTTAATATGTCCGTTCATAAAGCCTCATTCATTGTGTCCGTCCCTTGGATTATTTAACTGTCGGTTCCTCCTACGTGCTTAATAATATACGTTGTATTTGTCACTCTATGCCATTATATATTTGAATGAGAAAAAAAATCAGTGTTTTAGTAACAGTTCCCTTCCAGATATTTTATCCAAAACTATATATAGCATTGCCATAAAATTCAAATCACGTACCTTAACATGGCCTACTGGAAAAAAAAAAAACTCTCTACTTAACTAGCTTAATCTCCGTTCTTAATAAAGACTCTAGGGGCAGTGGAACCACCTTGAGCAGATAAAAGAACTTGCTTAACCAACAACGCACTTGTGGCCGGACCCAGTGACGCGAGCCGACTTCCTGCTGAGATCAAGACGCAAGCAAACACTTAAGATATTGTTTATTGAGAGATCATTCCTCTTACAGTAGAAGTGATTCAAGTGGTAGGACAGAAATGTTTCTTCATTACAACCGTCCAAAGTGTTTCTTGCATATTTTATCCTCAACTTGAGAGTACATGTATTACGCACCTGGTTATCCCGTGGCTTCCTGTGACGTCACGGATGACGTCAGAGACTCGACTGCGGGTACACAACACTTGCATTCCTTGGTAATTATTTTCAGGAAAAACCTTGTATAGACAACTATGGAGTTTGAGTATGCGTGTGTCGCCTAACAGGTCTAAGCTCGTGCAATTCCTTCCTCCTTATTAACATAATGTTTATTCATCAGATTCATAAATGATTGTTCCTTAATAATTGTTTTAACATTTTTGAATGTGGCCAAAAGTTAGTTACACATGAAAGCTACGTTGTGGTGACTAAGGGATTTCAAGGAGGGAGAAAAAATACAACGCTTTCGTAATTAACAAGATGTGAAGTATGAACATTAAGCATAATACGGCATGAATACAAACATTTACATTCTGTGCTCACCAAGAGCGAACATTTTCAAAGTAATATTATAAACTACTGTTGGTCTTAGTATGTGTGTATTAGAGCGACTATATACACATTGTCTGAAATCGTATTGAGAGAGGGGAAAATAAACCTCAAAAAAAAAAAAAGACTATAGATAATGTCCGTTAATGGTAACCTAAAGTTCTTTGAATGTATATTATACATGTACCCCAGTTTTGACACATATTGTCTGTATTGTTCATACTCACCAAACACTGACTTGCATTTGGCCAGTTAATGTTGAATCTGAAAAATTTCAGGAATTTCAATGTGAAAAAGTGTAAAATCCTGGGGCAAGATACAAACTTGTTTTCAGATACTGCTAACCAGAACTCTCAGCGAAGCAGTGAAAACATCTTTGTAATAAGATTAATATACTGCTTAGACTGAAGAAGTTTATTTAGTCCCAATGTTGTCTATAACATTTAGATTAAGCGGCAGTTTCTGATTCTAAGATTAAAAAATGGACATAAATATGTTGAAAAATATGCAGTCAATAAAGCATAAGCGTTAATCCTCTGTATCAAGACGTGTTCTGTATGAGGACAGAACACTAAGCCTACACTCCTGACGTGTAGAAAGAGGGCGGATAAGAGAGAAGAGTACGCATGTGAATTACACCTAGAAACGGGGACATAAATCAGAAGCTATAATATTTAACTCAGATTTCTAAACTATAGATTCAGTTTGGATAAAATAAGATTTAGAAAGAATACAGAGAATTAATATTTTTGTATTAGAGTTGCAGGTGAGTACAGATGTGGAGAAGTATTTTACTTGGAAAATTTCTGCTGACGCAGGTCTCAAAATGTCTTACTCACTGCAAGGTTGTCTTTACACCCAGACTTTCCGCCAGTTTACTGATTTATCCCGTAAGAAGTAACGTGAGTAGACTTTTTTCTGATTACAGTCCACTAATTTCCAGGTATCTGTTTACTGCTCAGTAACAGATGCAGCAGGTGTTAGGAGAATTGCTCGTATGTCTTGCCTCGCCCAGGGCTTCACCTGGGCACTTAGTAATTGTGCTACCACTGAGACACAGCTTAGTTGCCCTACTGACTACCAGTCGGTCATTAAGACTGCAAGCCACTTGTATATTAACTCAAATATTCCACATATAATAGATTATGGTCCACTTTCACAATAAGTCTCAAACCTGCGTGAGGTCGTTTAATGCAAAGCCCACACAATCGACACCAAATTCTCAAGGGTAGTAAAAGACAAAAATATATAGCTGAATTTTCTTTTATATCCGCATACAAAAGTTCTTAAACTAATCACAAAAATGGCGATGAAACTACAAAGATAATTTGAGCAATTGATCACACGTACAAGAGTGTTCCTGATAGCGTTGCATTCATGAACCCTGAATCTACTCAACAGGTATATATGGATGACTAGTGAAGATGACCTATACACAAATGATTGATTATGTTATCTACAATGCTATGTCAATTGTCTGGATTAAAATTGTACAAAAAAAAAAACGTGGTTTAACATAGCTTTGAGTATGATAAAAATATAATTTAACTGATACTTAGGTAACCAGTAATATAAACAGCATAATGTTACAATAATCGGGTAACTAATACTATGTAAAATGCATATTAGAGTTAGCAAAAACTAAAATTTATTGTAGCCCTTCCAACCTCACACACTGCTAACGCAACTTTTACAAATAAAATTACCATTATCAAAGCTCCATTATAAGTTTGACAAGTTAATTACCTGATTCTGCTAAGGGACTTAACAATTGACGAAGAATATAATACCTCAAGTTTTGTGATTATGTTATGCTCACTCCTCTCCAATAAAAAAAAAAATTCATATTTTTATGTAATCAGACTGAGGAGGGCTTTTCTGGTGGGAATCTTGACAAACAATAGGCCAAGTGAGGGAGCGTGAAGGAGCCACATGGGCAGCGTGCTGCCAGTTACTGTATCAGGGCAGGTCATGGTGGGTTATATAAATTTAAGTACCTTCACAGAATACTGCCAATTTGCCCCATAAACCTCCACGCTCAGGTGATGAACCGCTGCCATTACCCAGTTTCTGGCTTAATAAACTGTGCTGTGGTAGTTTCAAAGTAACTGTCATACATGGAAAACATGGTGATATTAAATGCATATTAGCTGCTTAAAAATAAAGAGGACGGTTCACATACAAGAGGGCATAAAACATTAGGAAGATTTTCTTCGTATAACACTCGCATAATTCTTCAAAAAACAATAAGAGAAAAAGAGGGCCTAGTTAACGTATTGTATTCTCAAAACGCTGAATATAAATTCAATTTATAGACAGTTGTATATTTTTAACTTTTACTTCACTGAGAAAAATAACTTGTGCTTGTTGGGAACACATGCTATTGAGGTTAAGTACAGCAGTAGTATTTGGAATAGTAATCGATATTAGCCTCATGACTACGTCAAAAGTATCGAAATTTTTGGGCTAGTATTTGCATTTTATCACATAAGAATAAAATTGTGTTAAGTACTAGAGGTGTCCCCAAGCCATGGACCAGGTGAAGGCACTTTATGAGACAAATGCTCTCTTGGACCCAGCAAGGACTGCCAGATTTCCTCGAGCACACTATACACTCAACACTTCTTATAGTGCCCTGAGATGATTCTCTGTACACCTCTTAATTCATAGCAAAAGTTGGAGATGAAACATTTGGTGGTCTGAAATACACATACTTCACCTCCAGGCTTTGCTACTGCTTGAGAATTTGTTGTACTTGGTTTATCATATTACCATTAAGCTCATTTTCGCTCACCTAGAGATCCGACTTCTGGTGGATAATTTCCTCTTGCTCTTGTGGCTCTCTTGGAAGATGGAAATATATCATCCCGGTTATAAAAAAGGATAATACGTACTACCTTAATGCCTTGAAGCATTTAGGAAATCACAAACGTATCATTAAACCTTCATGGTATATAAAAATAAAAGAGGCTTGTATAGAAATGATCAAGGAAGACAGTGGCGCTCCATGGTGTAGCCAGACTGGATGTGCAGTGTGTTCGAGTCTGAGGTGTGGTCCTGGTGGAGGGTCAGTTTGATTACTGTCTTCACCTCCTGACGAGGGTCAGCCACAACCTGCGCTAACCTGCAATTAAAACAATTTTCATCACAAACGAATTGTAACCACTTTATAATAGCTACAATAAATTAGCTTTTAAATCAATAAGATCTTAAATATATGTAAAATACTTTTCATGCTTGTTACTTTAGTATAATCGACATTTATGCATAATGTAAGCTGGAAAATGAAAATGTATCTTCTCAGTAAAAAAGTGCTGCGTACGAAAGTTTATGAATGCATATATGGATAAAATAAAACAAGGTAAGATGATCACTCTATATTTCTGTGTCACACTGAAGCCCTCTTCCTCAAACTGAAGAGGTCCTCATTAGTAGACCAAAATACACAGTAATCTTCCTAATTTTTTCTTGTGGATTTTGTTCTTAGTGCCTTTGACCAATGTTTATTACGCTTTCGTGTACGAAAAACATGAGCATTACTTATTTCCAAGTAAAATTCTTACCGCTTTGAGGAGTATCCATCATGAAGGTAAAGTTCGACCAGAGCACTGCGGAGTCCCAGAGGACGGTCACAACTCAGCCTCAACACGTCATGGGCAGCCCTGCACACACACACACACACAACTTTATATAAATTTCTACCCAATTATTGTGCATTATTATTATTATTTTATATTACATTATTATATTTGTTATTATTATTATTATTATATTAATAGTAAAGTGGATAACCAGCAGGGGTCATACAGTGCCTAAGGAATGGGAGATAATAAGGTTCTTCCGAGAATTGGGAGATTACCTCCAGTTCCTCAGATCATAAGCCCTTTAATATACCGCCCTTGAAGGAATGTGCACCAAGATATATTTTGTGTATCCAAAATCTTAAAAAAAATAAGTTGCTTTACTATACTGAGTTTGTAATTATGAACTGATTATAAAGACTTCTTGTTTACTGAGAGCATTCTAATTTGCGCTTGGTATTTCAGTCCTGCCAGTCATAGAAAAAAAATATTTATGTAATTTTATTTAACTTCACGAAGATAGTAAGGTAAACAATGCGAACTTTATCCCTATCATGTGTTGCACACATGCCACGTTATGGCACTATACAGTTTTCTCTTATAAAAGCAACCTCTTCCATTTAAAAATATATATATTTGTACACTCTAAAATACAAACTACTGAAACATTATGAATAACAACCAACAGTGAAGTGTATAACCCAGCCCCGCTGCTACAACTTAAAATACTTATTATCAAGGTTTGGTATTACAGCTCCCATAATACATAAGGGGAATTACCAATAGACCCCTCGCTGTTTTCACGAGAAACTGGACAAATACCTAAAGTCAGTGCCCGATCAGCCGGGCTGTGGCTCGTAGGCTGGATTGCATTCGGCCAGCAATAAGTCTGGTTGATTAGTCCCTGATCCACTGGGTCCTCGACCAGAGTCGAGGACCTGGCCGCGGGGGCGTTGACCCCCGGAACAACCTCAAGGTAGTATCCATTTATACGTTCAGGGTTTTAGTAAATTTATTTTTTTCAGTGACCTTTTTTTATATTATATTAAAAATATTTTTTTTGAACATTTTAATATTTTCGAAAAATATTTTTTGAATGTTATACTTAAAAATAAGTATAATGCTGCAATATTTTTGCAACATTAACAAATATAATTGTGAGTATTATATTAAACAAGTATATATATATATATATATATATATATATATATATATATATATATATATATATATATATATATATATATATATATATATATATATATTTATATATATATTTATATATGTATATATATATTTATATATTTACACATAAAATTTTGTGAATATTAATATATCCACACAAAATTTTGTGTATAGCATAAAAAAAGGCCCTTAAAAACTTAATTTACAAAACAGAAGGTTAATATAGTATACCGTAAATACATACTGACGTACTAGGAATGCCAAGTGTTACTCGTAAGAGGTTTTAATTTGGGCAGCATTGTGAGGTCAAGTCTTCACTGTTGGTTATTATTTCGGGCTAAAATTTCCAACTACTACTCGGTAGAACTCAGGCATTAGTTTACATTTTACAATACTGTACACCTATGTACACCACGAAATAAGTATTTCTTGAGCAAATTGTTATTTTGGGAGATATTAGCAAAAATGACATTTATTTTGGTTGGATGGCACGTGAGACAACGCATAATATTGTGTTAGGTGTCTGACTGAACGTAAGCAAAGATGGCGGAGTAAGGTTAACGTTACTTTAGGCTGGGCTAGGTGAGTTTCATTAGATTACGTTTCTGTTTTAC
Organism: Cherax quadricarinatus; assembly: GCF_026875155.1. Classification (NCBI taxonomy): domain Eukaryota; kingdom Metazoa; phylum Arthropoda; class Malacostraca; order Decapoda; family Parastacidae; genus Cherax; species Cherax quadricarinatus. The sequence goes on along the minus strand of NC_069413.1, from coordinate 67,222,866 downwards.
CATTACACAACAAAATATTTCAGCTATAAATCTGACTTAACAATGTACAAGTCAAGCCATACTTAATGGCAAAAATCCGTTGAGGAGAAGTCGTCTAACATAACCTTATTTTGACTAAATCAAAAGAGGTACACCTAGTAAATAAGTGTATTTTAGTTTACTGTGTTTACTTAATAAGTACTGTATATGTGGATTATTATATTGTTGCAGTACTGTATTGTAGTATTGTATTTTAGAAGAATAATAGTCACAATACCCTGGCTGGACCAACTCACGACTAACACATAAGCTGGAAATGTAAATTATACGAAGTTTCGGTCCATCCTTGACCATTATCAACTCTCGAGTCACAGGTTGAACAGAACTTTCTTGCGCTTCTATTTCCAATTGGTAGGTTAGTTGTGGTTTTCATTTTTGTAAACTAACCTGAGTAGTGTGGTGCGGGAGATGAGGAAAGCTTCATAGTTGAGGTACCGTTCTACTCCCCTATGTAAGACACTCTTCAACTTCTCCATCACAAGCAGTGCCTCCCCGCTCTCCACTTCCTCTGTAATACACCAAATATATATATCAACTTATTTACCCAGACTATTTGCAAAATATTCAAATTTTAATTAGTAAACATTTCTGTAAGTTATAGCCGTAGGTACATCGTATTAAATTCCGTATTTTATATATTAGTCACCATAGAGCGAAAAAACTAATGCGAAGGACCTGGGAGTGATAATGTCAGAGAATCTCACTTTCAAAGACCACAACAATGTTTCTACCACATTTGCTACGAAAATGATAGAATGGATAATGAGAACCTTCAAAACTAGGGATGCCAAACCAATGATGATTCTCTTCAAATCGCTTGTTCTTTCTAGGCTGGTATATTGCTGTACACTAACAGCCCCTTCAAGGCAAGCGAAACTGCCGATCTGGAGAATATACAGATAACTTTCACTGCATGTATAAGTACAATAAAGCACCTAAATTATCGGGAACGGTTGAAGTCCCTTGACTAGTACGCTTTGGAACGCAGGAGAGAAAGATACATGATAATATACACTTGGAAAATCTTAGAGGAACTGGTCCCAAATCTGTACATGGAAATCACTCCCTATGAAAGCAAAAGACTCGGCAGGCGGTGCAACATCCCCTCAATGAAAAGCAGGGCCATCATGAGTACGCTAAGAGACAACACAATAAGAGTCACGGCCCAAGACTGTTCAACTGCCTCCCAGCATACATAAGGGGGTTTACCAATAGACCCCTGGCTGTCTTCAAGAGGGTGCTGGTCAGGCACCTAAAGTCAGTACTTGACCAGTCGGGCTGTGGTTTGTACGTCGGTTTACGTGCAGCCAGCAGTAACAGTCTGGTTGATCAGGCCCTGATCCATCACGAGGCCTGGTTATGGACCGGGCCGCGGGGACGGTGACCTCCAGAACACCCTCAATGTATACTCAAAGTAAGTAAAGTGCAAGAATGACATCACTTTATATACTTACAAAGATACAAGATAACATTATAATGTGGATGTGCCCTATGACCAGTGAAATAAAGTAGTTAGTTACTTTGTTAAGTTTAAGGCCAATCGACTGCACGAAGATAATTAAAAATGAAGTTTACTCAAACACTCATTAAGAATAAAAAATATATCACCTTCAAGAATGAGTTAATGATAATCGTTAAATACTATGATTAGTCTTTTCTTATTAACCACTTGTTGGAAAAGTAATTTTGTCTTAAATAATCACATCCTTACGTAAAGAAACATCCATCTCTTTTATTAAATTATCATTATGTCCTCCCAGCTTCAATATATTTGAAAAGTTGTATAACAATCTTTCCTTAACATATGTTTTATGTAATGAGTATCATGCATAATAAGTATTGCAGAGGGCGAGGTGCGCCTCTGACAGCCTATTTCGCCCTGGCCTTAATATGCTGAAACATTAAACAAAAAAAAAAACTTTTTGAAGTTTAGATAAACGTTTCGCACATCTTCAACATGATACTTGTTCGCAGCAGATACATTCTCTTCTCTTTTCCCAATGTAGGCTGTAATGAATTTTTAATATATAATGGTTTTGTGTGAACATCAACTGCTAGCAGGTTTTAGAACAAGTCATAGGTGCAAAATTCACAGGGAAAAAAATATATAAATCCTGAGGTAAGCCTAACCTCAACCATTTAACGTACCTAAACGCAACCTAAATCTGCTCAACAACACAACCTAAATCTGCTCAACAACACAACCTAAATCTGCTCAACAACACAACCTAAATCTGCCCAACAACACAACTTAAATCTGCGCAAAACAACCTGAATCTGCGCAACAACACAACCTAACCTAACCCAATACTGTGATAAACCATACCACGGGTGGGGTTTGAACCCGCGGTTAGTCTTGAAACTCCAGACCGTTGCGTTAGCCACTGGGCCACCTAGCTTCAATAAGATTCATCCAACTAGGTTTATTTGTACACCATAGGAAGGTTAGCATAGGCACCACTGTAGCCACAAACCCCACCCGTGGTATGGTTTGTTTGCAATGGTGTCATTATGATTTCGTGAGTCATGTTGACGGCTTTGAAGGGAACTGAGCTAGAGTTCGTCACGGCCACGCTAGCAAGAGATTCGTCTGTAAAAACTTGCATTTGTGGTCACAGTGGTGCCTATGCTAACCTTCCTATGGTGTAGAAATATACCTAGTTGGATAAAACTTACTGAAGCTAGCTGGCCCAGTGGCTAACGCGACGGTCTGGAGTTTTTAGACTCTGACCGCGGGTTCAAACCCCACCCGTGGTATGGTTTGTTTGCAATCGTGTCATTACGATTGCGTGAGCCAATACTGTGATGTTTGTATCGGTTTTAACATTTATAATAACATATATTTATTCCATTTGAAAAATATGGCATTTTCCTAGATAAAATTTGTATTTTTTAAAAATTTCCTCTTTTATTTATCTGTCATCTTAGCACAGACATATTCTTATGAAAGTTTTATTCCTCTCTCAGAAACCGTATCTCTCTCATAGCTTCGTTTAGTTCTGCTGTTATCTAGTGACAAGGCTCAAGGCTCAGATAAAGATATCGTTATTTATAGTTTCAGCATCCACTCTTCACGCGTTCACAAGACAAAAATCAGGTAGCAATTGGGATAAAACCATATTAAACAAGACTACAGAAGAACCAATTGGCGTGCATACTATGTAGCAACATAGTATGCACGTCAAAGGAAGCACTTCAGGTGAGCAGAGGAAATAAGGCACCTTGGTGTGGGCAACTTGCCCACAACATGGCGCAGTGTGATAATAGTGGCGCCAACACTCATCCATAAGTCACCTTCGCCTACGTACATACAAACTGGTGTCTGAAGTGAGGGGAATGATCCACGAATAAAGAATGCGAGTTAGGCCTTATGTAACTGGAGGAGCGAAGTACAAGAGGGACATGGTCGCGACAAAGTATTATGGGGCATAAACTATGTAAATAATGAAATTGGTCTTACCAGGCATGCAGTAATGAAAAAGTGGAATGAGATAACCAATCATACAGTGAAGGTGGACGCCATGCAATGATTAAAAACTCGATATGACAGGACTGTTTTATTTCAGTTGGTCGAAAGTTAAGAGGGACCAAAAGCTAGTGCTGACATTTCTCCCATCCCGGCAAATATAACAAGAACGGAGGACCGCTGCGGTAGATCTACCGGCTTATAATAGGCAGGTCCTTCTTAAAACCACCCTCTCACTCTTTTATGTTTGAAGTTAATGCGAGTTGGATCACAACGAACTGTTTTCTGTCAAAATCACATTTAGGGTTCTAGCCCTCTTCCCACAGCTGTTTTGTCTGGGAAACCACTTACGCTTACATATCGGACACGCGAGACTCACTCACAGATGCCACATAAATTACTAGCACCGCTCTTGTGAGAGCTATCAGGTCTTGCTGCCAGTTCACCATATCTTAATAGATTGTCCCCTCTATTAACGGGTATGCAGAATTCATTTCCGACATCACTGCCCCCAACACACAGTGACCTCACTTGAAAGTCCCACTTTTGATGACTGACTTTTTTAATGGCAACTAGCCAACTGCACCAACTTTATTTTGCTCTTGAACTAACCCCCACCACTAACCCTTACCTTCACTCACCCCTACCCTTTACTCCTAACCTTAGCACATTTCTCCCAGCAGTGCTGTATGACCCTTGTGGGTTTAGAACTTAAATTTATTATTATTATTATTGTTATTATTATTATTATTATTATTTTTAACACAGGCCGTCCTTCACATTTATGCCGGTCTTCCGCACATCTAGAATAAGCTTTTCATGTCCTGTAAGTTCTACCCAAAGAGATTCCGCGTCTGCTCCTTAAACTTGCAGGTTTGTTTTTATTCGCCACTTAAACTTTTCTTTGATACAGAGTGCCACATCGCCCCCGATTCATGTTCTTTGTCACTGTTTAACAATTTAAACCTTTGAATGTTGTATTTGGCAGGCATATTCCAACACCAGTTGCCTTAAACATCAACTCACTACTCACTCCTCTCAGGCAAAATGCTATATATGATCGGGATCCCTTCCTTTGACCTAATTAGATCAATAGCCGTCTTGTCCTTGGCCAACAACTTTTCTCCCGTGTTTCCCAAAAAACTCGTTGCCTCCTGCACTGAAGTAGATAATGTGGTTATTCTCATTATCTGACATGATGTTATTCAACCTGTTAACTGATGAAACACCTTCTGTCTCACCTTCCTATTCCTGATACACAATGCCCTGTCTATGTGTCTCATTTAGCAGTCTCTGACACTAATTATGTCCTTTTTAACTTGTTGAGACATTCGTTCTTCCTGTCTCTTTGTCAATAACTGTACACTCATCCTGGAGAGCGGCGAAGTGATTTCCGCTCTTCAACCCCGCTTAAACCTTTCTGAATTTCAACTTTTGCCACTTTCGAAATTACTTTTCATTAGTTTCCCTTACTTATCCAAATTAATTTTTAACTCCTTATTCTCCTTCTTGAAAAATGGACCCTCCTTCCTTACAACTTCTAACTCTGCTTCCAAAATTATACAGTCCTCAGAGCTTATTGAGTAAGCTATGTTATCAAATACTCCATTTAATGAGATTCACTAAGAAAGTCACATAGCTCTGGACAGGAAGGTAAGTAGTAGATTCGCCGGTATAATCTCCCGGCCCGGACCTTCTCCCTGCGTTCTCTGGACAAGTCCACACAGCCTCCCCAGATCAATGACTTAAGCCTTTATGTTGCTTTAGCAGATAAAATGCAATGCTACCCTACTGAGGTCTAGGAGCTGATACAATCTTCAATACGTAATCACACACACAGAGCCCTCAACCCCCAGCAAACTTGTGGAGACAACATAAACCTGATTATAATCTAGATATTAATGGCTTATTTATATCCTATCGACTACCCTAGGATCATTAAGGTTGCACGTTACCCTTTTCGCTACCACACAAGAATAATTTAATCCCTATAAAAGGCATTAAAGTAACCTCTCAGTATATATACGTTAAGAGGGAAATACATCCTTCAGGGTATACATATCTTGTGAGCTAATATTAGTCTCCTAAACTGTTTTGCAGAAATTGTGGGCTACACCACTGCCGCACGAAAGTAGAGAAATCATTGGTAGTTTCTCAAGTATCTATGAGACACGTGATACAAACGACGCTGGCAGAATCTCACCTCTCTGCTGCTACATGGGCATTCACTCTTATTTATATCCTGGGGCAATGGGTGTACGGAAACTTGCTTCAACACACAATACACAAATAACTCGCCCAACTCAGGGATCGAATCCAGGACGTTTTGGTTCTAAGCCAGACACTAACTACTGTGCTACTATTACTATAGTAGTAGGCTCTTACTACCAAGCCTACCGGATGTACTCTTATCTCAGGTTGCACTACCCTTCAAAGACTGGCACTATCATTTCTCCCATAACTTAGGTACACCCTTCTGTCAATAACTTAAATTTAACATATCTACAATATCTAACATAACTCAAGTTGGATTTACTTCATAAGTTAATGGAGGTGGGTCCTAGGGCAGATGCATTTTGTTTTATTAAGCATGAACTAGACTTAAACCCAAAACTTTTACAATACAGTGTCCTCTGGTAACAAATCACAACCAAAACAAAAACAAAAAAAAAATCATTAAAGATATACAGTACCTTCATTTATAAACAAAAACATGACTACGAAGAAAAAATACAGTCTAGGCCTTATTTTTAAAGACTTAATAAAATAAAGAATCAAACAATGAGTTGTGCGTCTCACTGGATCTCTACCTTTGTTCCAGAGTGTTGACAGTCTTTTTAATGTGTACCAGAAGTCAGCGATTTCTTTTTCTCCTAAATATTTACCAAAGTCATTGACTCTTAACTGCTAAATAACACGAGTACTCCAACTAAATACACTAATTTTTTGCGCTAAACCAATCCAACTGAAATACCATCCATCACATAAAAGTTGCACATGTAGTATTACTAGCTACACAAACACTCTTAAACTAATTCCTTTTTATTCCAAACTTTTCACAACTAGCGTAGAAGTCGGAAATCACACTGAATGACGTTTCGGTCTACCCTTGACCATTATATCGCTGCTTGACAATGGTCCAGTTTTTATTTTTAATGTATAGATTAATTGCGAAATGTTCCAGCAACGGGACCGTAAGTCTTATCCTAAACTTTCACCTATATTCAATGAGCCAGGTAACTCGCCTCACCTTTGGCCGAGTTTAACATTCAAGAGGATGAAAAAAAAATCGTATCGTCATATGAGAACTATTTAGACGGGTAGTTATCAGTCATTGCGGAATATGCTTTTCAGCTGACTACATTGTACTCGTATTTAAGGTGCACCCGCATTTTGGGGCCTCTGAGACCCAATGTACGTTACCTGAACTTTCACAGATTAGTAGGAATGTTGCGGATCTATGGGCCATTGGACAATATCCGTGCACTTATGGAAACAGCTAAAGAGCGAGTGCTAAAAAATGTTTTTCTTCTGTTCTATCACCCTACCTTAGTGGGATATCTATTAAAATAACTTTAATAGATAACTGCCAGAACAAAAAAGTGACGACCAGGTATGTTATTACTGGTCAACGGTACACAGGAGTATCAATATTACCAAGTTTATTTTTACTTCTCGGTTGTCTGTGAATATTTATACAAGGATGAAGGTAAGGTATCTAACAATTCCTGTTCCTACACATACTCAGCCAGCATGTCAATACTTCTTTTTTATATAACAGGGATACCAAGAATGGGCAAGGGATGAACTAGGGTAGGATAGAGAAGTGAAAAAAAAGCTGGGTAAACAAGGTGCGAGAGGTAATAAAAGATTAAGTGGCCTGACTACTTTAGGGGTTTTGTCACAGTCGCGATATCGGATTAGGTATAATATAAACCTTAGCCTTCCTGAATGTATTTAATACTGAATTATGTCTATGATACTACTATATTTATAGTACATATACTGTAAGATACATTTGTTTTAAGGATAAAATATGATAATTTACTGTGCTTGGTGGCTATTTCTGATACTGTGGATGATTATTTAACGCGATCTCATTCCGCCTGCAGACTAAGAATGTTTTGACCAGTGTACCTTTCAGTGTATATACCAGGTACCTCTCAGTATATATACCAAGTGGTGTACTATAATAAAGCAGGACAGGTAAGGTTAACACACCTTGTAATACTTCCCAGACCTTCAACTATGCACCTCGCTGTTAACAGTATATAAATGATATACACTTTTACTTGTGACCCCTTCCAGGGTGGCCGGGCAATAGAGACCACCGTCTCTTCCCCAACATACACACTAACAGTAGTAGAACAAGGTACTATATATGGACATATACGCTGGACAGCAGCGCCGTGTTTTTCAACATATACGCGATTTTACCAAAAGACAAGGTTCATTCCCTTAACTTTATCTCCAAATTTCACAGCTGTTTCGCTTTCAGCTAATTATAAAGTCATGCTAGGCTCAGAAGACATTGCTAATATTCGTCTACGCACCCATGTGATCACAGGACAGAATTCAGGTATCTGCACTTGACAGTGACACCCAACATGTCATCTTACGTGTACTAAAGGACAAAAAATGGAGCCTCCGCCATTTCCTAAGTTTGAGGAAATACGTACTTAACTTATAAGAATAAAAGAAAGAAGGAACACTGCAACAGGCCTACTGGCTCATGCGAGGCTAGTCCAAGTCTCCTATCGGCTTAAGCCAATGACCCAACCTAGTCAGGTCGGAAGCAGCACGGCATCAGACCTAGTAGCACAAGCTAGCCAGGTCCAACTCACACCCACTCATGTATTTATCTAACCTATTTTTAAAACTACACAACGTTTTAGCTTCTATGACGGTACTCGGGAGTTTGTTCCACTCATCCACAACTCTATTACCAAACCAGTACTTTCCTATATACTTCCTAAATCTGAATTTTTCCAACTTAAAGCCATTGCTGCGAGTTCTGTCTTGGCTAGATATTTTTAGCACGCTATTGATATCCCCTTTATTTATTCCTGTTTTCCATTTATACCCTCAATCGTATCCCCACCCCACCCTAATACTATGCATTTCTAGAGAGTGCAGATTCAGGGCCCTCAGTCTATCCTCATGGGGAAGATTTCTGAAACATGGGATCAACTTTGTCAACCTTTCACGTTTTCCAGTGCATTGATATCCATTCTGTAATACGGTGACCAAAACTGTGCAGCATAATCTAAATGAGGTCTAACCAAGGATATATAGAGTTGAAGAACAATCTGAGGACTCTTGTTATTTATGCTTCTTGATATGAAGCCAAGGATTCTGTTAGCTTTATTGCGAACACTAATGCACTGTTGTCTTGGTTTTAGATTACTGCTAACAAGAACTCCCAAATCCTTTTCGCAATCAGTAGTATTAAGATCTACATTACTTAGTTCATATGTGGCATGGTTATTTTCCTGTCCCATGTTTAGAACTTTGCATTTGTCTATATTAAACTGCATCTGCCACTTCTCCGACCACTGCATCAGTCTATTCAAATCTTCCTAGAGTGCTCTAATGTCCTCGTCAGAATGAATTCGACGGCTTATTTTGGTGTCATCGGCAAACTTGTCAAGTCAAAGTATGACTTTTTTTTTTAACGTGATTTTATTACCTAGACTGGGATTGGTATCCAGCCGATGCAAACATAAGAAGAAAATTTAAATTCTTCTTAGGTTTGCATCGGCTTGATGAAACTACCTATTTGATGAAATTCTAACATCATAGTAAAGGACCAATAGTTACAGTGTTAATGATAATTTTTTAATTAAATTTCCATATTACACTATGTAAATAATTAGTGATAAGTTGAAACTGTATTACATGACTGAAATATCTTGACGATATAGGCAGTGAGGTGTGACCAAGGCCCACTGTAACCACTCTGATACTTTTTTCCGCTTCTGCTGTCAGGATGAGTTGTAGGTGCCCAAAAACAGCCTCTCTGACTCCATAACGCAAGTGTTTTGTTACTTATTTAATTTAAGCACATATCAGATTTAATGTACCAGTGCTTCGGAATTCTTGTATAAACATAAATTTGTACCTATTATTATTAGTAATAGTAATGTATATTATTCTTTTTCAAGTAAACAGTTTTATTGGGACTCAGGAGAGGTGGAGATGTAATACAGCATCACTGACACTACTCTCATTGTGTTGAACGTCACCTGCAAACTCTATAGAAAAAACTTAAAAGTTTATACTTTGGGTAGCTTTAAAAGGCTATAACCCTTTAAGGGGTAGGGAGGCCTTGGTGGTGGTGAGGGGTTATTGATCCAGGTTTGATCCACTTAGATCAAACCCCTCCCCTCAAGGAAGGTTCCTTGATGTTGGTGAGGGGCTCTTGATTTAGGGAATTGGATCTGTGCTCCAGTTCCCCGAATTAAGCCTGACTGCCTTCCACATCCCCCCCCCAGGCGCTGTATAATCCTCCGGGTTTAGCGCTTCCCCTTGATTATAATAATAATTAGATCAAACCTGGTTACCTTCATTTTTCCTAGGCATTATATGGTCTCTACGGGTTTAGTATTTCTCCATGAATATAATAAGGATCGATTATCAATTTACTCTGCAGATGTGATACCCATTTTCAAAGCAGGTGACATGTCCTTAGCTTCGAACTATAGACCAATAAGCCTAACCTCCAAAGCGGGAAAATTTATGGAATCAATAATTGACGAGGCAGTTCGTAGCCACCTTGAAATACATAAATTAATCAACGAATCTCAGCATGGTTTTACAAAGGGGCGTTCCTGCCTTACGAATTTGTTAACTTTTTTCACTAAGGTATTTGAGGAGGTAGACCATGGTAATGAATATGATATTGTGTATATGGACTTCAGTAAGGCTTTTGACAGGGTCCACATCAGAGACTACTGAGGAAAATTAAGGCACATGGAATGGGAGGAGAAATTTTTTTCCTGGATAGAGGCAAGGTTGACAATTAGGTAGCAGAGAGTTTGCATAAATGGGAAGAAATCAGAGTGGGGAAGTGTCACGAGCGGTGTTACACAGGGGTCAGTGTTGGGCCCCCTGTTGTTCACAATCTACATAAACGACATTGGTGAGGGCATAAAAAGCAACATAAGCAAGTTTGCCGATTACACCAAAATAAGCCGTCGAATTCATTCTGACGAGGACATTAGAGCACTCCAGGAAGATTTGAATAGACTGATGCAGAGGTCGGAGAAGTGACAGATGCAGTTTAATATAGACAAATGCAAAGTTCTAAATGTTGGACAGGAAAATAACCATGCCACATAAAAACCAAATAATGTAGATCTTAATATTACGTATTGCGAAAAAGATTTAGGAGTTCTGGTTAGCAGTAATCTGAAACCAAGGCAACAGTGCATAATTGTTCGCAATAAAGCTAACAGAATCCTTGGCTTCATATCAAGAAGCATAAATAATAGGAGTCCTCAGGTTGTTCTTCAACTCTATATATCCTTGGTTAGGCCTCATTTAGATTATGCTGCACAGTTTTGGTCACCGTATTACAGAATGGATATAAATGCTCTGGAATATGTACACAGAAGGATGACAAAGTTGATCCCATGTATCAGAAATCTTCCCTATGAGAATAGACTAAGGTCCCTGAATCTGCACTCTCTAGAAAGACGTAGAATTACGGGGGATATGATCGAGGTGTATAAATGGAAGACAGGAATAAATAAAGGGGATGTAAATAACGTGTTGAAAATATCTAGCCTAGACAGGACTCGTAGCAATGGTTTTAAGTTGGAAAAATTCAGATTCAGGAAGGATATAGGAAAGTACTGGTTTGGTAATAGAGTTGTGGATGAGTGGAACAAACTCCCAAGTACCGTTATAGAGGCTAGAACGTTGTGTAGCTTTAAAAATAGGTTGGATAAATACATGAGTAGATGTGGGTGGGTGTGAGTTAGACCTGATAGCTTGTGCTACCAGGTCGGTTGCCGTGTTCCTCCCTTAAGTCAATGTGACCTGACCTGACTAGGTTGGGTGCATTGGCTTAAGCCGGTAGGAGACTTGGACCTGCCTCGCATGGGCCAGTAGGCCTTCTGCAGTGTTCCTTCGTTCTTATGTTCTTCTTATAAGTGGGTGTGGGTGGGTGTGAGTTGGACTTGATTAGCTTGAGCTACTAAGTCTGATGCCGTGCTGCTTCCTTAAGTGAATGTTACCTGACCTGACTAGGTTGGGGCATTCGCTTAAGCCGATAGGAGACTTGGACCTGCCTCGTATGGGCCAGTAGGCTTTCTGCAGTGTTCCTTCTTTCTTATGTCTTTATGTTTCTATTTGGATATTTGTTCCTCTTATTTACAACTCTTATTTATTTTATATCCTATCTAAATTTAAATTTATTCAATTAGAATCCATTGCTGCGAGTTTTTTCTTTGCAAGATATTTACAATTTTCTTTTATATGTTCTTTATTCCAGTCTCCCATTTTAATATTTAAAAATATATACTCACGTAATTTTTCGTCTATGCAATGTAGTGTTCAGTGTTCTTGATTTATCTTTGAATGTTTTCCATACTATACAATTTAACGTTCGTATTGTATTTTCATATGTACAATTTCCATACAATATATGGTTCGTTGGTGTTATGTATATTATCCATACCATAGACGCATTCCACATCAAAGGATAGGATTTTTTTTAAGTAATGGACTGGAGTCAGTCACCTGGGTGAGTGTCAGCCGCTGTTTCCCTCTCTTAGTAGGAAAGTATCCCCGTCATGCCTGCTGAACCTCTACTACAGTTTTAGGAATGCCAGGTGTGGTAATTTTACTTGTCAGTAAACAAAAAAAGTTTCCTGGCGTGAGTTTCAGTCATACGATGACTTGCTAGCTGCATTGTTTGGCCATGTAAGAAGGAAGGAGGATCCCTAGTATGGTCCACCAGGCCTGCTGCAGGGATCTTCCTTCCTTCTTACATGGCCAAACAATGCAGCTAGCAAGTCATCGTATGACTGAAACTCACGCCAGGAAACTTTTTTTGTTTACTGACAAGTAAAATTACCACACCTGGCATTCCTAAAACTGTAGTAGAGGTTCAGCAGGCATGACGGGGATACTTTCCTACTAAGAGAGGGAAACAGCGGCTGACACTCACCCAGGTTTTCCGGTTATGTTTTTAACGTCATGGAATGTTCCCAACCTCTCGCCCCCCAGCCTCTCACGCTCTTTTGAAAGTTATTGTCTATAACTGATATCCTACATTAAAATATGAATAACATATAACAACAATGTATTCCTGTGTCACGACGTTGTTAACAAATAATGTAATATCTTTGTTAATTAACGTGATAAAACATATTTATGTTACCGGCGACTCATGCGCATGTTTGTCTACTGAGAATTATAGTGCCAAAAATATGCCCTGTGAGATCATCAACATCTTAAACCGATTAAAGTAATAGCAGCTAATATTCTCAATCCTTCATACTCTATATATTGCCCACTATAATTAACAAGTGTAAACCTTAAAATAGCAATTATAAACATTTGGCAGCGATGTTTCTGAACGGAAATTTCCACGTTTGTCGTCAAAATATTACCGACTTCCAGGTCAATAAAATCGTTGTGTGAATCGTATGGTGTTAGTGATCTATTAACCAGTGTTTGATTCCTATATATTAATATAAAAAAAACAATCTAAGTGATGGTGGTCTATATTGCAGCCTTTATTTTATAAGAGGAAGTTAACCGAGAAAGTTTCTGGCGATGCTTGGCAATAATACCACCCTAGCCTCTTCAATACTTTATTTTATATGAAATAAAATGATACAAAATTTTGGGACATATAATATTTAAGTATAATAATCATATTGTAATTGTGTTACCTTATATATCCTTTTTCAGCTTGCCGATAATATTTATGTAAATAATGTGGCAACACTAAATGCTCCCCTCCCTCTCCCCCCCCACGTGTGTTGACGTTCCTACCTGACCCCTTCATGGAGGGTCCCCCAACCTGACCCCTTCATGGAGGGTCCCCCAACCTGACCCCATCATGGAGGGTCCCCCAACCTGACCCCTTCATGGAGGGTCCCCCAACCTGACCCCATCATGGAGGGTCCCCCAACCTGACCCCATCATGGAGGGTCCCCCAACCTGACCCCTTCATGGAGGGTCCCCAACCTGACCCCTTCATGGAGGGTCCCCCAACCTGACCCCTTCATGGAGGGTCCCCCAACCTGACCCCTTCATGGAGGGTCCCCCAACCTGACCCCTTTATGGAGGGTCCCTCAACCTGACCCTTTCATGGGGGTTCCCTCAACCTGACCCTTTCATGGGGGTCCCTTTACCTGACCCCTTCATGGAGGGTCCCCCAACCTGACCCCTTCATGGAGGGTCCCCCAACCTGACCCCTCATGGAGGGTCCCCCAACCTGACCCCATCATGGAGGGTCCCCCAACCTGACCCCTTCATGGAGGGTCCCCCAACCTGACCCCTTCATGGAGGGTCCCCCAACCTGACCCCTTCATGGAGGGTCCCCCAACCAGACCCCTTCATGGAGGGTCCCCCAACCTGACCCCTTATGGAGGGTCCCCCAACCTGACCCCTTCATGGAGGGTCCCCAACCTGACCCCTTCATGGAGGGTCCCCCAACCTGACCCCTTCATGGAGGGTCCCCCAACCTGACCCCTTCATGGAGGGTCCCCCAACCTGACCCCTTCATGGAGGGTCCCTCAACCTGACCCTTTCATGGGGATCCCTTTACCTGACCCCTTCATGGAGGGTCCCCCAACCTGACCCCTTCATCGAGGGTCCCTCAACCTGACCCTTTCATGGGGGTCCCTTTACCTGACCCCTTCATGGAGGGTCCCCCAACCTGACCCTTTCATGGGGGTCCCTCTTCCTGACCCCTTCATGGGGGTCCCTCTTCCAGACCCCTTCATGGGGGTCCCTCTTCCTGACCCCTTCATGGGGCCCCTCTACCTGACCCTTTCATGGGGACCCTCTTCCAGACCCCTTCATGGGGTCCCTCTTCCTGACCCCTTCATGGGGTCCCTCTTCCTGACCCCTTCATGGTGGTCCCTCTTCCTGACCCTGTCATGGGGGTCCCTCTTCCTGACCCCTTCATGGTGGTCCCTCTTCTTGACCTTGTCATGGGGGTCCCTCTTCCTGACCCCTTTATGGTGGCCCCTTTTCCTGACCCTGTCATGGGGGTCCCTCTTCCTGACCCCTTCATGGTGGTCCCTATTCCTGACCCTGTGATGGGGGCCCCTCTACCTGACCCTGTCATGGGGGTCCCTCTTCCTAGCCCTGTCATGGGAGTCCCTCTACCTGACCCTGTCATGGGGGTCCCTCTTCCTGACCCTGTCATGGGGGTCCCTCTTCCTGACCCTGTCATGGGGGTCCCTCTTCCTGACCCTGTCATGGGGGTCCCTCTTCCTGACCCTGTCTTGGGGTCCCTCTTCCTGACCCTGTCATGGGGGTCCCTCTTCCTGACCCTGTCTTGGGGTCCCTCTTCCTGACCCTGTCTTGGGGTCCCTCTTCCTGACCCCTTCATAGAGGATCCTTCTACTTGACCTTCACTAGGTTCTCTCTACCTCACTTCATGGAGTTCCTTCATGCCTGTGAAGGGATTTTGAGGCAAGCAATAATGGTCTGGAAGACACAGATGTTGGATAAATACATGAGTGGGTGTGAGTTGCACCTGCCTCGCATGGGCCAGTAGTCTTGCTGCAGTGCTCCTTCTCTCTTATGTTCGTAATAATAATAATAATAATAATAATAATAATATAATAATAATAATAATAATTATAATAATATATTTACTACCAGTACATGTACAAGGTATACAGTCCTAGCTGATATCAATGACACTACTATAGAGAAAGCTGCTTGTTATGCTGAGCATTTCGGGAAAGTTAGATCAGTTTTGTCCCAGGATGCGACCCACACCACTAGACTAACACCTAGGTACCCACTTTACACTGATGGGTTAACAGGGGCAGCAGGTGTCTTATGGAAACACGTCCCTAATGTTTTCCAGCCGTACCGGAGGAGATTCGAACCCCGAACCTCAGTGTGAGCTGAGTGTGTTAGTGATCCAGCTACTACATCATGTATATTTAACTCATTGTAACTCAACAGTCACTGTGATTTATTTCCAGTGGATTCCCTAATGGAAATTGAAGACACCCTCCGCTTCCTTGGATTAAATCTAATTATCTACCATTCCTCAAGCGTTGTATAACTCCTGGTGTCCCGATATAGAGCCAAACACAGGACAGTAGTCACTGAGTTAACATGGAAAAATAAGACAGCCCTACAGTATGGTTGGGTTGGGTTACGTAATGTTACGCTAGACAGCTTTAATCATGGGGTTCTTTTATCCGGGGGCTTTTGTCCTACACGCATGACCCATGCGGGTTTAGCGCTCACCCCTGAATGTACCTGGCTCATCAACTCTTATAATTATAATTATATATATATATATATATATATATATATATATATATATATATATATATATATATATATATATATATATATATATATATATATATTATATGATTTATTAAGGTTGAGTAAATGTGTTTTTAAACGCTTATTTTTTCGGGAAGGGCTGTATTATACACATGATTATATTATATGCATACAGCGGTGATATATAATTAAAACTTGACTTGGTAAACCCAACAGAGCCATATACTGTAGCACGGTTTATTTTAATTGAGGTCCGTTTTGTATCTTAATTAGTCTCATGTGTAATACTAGGTTCTGCTCTAATATAAAGTTTATTTCTAGTTCTCAAATTTAAATGCC
>NC_069413.1:67170636-67206021 GCF_026875155.1 Cherax quadricarinatus | reverse complement strand
GGTTTGTGGGTAATGGCTGAGCGGGCGTCTGAGACCGGCAATGGTGCGACACACGTGATCGTGAGTGGCTGGCTTATGGGTTGAACGTCGTAAGCCTCACTGAGAAAACCCACACTGCCGCGAAGATAATTCTAAGCCGGCTGGCTTAGGAGAAACCCACGAAATACTACAACACCACAAGGATGACAAGGAGCACTCAGAATGCTTGGAACTTGAATCACAAGCGATGAAGGCTACTCATGTGGCTTGCTTGAGTACTGGGGTAAGACACCTGGGTTAGTTGCTAGCTGGCTTATCTTAACCCTTCACACAGAATAGCTTGATAACTTCACACGATGAGCACAGCAGGGGTGGAAGCTGGCTTGGCAGCAAATAATTGGATGGAGTAGGCTAGGCTGGACTGGGCTCGGGTGTTCTGACTCCCCCACCACAGACTGGAAGCTGGCTTATTTTGCAAACTCGGGTCAACCCCTCGGGAGTAATGCAAAAAAGCAGGAAACACTAATACAAAGAGACTGACCAGTGAATAATGTAGAAGCTGGTAGAGTAGCTGGCTTGAGGTAGCTGGATGGGGTGAACCTCGGTAGTCGGTAGGCCTACTGGTCACACGAAATGGCCGTCTTGCTGGTCGACAATTTTATCTCCAGAAATCGCTGTAATCGTCAGAATTACAGGCCCACCGCTGGCACCATTTATCGTAAGGGTTCTTAAATGGAGATATCGTAGGTTGAAAGTAGACACACTTGTAGGATGGTAAATATATTGTCAGACTGAGATGAGAGATGGAGCCCGGTGCCAAGCCTGTTCACGTTTTGTAGGTCTGCCGCCGAGTGAGAGCGGGACAGAGGAATGGGCCTCCTCGTGAGCAACCCGTGACGTCACACCAAGCCACAGGCCTACGAGGGATCTCGTGTCTAAAGCACAGGGATGATACTAATATGCTATGCTATATAATACTGGGAATACAGGGATCAGCAACTATGCTGACAGTGGAACTGAATGCTAGTCAGCCTGCCTCAGCCTACCATCCAGCCTGTCTCCTGTCATCCACCTGCTCCTTCATGCTGTGTGCATCGTTACACGTCTTCCAGTCAGCCATTCTCGTGGGTTAAGCCAGTCAGCCAACCCAGCTTCTAACCCAGCTGAGAGAGAGAAGTAAGCCACGCAAGTTCCTCTGAAGTATTGTTTCATATATCGCTTGTGCTTGGATGCTGGTAAGAGTGGTCCTTCATCATCCCTGTGGCATTGTGAATTAGGTTAAGACACCTTACCTGGACTACTACTGAGAGTGTAACGGATGGATCTCTAGGTGGGGGCGATCTTGCTCCTATAACCCTTTCAGAGAGATTTTATGAGTAGGACGTTAGTGCTATAGATCTGTAATTCTTGCAAATTGCTTTAACTGCCACCTTTGTGGAAGAGGAGGGTTATGTCCGTTGCCTTTTATTAGTGACTGGGATACCCTTTCCCATGCTCCCACATCATAGAATGTTGAAGGCACGTGAAAGGGGCTTCTTGCAGTTCTGATGAACACGATGAGTTCCCCGAGTCGGGCCTGGGGCAGATTGCATGGGCCAAAATTTATTGCTTTTCTGAAGTGTGCCTGTGTCAAGGATCGCGCAAGATTTTTAGATTTTGCCAGCCCGAAGGCCGGTAATACATATGCACCCCATATCCATCTTGTGGACGGTAGCGTAAAGAGTATATTGGATACACAAAAAGACCCATAAAGGCCCCAAAAGGGTTTACAGATACATTTGGAATTTATATATGTCGTTGCCGAATAGGGTAAAACTGCGGAATTTGGCTTAAATAGCAACACTTTTCTTGCTGAATAAGACAAATGAAAATGTGTGTAGTAATAATTTCTCAAAAAAATTTGAGCCTAACGAAAAAATATATTTCACTTTGTTTGTTTATTATTAAATTTATTGTAAACTTATCTAAAATATACATATTTAGTTGGATTAGGGAAATTAAATTGCGCTTGTTATAATAAGGTTGGGTAAGTTTCTAATTTTTTTTTTGGTACAAAATTTATTATTTTTACATTAACATAAATGAAAAAAAAAAAAAACATTTTTAAATGTATTGAGAAAATTTAGAAATAACTTAATTTTAAATGAGTTCTTGCTAATTGACCAATTTTACCTATTCGGCACGACATACACAAGTTCACTTATCTGTTAAAAACAAATTTAGGAAATTTGCTCAATATATCTGGGATCTTATTTTCACTGAAAATGTATTTTGAAATATCTTTTATTATACTATATATTCCTCAGTAAGTGTTCAATATAGTGACCACAGGGCTGGCCACATACTTTACATTTGGTTTTATCATCATCACAGCAACCGAAATACAAGTACTTTGGCCAGTTTAATATGACCCCTTACAACTGCAATCCTCATTTCCTCTCTTCAACAACATGCTTATTTCTGTTTATGCAAGTACAGAGGGACAAACATGTTAAATAAGGCTTGTCAAGAAACAGGACAAGTGTTCCCAAAATAAATAGAGACATGTATTTTTCTTAAACTTCATTAGAATTACACACACTTTCTTTACACTGTTGAATTTACAGGCTAAGAACCGTTTATCCTATATTTAGCACACATCAAAGCCCAGCCTTGCTTACGTTATACTGGCACCCAGAACACCCACAACACTCAAGGTTGAGTATAAAGACTGCACAGCTCAGGAAATTTATTAAAGTAAGTAGTATCTTCAACCACAGCTTGTTGATATCTCCATACCATTTACAACTTGACACCCAGGTATCTATTTATTCTTAGATATTTACAACAGTTGCAAGGAGAAACGCCCCTAAGCCGCGGACCACTCAAAAATCGAACCCGTTTCCTTGGTGATTATCAAGGCTTATTATTATTATTATTATTATTATTATTATTATTATTATTATTATTATTATTATTATTATTATTATTATTATTATTATTAATATTAGGGGAAAAGCGCTAAACCTACTTAGGTAATACGGTGTCTGGGAAATGGGAGGCAGTTAGGTTTACTCCAAGGATGACGAAGACAAGTGCAATTCCTTGGAACAAAAACCTCTCACCAATATCAAGAGACCTCTTGGTGAGTCAAGACTCGTCCGAGTAGTCATGCTTATCATGCAGGAGGAGCCACATGTCTAAGGTGCATCCAACAAAATAAGCAGACTCTTGAATGTCACTATCGCCCGGCTCCGGCGACAGTATCTTTGGAAGGTTAATTAATCATCACTATAGGTCTATTGTCACACTTCGCGTCATTACGTACCGGAATGCGATAAAATTAATTAATTCAAAAGCAACACTCAGAAATGTTCAAGATATGTCGAAGTATTTTATCCACAGTGGTACATTACAAACCGTTCTGGAAAAATACCCTGACTTTGCTCACTGTAAATAAAGCATTACCACTTTTGTGTGTGTGTGTGTTACCTAATTAATGTCTGCATAAATAACTCATTATGACTGTGACCAGATATAAACATGTAAATAGTTTTTTATCACTAATTTTTTCATCTATCAAAATTCTGCGGCCAGGCCCTTGACCCTTGACTACCGCCCACAGGATGGGTATGGGGTGCATAATAAACATATTAAACTAACTTAAATGACGTGAACTGTGTGGTAGACTACTGCGATACTGTATCCACAGGGAAGGGGGGATCATCAATCTACTTTCTGGCCAGAAAATATTGTTGAACCTGAATACCGACTACATTCGTATTATGTTCATTATTAAATTTAATATGTTCACTTCCAAAATTAAATTATTTTCGTGTATGTTATGCAAAATATACAATACCATATATTGAAATGACTAATTAATTGATAAAACTTTATCTGGTATCGCAGTAATTTAGGTCAATGAACTAAGAAAGACTAAAAATCAGTCTCACTCAAGGTGAAGAATAGCCGAATTAGTTTACTCGTCTAAGGCGTGATAATTAGAACAAAAGCATAGAAGATAAACAAGAGTTGTAGGAATGTGCAGCATCCTTGTACAGGCAGACGACAACATTGGCAAGGTGCCTCGTCTCGGCCCGGGTCTACATAAACATTGCAAAGTGCTCTCATAACAAACTTAAATCTATTGCTTAAAATGCATGTCAGTTATAACTGTTATTACTCTTTAATGGAATATTTGTTTATTTCACTAACAACTTCAATGGCACACCGCAAACTTTCTATATTTTAGCAAGAAATACACGTATAATAAGGAGTCTGTGGACGGTGTAGTGAATGAACGGCAACTAGCTGGGTGGTGGATGTTCAGAACTCACAAGCCTACATTATGTAGTCATTATTTAAAGAGACAGCGCGAGTTAATAATAAGTTTGAATATTAAGGTAACCAAGTATGTGTTATATGGTTTCAAAGTGATTGTTAACAATACTTAGGTATACACCATAAATGGTATTTTAATGGTTTGAGTATAAGAAAGTGGCAGCTGGTGAGGTGCGTGAGGGGGGGCAATATAGCAGTGTGTGGCTGTGATAGTACAACACACGCCCTTCAACCTCTCACTCGGTACTTACTAAGTCGTACTCCTCAGTTGCAAAGAAATAATTTTTCTACAGTGACAGGTAATATCGTTATTTTGATCTTATTCCACGTGTTTTGTATATAAACACTGTAACGCAAATAGGCAAGACTAGCAGCGCCTACATTATTCATTAAGGCTTAACGTTTCCTGCGACCTGTCAGTGAACACGTACTCACAAAACTAAGATATTATAACGCCAAGCTGGTGTTATTACGCAGAGTCAAGCGTGTGACAACGGAGCAACACGTAGAAACTATGCCTCCGGTGATTCAAGGTTCACCTGTGTCCCTCTCATCCATTACGGAAGAAGGTAAGAGCAGCATAATTGCACGTTGTACAAAATAATAAGATTATAAATAATAAGATATTACAAGGACCCCAATGGAAATAAGTTACTTTGACTTTTTGGGGTTATCCTAGGTATGATAATTGTACTAATGTGTATCTCTACCTAAATAATCTTAGTAAAACATCGTTAATCTACATGCCTAGCTAACGAATAGTCAGGTAAAATGTCCTGATTAAATTTCTTATTTGGTTTTTAAAGTCAATCAACTGACGTAGATCTTTAAAAACACAATTCATTTTAGGTACTTAAAATCGAAAAATATTAACCCTTAAAATACGTTGAAAAATGTGTAATATAATCTAGAGATATACAAACCTTTAAGGGGTGTATATTGCTGAGAAAAAAGAGTCCATATTTATAACAGATTGCAAAAATTTGGGGGAAACTTGTCTTTATAAACAAAAAAACGTAGTACCTGTGTAATTTTTCTGGGGAAACGAGAAAAATTTTGCTTATATCAAGACAAAGATTATGTATGAAATTACTACCCCTTTTGGGAACTTAGATAAAGTTTTTTATAGCTTTCTGCTCTTGTAAAAATTCCGACGCAGGTCGAAAAAAACACGCAGCCACCTGATAAATGTTACAGCTTTATCAGCTTTTATACTCATTTTATGGGGGGTATCAGACATTTAAGGCGCAAGGTTTTATGTCCCCTTTCAATAATAATGAAATACAATTTTTTGTATTTGACTTCCTACCTGGAGGACTACCTGAAAGGGGTTTCCGGGGGTCAAAGCCCCCGGCCCGTCCCAGCCCCCGGGGATCAGGGGGGTGATCAACGAGGCATTTCTGCTGACCGCAACAATCCAACGTACGAACCACGCCCGGGGATCCGGCACCGTCTTTAGGATCTGTCCAGCTCCCTTTGAAGACAACCAGGGGGCTACCGGGAATGCCCCTTATTGCTATGGGAGGCTTTGAACATCTTGGGCCCCGACCTTATTTTTACAATAATATGAAATATACATTAGTAATTGCTTTGACAACTTATAATAACCGCTACAAAAGTTGCAAAAATTGTTTTACAAAAAAAAACAAACATAAATAAAGTGTCGAGTCAAATACTGCAAACTTTAACATTTTTGTAACTAAATTAATTAATCATCCAGTTGTTTAATTAATTTAAAAGGGTGGCCGAAAAGTTTTCATAATCAGGGGGTTTCTATAAAGTAATTAATATTGTCCCAAATTCCTAAAAAAGTTGTATATTAAAGAATAAAAATACACAGTACCGTGACTGGAACAATATACAGATAACTCGCACACAGGAAACAGCAGCGTACCACGACGTTACGGTCCGACTTGAACCATTTAGTGTGACTGTAAATGGTCCAAGTCGGACCGAAACGTCGTCGTAAGCTCCTCTCTTCTATGTGCTGGTTATTTGTGTACAGTTGTATATTGTACTCTGTAGAATTAAACGTTATTATTATTATTTGCAAAAGATGTCAGTGGATACCGTTCATATTCCTTTGATGAGTTTCCAGAGTTTTACTACTCCCGGAGCTCGGCCTTGGTCCAGGCTTGTTTTGTGCAAACATAATAAAAATGTATAACTAGGTCAAAAAATCTTCAAAAGTTGAACATTTATAATGTTATGTGAATGAAATCAGAATGTGGACCTACCTTAACGGCCTGGGTAAAAAAAATAATTAGCGACAAATGTTCGGTGACCGTACAAAAATATGTTGGCATATAAATTCTGAGAACACCAGAGAATTTCAGTAATAAGAAATAATTGAAGTTGTATCGGTAAGCAGCAGAAGCAAGGGCCCCCTGTCTTAGGTTAAAATAATTGAGGAACCTATAAATTAAGTAATAATAATAATAATTTGGAATTTTGCTATTCCCGAGGGTCTGTTTTTCCAAGAAATTCACAAGCGTTCGCACACAAGCCATAAATGCCACAATAATGAAGAAGCGAAAAACCAATAATAACATCGTGATCATCAGGATCATACACTCTGGAAGAGATGTGCCTTCAACTGTGACTTGACAGCATGAAGAGAGTCCTGACACTGGCAACCCAGTGCACAAGTTAGGAGCTATATAAAAAAAGGCTATTTCTGTTAATAATTTATCACTAACAACACGAGGCTCAATCAGTCTTCAAGAGTCAACGACAACGTAGAAAAATTCCCCAGCCAGATATAAAAAATGTCAAAGATGCTTGTCTTCATTAAACTTAATGTCTTTAAATGTTAATAAACAGTTTAAATTCAGTTCTTGCCTTGTTAGGAAGTTAACGCAGAACTTGAACATACCAGATAAGAAAAGAACTTAAGAGTTCTGGTAAACAGAAATCCGAAACCAAGGCAGCAGTGCAATCAGTATTTACAATGAGGCTAATAGATGCCTTGTTTTTATCAATAATGGTTATAATCATAACCATAATTTTTAAAAAGGTAGATCGGTAAGCCAGTGGAAAGCCTCGGTCAGATGACCAAAAGCTCCAGCTGTGGGTCATCATATAACCAAGACCAACGTCAGGAAACACTTGTCCTGTTTCCCGACAAGTATATACCCACCTAAGCCTTGGTTTCTAGATTCATATCTCGAATTATGAATAACGGGAGACCCAAGGGGTCTCATTTATCGTCTTCATATTACATAATAAATATAAACATATTGGAAAATGAAGAAAATGACAACGAAGGTAATCACATTGATCCGGATTTTTTTATTTTTTCCTAGAAAAACAAAATGAGTGTTGAACCAACACTCATAAAAGTCGTAGAATGAGGGGGAATGTGATTAGGTGTATAAATGAACGATAGACATAAATCAGTGGTATATAAATAAGGTGTTATCATTATCTAAGACAGAACTCGAAACAAATTCATGATGGATGAATTCAGATTTAGAAAAGCTGTGTGTGTGTGTGTGTGTGTGTGTGTGTGTGTGTGTGTGTGTGTGTGTGTGTGTGTGTGTGTGTGTGGAAATATAGTGAGGTGGCTCTACTGTGATTCGCTATTGTGACAATGCCTACCACAATCATTTATGTATTAGAAGTCACCACCGTCTATACGCTCTATAGCATTGCACACAAGCAGTTGCTTCTTGTTCATTCCTCGCAATAGCGCCAGTGGCACTACTCAAACTATTTTTTTTTTCAAAATGCACATAAGTGTTATAAAATTAGGCGACAATAAGAACTCTGATAATTTTGTTATGCCTTTCCGTGGTTTCAGATACAAGCATGTTACAGTCATGCCTCGAATTGTTTAGACTCGGTCACTTAATAACATTTAACGATGATAACGTCACAATTCTGGAAAAAAAAATGAAGTTTGGACATGCAAGGGATAGAGCAAACACTTGAGTTTAGATACTGTAATCTCAGTTATTTGTGTTGTATTATAATACTGTGAAGAATGGTTTAAAGAAAATTAAAGATGACTCAATGTAACATTTATAAAGCACTTGCGAAATACTCAACATCAGTATAATAATGCAGAGGATGATGCTCCGCTATGTACACTCACTAGTGGAATAAACCTTGGTAATAAATACCGACAAGTTGGTTTAGAAAGACACGTAAGCAAACACTATAACATATTTATTAGAAAACGTTTCGGTCCTGGGACCTTGATCACTTCTAACTTACAGAACGAACGAACGAACGAAAGTTCAGGTAAGATCCCAAATGGGATGAGCGGGGAAGACGGGACAGACGAAGAAAAGTGCTGGAGAGGAGTGTTCTTAGTCGTAGAAAATGAGCCAGGGCTTAACCCAGCAGCGAAGGCGATCGTGGGACAGATATTGAGAAGAGAAATTCAGGCTCTTCTGTTAGGACTCCAGTGGGGTGAGCGAGGAGGAAGGGTTGGTAGGTAAGACACATAGGCAACAGTTAGGCAACTTTATTCCGAAACGTTTCGCCTACACAGTAGGCGAAACTGTCGCTTGATCTTCAGTTAGTTCCGGACTATGGAACTGAACTTCTCCAGGCCGAGGGACTGACAACCTCAAATTCTACGACTTTAAGGGTGATGGACTGATTACATCGTCTTCTCTACTGTTCCTGCCTACTTTCTGTATTCGACTGAAGAAGCCTACTGTGTAGGCGAAGCGTTTCGGAATAAAGTTGCCTAACTGTTGCCTATGTGTCTTACCTACCAACCTGTCGGTATTGTATACCATTTTGATGTTCATCTTGTCAGACACTGCAACACATGGCATCTTGATACAGAAAACACCTTGGACAAACTTTTCAAGTGAGAATTGTTGGATCTGAGAGGGACCTGACCTTTCAGTGGCTACATTCTCACTACTACTACTACTCTGTACCTCTCCTTCCGACAGTATTTAAGTCTCCGCACTGTCGCTTGATCTTCAGTTAGTTCCTGACTATGGAACTGAACTTCTCCAGGCCGAGGGACTGACAACCTCAAATTCTACGACTTTAAGGGTGATGGACTGATTACATCGTCTTCTCTACTGTTCCTGCCTACTTTCTGTATTCGACTGAAGAAGCCTACTGTGTAGGCGAAACGTTTCGGAATAAAGTTGCCTAACTGTTGCCTATGTGTCTTACCTACCAACCTGTCGGTATTGTATACCATTTTGATGTTCATCTTGTCAGACACTGCAACACATGGCATCTTGATACAGAAAACACCTTGGACAAACTTTTCAAGTGAGAATTGTTGGATCTGAGAGGGACCTGACCTTTCAGTGGCTACATTCTCACTACTACTGTTGTTAGGTAAGACACATATGCAACAGTTAGACAATTAGACTATTACTACTACTACTACTACTACTACCCTGCACCTCTCCTTCCGACAGTATTTAAGTCTCCGCACTGTCGCTTGATCTTCAGATAGTTCCTGACTATGGAACTGAACTTCTCCAGGCCGAGGGACTGACAACCTACTACTACTCTGCACCTCTCCTTCCGACAGTATTTAAGTCTCCGCACTGTCGCTTGATCTTCAGTTAGTTCCTGACTATGGAACTGAACTTCTCCAGGCCGAGGGACTGACAACCTCAAATTCTACGACTTTAAGGGTGATGGACTGATTACATCGTCTTCTCTACTGTTCCTGCCTACTTTCTGTATTCGACTGAAGAAGCCTACTGTGTAGGCGAAACGTTTCGGAATAAAGTTGCCTAACTGTTGCCTATGTGTCTTACCTACCAACCTGTCGGTATTGTATACCATTTTGATGTTCACTTCGAGGAGGAAGGGACATGCGACGTTTAGGGCTAGAGAGGAGTGTAGAACTGGGCCATGTCTTAACCCAAAAATGCTAAGGCAAACGTGGGTGAGAGAATGGTACCTGTCATAGAAGGTACCTGTCAGCGGATCCAAGGTTATTTGTAAGTAGGGTTAGGAGCAGGATCATGCAAGGAGTAGAAAAGGTTGTGTTGGTTTGTGGGTCTGCGAATGTCTTCGTCAAGGAGAGAGGTCCAGTAGTCATGTCGTGTCTCAAGTTTGTCTATCTGTCTGTCACTGAGCCTCTTCCAGTACAGATTCAGCGCAGAGATGTCTAACTGGGCATGGAGAGACTCGCTTGTGGCGAACTCCTCCCATCTGACATCAAGCACCCAGCGCAGAATGTCATTAGTGTATAAAATGTAGAGGGTAGGGGAGAGGACAGATCCCTGGGGTACTCCGGCTTTTAGTGTGAAGTAGTCAGAGTAACAGCCTTGGAATTTGATTCTCATGGTACGGCCGTCTAGGAAGTTGCAGAGGAGTTTACGAGTAGTGAGAGGCAGGTTGAAGTTAGTGCAGAGTTTGTACTTGAGCCCTTCGTGCCAGACAGTGTCAAAGGCCTTTTCAACGTCTTTTGCAACCAGGGCTGTCCTGTTTCTTTGTTTTGTGTTGATGTGGATGTAGTTGAGAATGATGTTAATGGCATCCTGTGTGGATCTGTGTGTTCTGAAGCCAAACTGGCCATCAACTGTTTAGGGGGCTGTTCCATGGGCGGTTTGTTGAGGATAGCTTGTGCCTTGAGTCTGCAATCTCGGATGAAGAAAGATGGGAACTGAAGACGTGTAAAGGCTTGTGTTATGTAAGTGCATTCTTCTTCTAGAAAACAAGGGCTGGAGATGCGAAGAGCTCTCAAGAAGAAGCCAATGAGGACTCCTCTCTTAGTCTTCAGTTCCCATCTTTCTTCATCCGAGATTGCAGACTCAAGGCACAAGCTATCCTCAACAAACCGCCCATGGAACAGCCCCCTAAACAGTTCATAGTACTCCCATGTGGCGATGTTGCCACGAATACTCGCAGGGCACTTGCTATGAGTAACATCAACGTTTCCACCATAAGTGATGTTTCCACCATAAACACATCATCTATCAAAGACCTCACTACGAAACGCAGCCCCACACCTCTAACTTCTACAGCAGGCGTCTACGCTATCCCCTGTGGGTTCTGTCCCAAGAAATATGTAGGCGAGACAGGCAGAGATCTTGCAGTCCGCCTGAATGAGCATCGAAATGCCTCTAACAGAGACGATGTAAGGTACGCATGTGTCCTCCACAGAGACTCCACGGGGCATTTGATGAACTGGAATGAGGCACAACTCGTTCTCACCGAACCAGACCTCAGACGCCGACGGTGCCTAGAAGCCTCACTAATCGCCGTCACCGACACTATAGAACGCAACACTGGAAACTACAAAATTTCAAAAACATTGGCATACATGGTACTTAAGCAGCACCAACCCAACAACACAGGAGTCACGTGATTTCATCGTCTACCCGTCCTCATCATAGGCAGAGGTTGTTTTTGATAAGGACCTGCCTCGCATGGGCCAGTAGGCCTTCTACAGTGTTCCTCCATTCTTATGTTCTTATGACATTCCTCAGGTCACGTGCGTCACACCTCACTCTCCGCCTATATATAATGTCTTCCTACCTCTGTATGTTGGAAGTGATCAAGGTCCCAAGACCGAAACGTTTTCTAATAAATATGTTATAGTGTTTGCTTACGTGTCTTTCTAAACCACACTCACTAGTAACCACCGCCACCATCTAGTCTTCTCTTAATATTTGATGAGGAACGGAGGTAGTGGTAGAATGTCAGCGATAAGGCCACATTGCCAATCGCTGCGATTCCACAGTGGACCAGTGTGGGATATGTGCAGAAATACACCCAACTCTGAGAAATGATGAATAGTCATCATCCTGTTTGTTCTCTGAGCCATTTGTCTATATGAGAAATGTTCAGCAGTAGTAACAGAAGCAGCGTCAACGCAGCAAGAGCAACAGCATTAACAACAATAACGGTAATGACAGTCATCCCTGACGCCAGGAACCTATTACCTGTGACTGAAATTTCTAACTGTAAGCCTGAGGGCCAGCGACCTATCTGAGTAGGGCAGCTGTTAAGTGTGATTGATGGCTTCACAACCAACTTACTAGTTAATTTGAAAGCAAATTATGTCATGTTTTGCTCTTTAAAAATAAAGCGAAACGGCTCATAGAAGTGGCTGAATATCACAACAAAACCTTTATCAACTTGGTGGGAAACGAGATTTATTCCAGTTGCTACAAGATATTGGATTGAACTCCAGCAGCCAGTTTTCCGAGTTACTCCAGTCTAGACCGCTATACCACCTCGGCTATAAAAAGCCCTCATCTTCGTGGTTTTTAACCCATTAAGACGTGTGGAGATGGAGGGTAAAATGAGGTAGGTAGTATGTTCCAAGGTTAATCTTGGTCCCTCGCTTGCTCTATTTATATTGTTTCACGTTCTTCCATCCACTGTGGCCTTCATTTGTTAGTTTATTTTATAATCTTGTGTATGCCCAGTAGTTCAGTGGTAGAGTATTCGGCTCACAACTGAAAGGACTCAGGATTCCATACCTAAGCAGGCTGACATGTAGGGTCATATTTCCTTATACCTGCTGCCCCTGTTCACCCAGCAATAAATAAATACGTAGGAATTAGTCGGCTGTTGTGGGTTTAGCACTGTAAGTCAGGAATCGTAGCTACTGCTTGGGTTCACCGGCAAAGCAGGGGTAAATGTTGTCTGGGTTCAGTGAGTTCGGTACCTGTGAACCTGGCATCACTCAGACTACTAACTCAAGAACCGATAAGTCAAGTGTAACTGCTGCTGGTGTTAGAGTCCTGCACCGGTAGGCCAAGGGTCGCTACTGCCTGCATCACTCAGACCACTGAGTCCAGCATCGGTAAGCCATGAGTTAATGCTGCCAGTTTCCAGCATCATAAAAGAGAGAAGCTTACGACGACGTTTCGGTCCGGCTTGGACCATTTACAAAGTCACACTGTGACTTTGTAAATGGTCCAAGTCGGACCGAAACGTCGTCGTAAGCTTCTCTCTTTTATGTGCGGGTTATTTGTGTATCGTTCCAGTCACGGTATTGTGCCTTTTTTTTTGTTATTTCCAGCATCAGTAAGTCAACGGTACTATTGCCATAATACCGCGCACCTGCGCATCTTCCCAATTTGAAGACCTTACCATCCCGTGTATTTAATTTGGTATTAAGTAACTAAGTTTATTTAGGTACATATACGTATAAATTCAGTTATCATACCTAGTAACATATATGTAAATTACCTAGGATAACCCCCAAAAAGTCAGAGACTTATTTTCAGGGATTCATTATACGTTAGTGTAGGTTAAATTAAATTAAATACCAAGTACATACCTGTAAGTTTATATAGTTTAGAATTATGACTCAATTGCGTTAGGAAAGAATAATTTATTTTAAAGATAGCTTGTCTTATGACATGATTAAGTCCTTTTATCCCTGACGAATAAACCAACAATAACAATCTCGTCCTTGACAAGGAAGGTCCTCCACAAACCAGGGACTTCCTGTCTGATCGAGTAAAATATAATACACGTGACCATACAGCTATTCAGCCCAGAAAATTAAGTTTTGCGTCATTTACACCGTTCCTTCAGGAGAAAATTACGTTGCAAACTGAATAATTATATAATGACAAAAGTGGACCAATGAAAGATAGCCCTTCTTATTATGGTAGAGTAAGAGTAGTTATGTAAAACAATGTGAACGTCGTACGCCTCTCTCTTAAAATATCCAAAACAGGTGATAAAAAGTGTCAGAGCCACACATCCAAGATAGTCGAACTGCGCCTATTTTAATCCTAGTCTAGTGGTAGAAGTGGTTGGTCCTCAAATTTCACACCTATGCCCATAGATGCTAACACTAAATTCTTTATCTGTACTCACAGCGCAAATACAATTCTCACTGGTAACTAGAGGGCATAACGGGATGTATATATAGTTGATAATAAATGGTGGGGTGCATAAAAAAGAACACTGGAGGAAAGGAAAGACACCAGGGACCTTGATCATGAGTGATTTAGTGTGTTGAATGGCCCACTTTCTCTACCATTCCCCTCTACATCGCCTCCGGCTGTTTGAATATAAAAATTGTGTGAGAAGTCATCTGCCAACGAGTGCCCCTGTCTTTATTCCTACCTTGTGTCCTTGGTACCAGATAGTTACCTCTGATCCCTTGTCTTGCCCTCTATCTGGGGCAGCGAGGCATGACTCAAAGTCTTGTACTTTGCAATGTTTTGGTTGTGTGAGGCGAAGCAGGGAAATAGAGGTCGTCTAAATGCGGAGATGGAATCGTGGCCGCCAGTGTGACGCCAGAACCTGCTACCCGCTGGCCGGAACCTGTCCTATGGCGCCAGCTTGCCCGTACTTACCCCCTCCCCTCGTCCCTCCTACACTGGCCTTGCACACACTCGCCCAACACGTCACTCTCGTCTCAAAAACTCGCACCCCACACCCAGTGCCTCTTGTGTTTATCAAGGCCCCACACTCCATTCCGCACCTTGTTTCCCCCGCCCTCTTACACCTTCCTCCACAAGTGCTTATTCATAAACAATGCACATTATTCAGGTCCACTCGAGGTTAACTGGAGGAACCAGAAGGTGACGGCTAAAAGCACATGAGTCACATGGATGTTATGAAGTATTTTTTTAATCTTAGGGTAGTACTATTATCGGTATTACATTCATGAGGAGTGCTAAACCCGTAGGGATCATACAGCGTATGAGGAGGGGAGGCATTCAGGTTCGATTCAAAGAGGGGCACAGGTCCAATTCCTTAAATCAGAGAGTTCCTCGCCGGCATCAAAGAACCTCCCTAGAGAGGTTTAGGTTAGGAGAAAAGTGGAATGAAGCAGAATTAACTGAGTGTAGAAGTGGTACATAAGAAAGAAGGAACACTGCGGCAGGCCTGCTGGCCCATGCGAGGCAGGTCTAAGTCTCCTAGCGGCTTAAGCCAATGACTCAACCTAGTCAGGTCAGGTCATATCCACTTAAGGAAGGAGCACGGCATCAGACCTATTAGCACAAGCTAGTCAGGTCCAACTCACACCCACTTATGTATTTATCTAATCTATTTTTAAAACTACACAACGGTTTAGCTTCGGGTACACTTCATTCACAGTTTTAAGAGCAGGTATGATATGGTTTATGAAACCAGTAATGGTGGTCGATGAAACACAAGAATGTTTCCAAGAAGAGGTTATTTTATTCATTAGTAAAATTTTCTTGTTATAGTGCAACATTTGGTCAAGGGGTCAGGGGCTTCTGCCGATTTGACTATCTGAATAGTAAAAATTATCTTATATCTTATTACATAGCACATCCTTCAACTTGTCTAAATAAGACGGGCACTTCTGAACGCAGTATAGTTTGCAATTTTATACCCGAGCTAAACGCAGCCCGTCCTCCAACTAAAACAGCCAAGGGACACAGATGGTCGAAGGTGTTAAATGTTGGTAAGACACATGTGCAACATCTGGGTATCTTTATTGTAGACGTTTCGCCATCCAGTGGCTTTATCAATACCTTACTCTCATCTTGTCGGTATTATATACCATTCGTACACAACGTGTTAAATGTTGTCTCGTCATGTGATGTGTATTCTTAACAAATATCAAGGAAAGTCGTCAGGCAAGCTACTAATTTTTAAATTATAATATGTGTAGCAAATCAAGTCCATTTTATTGCAAAATCTCCTAATGTTTACAATGATGTATAGCCTTTAAGATAGTGTACTCACAAGTTTGTAAAAGTAACTGATAGTGGATAGTGGTCTGATAGCGTATCATTCATCCTTGGGATTATTACAGCTGCCTAATTGTTGTGGACACGGTTGTCATGCAGGGAGCCGCTCATATTCATTCTTAAAAACAGATACAGTAATCATGCTAGCACAACACGAATGCATCGAACAAGCGCCGGCACATTTGGCCCATGGTTTGGTGACCTTGAAAACATACCTGGCTAAATATACAGACATGTTGAGTGTCTGCCAGCACAGTAATACTTGATGAGAATATCTGTATATACGATAAAGCAGGTAAAGAACTAAGAGGACAAGGTTGGGATACAGAGCTGTAAAATGAGAAAAAATTGCCAGAGAAAGAGATGAATTCAAGTATAGAGCAAGAATTTGGGCAGTTGGAGCTGGTATGCTAACCAGACTTATTTCTGTCTAGAGACTGATCGAAAATTATTTGCGTCCATAATGCTGCTTAAATTTTGTTGTTCCACTTATCAATTTACGACCAACCAACGTATATATATGCCGAATATGTAAAACTGGTCAATTAGCAAGAACTCATTTAAAATTAAGTCCTTTCTAAAATTTTCTCTTATACGTTTAAAGATATATTTTTTTCATTAATGTTAATGTAATTTTTTTTAATTTTGCACCAAAAGAATCTTAGAAAACTTACCTAACCTTATTATAACAAGAACAATTTATTTTAGCCTAACACAACTATGTATATTTTAGATTTGTTTACAATAATTTAATACTAAACAAACACAGTATACTAAACAAACACAGTAAAATAAATTTTTTTCGTTTGGTTCAGAATGATTTTGGCGAAATTATTGCATCCACAAATTTTCGCTTGTCCTATATGGCAAGATGAACGTTGTAATAAAGTTGGTAGAATTACCGACAATATGTAAAGTAAAAGGACACAAGTGCAACTAATGTGACATTTATTGTGGCAACGTTTCGCTCTCCAGGAACTTTATCAAGCCATGTATTGTTTGTAATGGCTTGATAAAGCTCCTGGAGAGCGAAACGTTGCCACAATAAAATGTCACATTAGTTGCACTTGTGTCCTTTTACTTTACATACAAGATGAGCGTTGCTATTTAAGCCAAGATCGCAAGTTCTCCCTATTAAGGCAAGCTAAAATTTGTGTACGCAATAATTTCGTAAAAATCATTCTGAACCTAACGAAAAAAAAAAATGTTTCACTGTGTTTGTTTATTATTAAATTATTGTAAACTTATCTAAAATATATTTAGTTGGATTAGGCTAAATTAAATTGCGCTTGTTATAATAAGGTTAGGTAAGTTTTCTATGGTACTTTTGGTGCAAAATTATTAATTTTTACATTAGCATAAATGAAAAAAAAAATCTTTAAACGTATAAGAATTTTTTTTAGAAAGGCTTTAATTTTAAATGAGATCTTACTAATTGACCAGTTTTACACGCACACACACACACACACATACACACACACACACACACACACACACACACACACACACACACACACACACACACACACACACACACACACATTGCATTTTCTTGGACTGCAAGAAGGCGTTTGACACAGTTCCACACAAGAGATTAGTGCAAAAACTGGAGGACCAAGCAGGGATAACAGGGAAGGCACTACAATGGATCAGGGAATACTTGTCAGGAAGACAGCAGCGAGTCATGGTACGTGGCGAGGTGTCAGAGTGGGCACCTGTGACCAGCGGGGTCCCACAGGGGTCAGTCCTAGGACCAGTGCTGTTTCTGGTATTTGTGAACGACATGACGGTAGGAATAGACTCCGAAGTGTCCCTGTTTGCAGATGACGTGAAGTTGATGAGAAGAATTCATTCGATCGAAGACCAAGCAGAACTACAAAGGGATCTGGACAGGCTGCAGACCTGGTCCAGCAATTGGCTCCTGGAGTTCAACCCCACCAAGTGCAAAGTCATGAAGATTGGGAAAGGGCAAAGAAGACCGCAGACGGAGTACAGTCTAGGGGGCCAGAGACTACAAACCTCGCTCAAGGAAAAAGATCTTGGAGTGAGTATAACACCAGGCACATCTCCTGAATCGCACATCAACCAAACAACTGCTGCAGCATATGGACGCCTAGCAAACCTCAGAACAGCATTCCGACATCTTAATAAGGACTCGTTCAGGACCCTGTACACCGTCTACGTTAGGCCCATATTGGAGTACGCGGCACCAGTTTGGAACCCACACCTACCCAAGCACTTAAAGAAACTAGAGAAAGTGCAAAGGTTTGCAACAAGACTAGTCCCAGAGCTACGAGGCATGTCCTTCGAGGAGAGGTTAAGGGAAATCAACCTGACGACACTGGGGGACAGGAGAGATAGGGGGACATGATAACGACATACAAAATATTGAGAGGAATTGACAAGGTGGACAAAGACAGGATGTTCCAGAGATGGGACACAGCAACAAGGGGACACAGTTGGAAATTGAAGACACAGATGAATCACAGGGATGTTACCTGGAGGTTATTCCGGGGATCAACGCCCCCGCGGCCCCATGACCAGGCCTCCCGATGGATCAGGGCCTGATCAACTAGGCTGTTACTGCTGGCCGCACGCAGTCCAACGTACGAGCCACAGCCCGGCTGATCCGGCACTGACTTTAGGTATCTGTCCAGCTCTCTCTTGAAGGCAGCCAGGGGTTTATTGGCAATTCCCCTAATGCTTGATGGGAGGCTGTTGAACAGTTTTGGGCCCCGGACACTTATGGTGTTTTCCCTTAGTGTACCAATGGCGCCCCTACTTTTTATTGGGGGCATTTTGCATCGTCTGCCCAGTCTTTTACTTTCGTAGGGAGTGATTTCTGTGTGCAGATTTGGGACCATTCCTTCCAAGATTTTCCAAGTGTAGATTATGATATATCTCTCCCTCCTGCGTTCCAACGAGTACAAGTCAAGTGCTTCCAAGCGTTCCCAGTAGTTAAGGTGCTTGACAGAACTTATACGTGCAGTAAAGGATCTCTGTACACTCTCTAGATCTGCGATTTCACCTGCTTTGAATGGAGATGTTAATGTACAGCAGTATTCCAGCCTAGAGAGAACAAGTGATTTAAAAAGGATCATGATGGGCTTGGCATCTCTCGTTTTGAAAGTTCTCATTATCCATCCTATCATTTTCTTTGCACGTGCGATCGTGGCACTGTTGTGATCCTTGAAAGTGAGATCCTCAGACATTACTACTCCAGGTCCCTTACATTATTTTTCCGCTCTATTGTATGGCCGGAGTCAGTAGTATACTCTGTCTAGTTATTATCTCCTCCAGTTTTCCATAACGGAGTAGTTGGAATTTGTCCTCATTGAACATCATATTGTTTACCGTTGCCCACTGGAAAACTTTGTTTATATCTTCTTGGAGGTTAACCGCGTCCTCAGGAGATGACAGCCTCATGCAGATCCTAGTATCATCCGCAAAGGATGATACGGTGCTGTGGTGTATATCTCTGTTTATGTCTGATATGAGGATAAGGAATAAGATGGGGGCAAGTACTGTGCCTTGTGGAACAGAGCTCTTCACTATGGCAGCCTCCGATTTAACTCTGTTGACCACTACTTCTTGACCACTATTTCTTCAGCCACAGAGTAGTCAGGAAGTGGAATAGTTTGGGAAGCGATGTAGTGGAGGCAAGATCCATACATAGCTTTAAGCAGAGGTATGATAAAGATCACGGTTCAGGGAGAGTGACCAAGTAGCGACCAGTGAAGAGGCGGGGCCAGGAGCTTGGACTCGACCCCTGCAACCTCAACTATGTGAGTACAAACACACACACACAAATATATATATATATATATATATATATATTATATATATATATATATATATCTTTCCCTAAAGGAGGCTTTTCTGATTCTGGTAATGGGCTTTTGATCTAAGGAATTAAATCATACCACGGGTGGGGATAGAACCCACGATCAGAGAATCATAAAACTCCAGACAATCGTGTCATTACGATTTCGTGAGTCATGCTAAGGAATTAAACCTGTGCTCCCCTCCTTGGTTCGAGCTTAATGCCTCCCATTCCTCCGACACTGTATGACCCCTATGATGATTCTAGCACTTCCCTATGAATATCAAAGTAATAATAATTTTATATCCTTCCTAAATTTAAATGAGACAGTGGCTTCAGATTTCTACTGGCAAACTCCTAAGTCTTTCCTGCCGTATTTGATTAGGTTCCAGTATAAGTTTTAGTGTATATTTGCTGCAATTATCTTTTTTCGAGGATTAGAACCTTTGTCAACACTGAACTGCAAGTGCTTCTTATCCTACCATATCATTAATTTATTCAAATCGTCCTGAAGCAACCTGGTGTCCTCAAAATTTATTTGTGGGCCTATATTTGTGCTGTGGGAGGATTTTTGTTACAGTTCACTTTAACCATTGCCTAGAATACAACTCAAAACAGTATACTAACACCCGAGTACTTATTTCGTCAAGCTAAATTTTAATTATATTTATGGGGAAACGCTAAACTCGGTAAGGTCATACAGCACGTGGGAAAATGGGACGCAGTCAGATTTGTCTCCCTGTTGTTTTGTCTCAGCATGGTTTCACAAAGGGGCGTTCCTGCCTTACGAATTTATTAACTTTTTTCACTAAGGTATTTGAGGAGGTAGATCATGGTAATGAATATGATATTGTGTATATGGATTTCAGTAAGGCTTTTGACAGGGTCCACATCAGAGACTATTGAGGAATAGGAGAAATTTTTTCCTGGATAGAGGCATGGTTGACAAATAGGCAGCAGAGAGTTTGCATAAATGGGGAGAAATCAGTGGGGAAGCGTCACTAGCGGTGTTCCACAGGGGTCAGTGTTGGGCCTACTGTTCACAATCTACATAAACGACATTGATGAGGGCATAAAGAGCGACATAAGCAAGTTTGCCAATTACACCAAAATAGGCCGTCGAATTCATTCTGACGAGGACATTTGAGCACTCCAGGAAGATTTGAATAGACTGATGCAGTGGTCGGAGAAGTGGCAGATGCAGTTTAATATAGACAAATGCAAAGTTATAAATGGTGGACAGGAAAATAACCATGCCACATATAAACTAAATAATGTAGATCTTAATATTACGGATTGCGAAAAAGATTTAGGAGTTCTGGTTAGCAGTAATCTGAAACCAAGGCAAAGTGCATAAGTATTCGCAATAAAGCTAACAGAATCCTTGGCTTCATATCAAGAAGCATAAATAATAGGAGTCCTCAGGTTGTTCTTCAACTCTATATACCCTTGGTTAGGCCTCATTTAGATTATGCTGCACAGTTTTGGTCACCGTATTACAGAATGGATATAAATGCCCTGGAAAACGTACAAAGGAGGATGTTTTGGGCCGGCCGAGAAGTTGATCCTATGTATCAGAAATCTTCCCTATGAGTATAGACTGAGGGCCCTGAATCTGCACTCTAGAAAGGTGTAGAATTAGGGTGGATATGATTGAGGTGTATAAATGGAAGACAGGAATAAATAAAGGGGATGTAAATAACGTACTGAAAATATCTAGCCTAGACAGGACTCGTAGCAATGGTTTTAAGTTCGAAAAACTCAGATTCAGGAAGGATATAGGAAAGCACTGGTTTGGTAATAGAGTTGTGGATGAGTGGAACAAACTCCCGAGTACAGTTATAGAGGCTAAAACGTAGTTTTAAAAATAGGTTAGATAAATACATGAGTAGGTGTGGGTGGGTGTGAGTTGGACCTGATTAGCTTGTGCTACTAGGTCAGTTGCCGTGTTCCTTCCTTAAGTGAATGTGACCTGACCTGACTAGGTTAGGGCATTGGCTTAAGCCGGTAGGAAACTTGGACCTGCCTCGCATGGGCCAGTAGGCCTGCTGCAGTGTTCTTTCTTATGTTCTTAAGTTCTTATGTCTGGGTCATTGAGATCGGTGTTTATTTTAGGGAGACGTCCGATGTAGCCATTAGATTACAAGGGTAAAAATCCTCCTGGCCAACTATTATTCATAGAGGTTAGATTTTGTAGACCACAGCTCTTGCCCAAATCACATTTTAAAACTAGTAAGGTGCCAGTCGGGGTTCGACCTTTAGATATGTGAAAGATAACTAACCAGACGAGCATGAACAGTTAGAAGCGTTTGTGTTTTCGCGTAATGATGGGATAGTTAAGCATGTCGTTTTTGTTGTCTCCGTTCCTGGTGGCAGTGGTGGAGAGAAATCTGGGTAAAGGAGGAAGGCGCCGTAACGAGTGAGAGCCAGCTTCGGGAACCTTGCCCACGCCTGCCATGGGTTAAGAAGGACGCTCTCACTCGTGTTTATCTGTCTTGACATACATCTCTCATCCAGTAGTCATCCTTTAAATACCTAAAAAAGGCCTTATTAACTTAGATTTGAGTTTAATATGATTTTGTTTTTATTACCCCTCTACTAATTTTTCTACAAAAAAGAAATTCGGTTATTTCGGGAAGGGGCGGAGGGAAATAAACTGAGACTGTCTCACTGAGACAGTTCGGATCAAGACGACCCAGGTCGAGATGATACAAGTAATTTTCCCTACTGAACTGGACCTTCAACTCCACGAACTCAAGCAGGCAGTTACATGCAACGGAACCAGAAGAACCCACAGCAATCATGGTCAGAAGGTGGGTCCCTGAGCTGGAGCTTGATCCCCATAAACAACAAGGTGATTGAACATACTATTACTCAGTGAAAGAACTAAATATCACTACACTTCAGACGAAGTGTAGTGTCCTGTCAAGCCTTCGTTTGAAGGCTTGAGGAGACTTAGTCAAAACATAGATGATACTTATAGGTACTGACAGGCTGGATGAAGACATTGCCTGAATAATTTTGCACTAAGGCTAGAGAACAAACGAATAGTAAGTACCTGAATGATCCAACAGAGATATATGTAAGTGGGAACTTCAGAATAATAATGAACTAGGAAAGAAACTAGTAAAAGTGAAATACTGACTTATTAAGAGGATGGGCTGATATTTCACAGCCTGTCCCCGCATATTCTGTTAATTTCACATACGGTTTGAAGTAAATTTTTCTATTTACATTATTTAGGATAGGTTAGAGTGTCGTCTATCAATAAAAATAAACTAATTCTAACATACCACAACGTCAATGAATGAAATGTAACATGGATATAATACATTGTTTTGCAAAGTGAAGGAAAGCCCAGAGGTATTAATTAAGAGGATGGACTGATACAACCCATCCTCTAAGTAATAGTCAGTAATTCATTGTTGCTATGACAGTAAAATGGGTAACTGTTCACGTGCCTTAAACATTGATCAGTAGGCATTTTGAAATGCGCTGGGTGGGTCCCCGTTTTCTGTTCGCTTTTCGCTTTTTTTTTATTGAATGAAATACTGCACGACAGGGCGCAGGTAACACGCGCACACATACACACACATATACACGATCAGTGAAGAGGCGGGGCCAGGAGCTATGAATCGACACCTGCAACCACATTTAGGTGAGTACATGCTCGATATGTTATCTGCGTGTATTACTGATAAACGACCATTATAAGACTTAATTTTGTTTTATGGGTTTGATGTTATTCGTTTTTTTTTTTTGTATTCCACAAGGTATATACATAGAGGTGTGTTGGCGTTTTAAAGAATAACTGTTAATATTAAAGAATAATAAACAATAATTATTAGTATCAAAGAATAACTGTTGGTTAATTAAGAAGTACACTGGCCTTCATGGCCCCTGTGCGGTCGATAGACCTTAATAAATCTAGCAAATTAACAGAGCATACCTCTTCTGCCGTCACCATTCTGTGGGACAAGTTCTCGCCCACAAGCATTGAGAATCTTCAAGAGTGCTCACAGAACTTCGATACTACAGGACAACAGTGGCCCCCTGCCTGCCCAGCTTACCAGACCGGTTTTTATTATGATCAAGAAAATTACTCTCGACTAGAGACTGACGTCAGCAACAGCGGCGCCAGAGTAGAAAAAAAAAATTGTCAGGCTTTGATGACGTAGTATAATGTGTAAGTTGATTGTAGCCAAGATGGAGTGATTATCATCAAGTGTCTAGGGGAAAAACTTATAAAGTTCGATACTATATTAATATTATGGACATTATTACGAGTCTTAGTGTTACTAGTTTTTAGTCTCAGTTCATGATATTTGAAAATTACTTTACTGGTATCTAAGTTTTTATTCAATATAAAATTTGTACTTATAAATATTGGATACACCATATAATTTATATATAAATATATATTATATATATATATATATATATATATTATATATATATATATATATATATATATATATATATTGTGTGTGTTATATATATATATATATATATATATATATATATATATATATATATATATATTATATATATATAACAACAGTTTTTATAAGTACTGGTGTACAGCGAGAGGTGGGCAACTTTCAATGTATAAATAAAGAGTTTATTTAATCTTTATTTTAGGGATTAATTTATTCTTGATGTTAGTATATTGATGAATCACAAGTATAATGACCCTAATAAAGTATATGGGTTTTAGACCTGATGAATTAACACACTCATAGAAGCAGCAACACCAGATGAGCTGCAGGCATATTCATGGTCTGGTTTAATGGAACCTAAAATGTTTATGTAATGAAACCTATTATTTTTTAATACAAAAATATCCATTGACCATAATATGCGATTTACGGAAAATTGTGTGAAAGACAAAATGATACTTGAATTTGAACTTAGGACCAGAGCTTTGGTAAGAAGAGTTAGGAAGAAGAATGGGTAAGGATAGAAATATGGGAGAAGGATGTGAAAGCAGAAAAATTATATAAGATATCTTCATAATTAGGGGCGATGATATTCTTAGTAGACATAGAAGGGTTCTGGTGTTACCCAATCATCTTCATCTGCAGGGAGGTTGCTCAAGATCATTAGTCGTTGGTAATCGTCTTTATGGATGACGCGACGCAGCCTCTGTGGAAGAGTCATTCTTTAGGTCCTGTGGGGAGGAGTGTTAATGATATAGTTGGTAGTATTTTCAACTTCGGGAGGATGTTCTCTATCCGGTATATAGAGTTCTTGCATTGCATAGAGTTGCCTCTTCGTCAGCACATCAAGGCGTACGTTTAGGGCAGCAATATCCTGTTGGATATGTAAATCTGCCATCCTGATTCCGTTTCTCCTCCTGGTGCCCGTAATAAAGCAGAGAGCTCCATTCTGAACCCGTTGCAATCGTAGCATGTTGGTCTTTGTTGTAAGCGACATTGGGACACATGGGTATTCGAGTATAGATCTTATCATTTTATATAGATGTTTTTTGACGTGTGAAGGGGGCTTGATTAAATCTATAGAGACTGCTAAGACCGGCTTTGGCTATGTTGATCTTTTTACTGACGTGAGATGTTGAGTGGAGCAGCCTGTCTATTTCATATTCCAAGATCTTGTTAGGATTTCTAATTGCTACAGGTGTACCTCTGATGGAGATACTCCCCTTGTCTTCGATGGTTGATGCAAAACATCCTGTCGTGCTGATAAGGACTTTGTCAG
Source organism: Cherax quadricarinatus (assembly GCF_026875155.1). Classification (NCBI taxonomy): domain Eukaryota; kingdom Metazoa; phylum Arthropoda; class Malacostraca; order Decapoda; family Parastacidae; genus Cherax; species Cherax quadricarinatus. The sequence continues at coordinate 67,180,542 of NC_069413.1, read as the reverse complement.
GGTTGGTCGTAATTTCTTTTCCCAATTAGATGTTCGGCGAAGTTCAACATTCATTTTTTCTATGACCTTCTCATACTCATATTTCCCTGTTACGGGGGTTGATGAGACGATATGGATAACATCATCTGCGAATTGCGTTATAATTGTATCATTGAACTCCGGTTGAGGAAGATCGTTTACATAAATGTTGAATAGTATTGGGCTAAGACATGAGCCTTGTGGGACACCAGCTGTCGGTATAAAAGGCTCTGTCGACCTGCCGTGAAAGGTAGGAATGATTTTTCTTTGAGATAAGAAGTTATATATAAATCTGAGAAAGGACCAGGTAGGTCAACAAGTTTATATACAAGACCATCATGCCATAAGCTATCAAAAGCTTTATGAACATCCCTGGTGGCAATTAGGGCAAGATTGCCCTGATGTTTCAGGCTCGTTACAGCATCGAAAATATTTATTGCATGATGGGTACCTCTGAGTCCTGAAGCCGAACTGTTTTTAAGGATATAGGTCTATAGTTCCCAGGTTGGTGGATACAAAATGATATTCACAGACATTCACCTATCAATGATATTCATCAGTAGATGAAGCCTCACTTGAATTAACTAAATTAATCCTAAGAAACTTAAGTTTTGTTAATCGGTTAAGTTACGAAGTTTTCGCTTGGACGATAAAATATATCGGGCTACGTTTGATGTTAGATATGACTAAGGTGGGACAGATTAAGTTTATTTACCCTGATAAGCTTAGATGTCCTACATGTATCATAATAAAAATCATGTAAACATTTGTCCCGGACCAAGACTGGTTTTGGAACAATGTATCAGTCAAATTTTTTGTTTTGTAACACGTCAGGTTGGCGTGGCTGGGTACGGCGTATCATAGATCAAATGGGTGTGTTTATCCCCTACGTGATACAATTTGTCTTTACGTTATTATAACGAATGGAATTGTTTCCATCGAATTAAACAATGCAAACAAGCCCACTCGATTAGCACCTGACCAGATTCGTGGAATTCCTCATTATGATGTATGCAAAATACCACCAACATCAGCACTACTGTATCCTTTGGAAAAAGAGCTTATAGACCGTAAAGAGTGCAGACGTGGCTCCTTTGCATAAAGGAGTCAGCATAACACTAGCCAAAAATTACAAACTAGCATCGCACATCATAAGTTATCGAAAGGATAATGAGACTCCAAATTACAAGCTTACAGAGCTGCACAACCCAAGCCACCATGGAATTAGAACGGGAAGAGAATGCTTGTCATAACTGTTACACCAAGAAACCAAAACGCAGTTGTAGTATACACGAATTTCGTAATAGCATTTGACAATTGTGATCATGGTGTGTTTGCACACAGAATGAGGACAATATGTATACTGGGGACAGTAGGCAAGTGGATATTCAACTTTCTGACACACAGAACACATAGAGTAGTAATACTAATAGAAGTAAACACAGAAAAATCCAGCATTAGCAAAGTAAAAAGTTCAGTATTCCAAGGCACGGTCCAGGCGTCTTGTTTCTTATTCTCATAGCAGATATAGAAAAAAAAACACCGTATCATCTGCGGATGATGCCAAAATAAGCGTGAAAATGAATATGTGATGGACCTTGGTTTAACAATGTCAGCTGACCTTTCATCTAGGAACACAACAAGGCAACTGACTTGAAAGCCAGGAAATTGACGTTGTGGATAATGAGAGCTTTCAAAACAAGGAAAATAGTGCCACTAGTGACACTATTCAAATGGCTTGTGTTCTCTCATTAGAGTATTGTTAAGTGTTGACGACTTTGTTCAGGGCAGGAAAGATGTCAAAGCTGGACCAGATACAGAGATAATTTACGACCCGCATAGAGCCAGAAAAGCATTTAAATTGCTGGAAACAATTTAACGTTCTAAATATACAACATTTACATCGGTCAGCCCTTGTAGTCCTCTTACACCTCTTCAATCTTATTTGGGCACAAGGAGTTCTTCCCCAGCTGTGGAAATCTGCCATTGTTCTCCCTTTCCGCAAACCGGGTACTACAGGACATGATGCCTCCCACTATCGCCCCATCGCTCTTACTAGTGCAGTTTGCAAAGTGATGGAACGTCTCGTAAATCGACGTTTAATGTGGTATTTAGAGACACACAACAGTCTCTCCGCTAGTCAATATGGCTTTCGTAAGGGTCATTCTACCATAGACCCCTTACTACGCTTGGATACGTATGTTCGTAATGCCTTTGCGGAATAATCACTCAGTATTGCCTTATTTTTGACCTTGAGAAGGGCATATGAACTAATCTTGGAGGTATAATATTTTGGCCCAGGCCACATTCCTTAGGCCTCCGAGGCAATCTTACCATCTCCTTAAGAACTTTTTAATGACAGGACATTTCCGTTGTTTCGAGTCCTATAAATGTTCTTTCCCCGGACTTCGTCCAAGCTGAAGGTGTCCCTCAGGGCATGGGTTCTAAGCACAACACTTTGTTCCTTGCTATAAATGATTTTTGGGCACTGTTCTTCCACCATATTTGGTCATCATCTATGTTGATGAAACTTCGCTATTGGCTTGTGCAGGAGCACTGACTGTCATCTTAGTGCAGTTTCTCTCCAGCATGCGGTTCTCTCGACGTGTTTACACTTGGGCCACCACGCATGGGTTTAAATTTTCAAGCTACCAAAAAAAATCACCAAATTACTTTCACTAGATGCTCTGTTATCTCGATATCCTTTGATCTCTATGGCTCCCGTATCCCCGAAGTGGATAAGTCTGGTTTTCTAGGCTTCTCTTTGACCGTCGGTATCCTGGAAACCTTCACATAACCTCTTCTGAAGGCAATGTCACAGCGGCTCTAAACCCTTCTTTAAACCCTTGCTCATCTTTCCTGGGGAGCTGATCGTTCGAAACTCTGCTTCGCCTACATTCAGCCCTCGTTTATCGAAACTCGATTATGGTGGACCCGATTTATTCCGCGGGCCTCTATGCTACTCTCTCTAGCCTTAACTCTATCCATCACCAAGGATTAACGTTTTGTGCCTTGGTGCTTTTCGCTCTTCCCCTGTTGAGAGCCTCTATACAGAAGCGAAATGTTCCATCCTTGTTGGATCGCAGTGATGCCCATTGCCTTCGCTACTATGTACGCTCTTCAGCGATCTACACAATCATTCCATTTATAGTATGGTCACACGATATTAGTAGGACATTCTTTATACGTTCACCGCCCCTGTTTGATCCGTCCCTTTTCTCTTCGCATACATTCACTTTGTCTTCCACTTCAGTTACCCCTTTATATGTTCATGATAGCATCTCACTTTTCCCTACCCCCCTGGGAAGTTCCAGCTATTCGGGTCTTGTTCTTTCCACTCCCTTGCTCGAATGACTCAAATGCCTACGGTGTCTTCCCGCTCTCTTTTTCTGATCACTTCCACTCCATTTTCATGCCCAACCGCTGTGTTAGAACAGATGGCTCGAAGTCTTCAGACGGCGTCGGATTTGCAGCTGTGTTTCCGGACAGCGTCGTGCGGAGACATTTACTATCTTCAGCTAGCATTTTTACTGTGAACTGTATGCCATTCTTGCAGCACTTATCCGATCGCATCTATGCCTGTGTCATCAATTTGTAGTTGTCTCAGACTCCACTTAGTGCTCTACAGGCTATACGAAAATTTGATACATCTCATCCCCTAGCTTCTCGTATCCAACTTTGGCTACGCCGTATCTCTACCATAACATAAAGATACTGTTTTTTGTTGGGTCCCTGGTCATGTCGACGTATAGGGCACAATGAACAGGCAGACACTGCTGCCGGTCAGCATTTCATGAACCTACAATTTCAATATCGGAGGGCTGTTCATTTCGGGACTATTTTGCTGAAATAGCTACCCACCTTCGCACCCGTTGGCAACAACGTTGGTCAACTCTGCCTCGGTAAAACTTCATTTCTCATGAAACCGAGCATATGGATACTGGCCGGTCTTCTTGTCATCTGTGCCGAGTTGGGAGTCCAGCTCTCTCCCGCCTTCGCATTGGTCACCACTCGTCTATACTCATGGTATCTCATGGAGAGGCACCTTGTTCCTCTCTGTGAGCAGTGTTTCAAGTTTCCAGTATCGATTAGCCACATTTGGTTAGATGCCCTCTTTCAACGAGCAGCAGAATTTACCTCCAACGTCGTCTTTGTTCTAATACTCTGCTCTTTACCTTCCCTTCTTGCTGATGGACCCTCCTTTAATCCTGACTCTCTCACTGACTTCTTGACAACGACTGATTTACTCCACAAACTCTGATGATGATACCTTACGCACTCCCCTCAGCCCTTTCTAGTTCAGTCTCTTGCTGCCCTTTACCCGTTTACCATCCACTGCCGTGTTATCCGTAACTATTACTCCATCCATCTCCCTTTTGCCACCTGATGCCCTCGCTTCCTTCCTGCCCTGCAGCGCTGTATAGCCCTTGTGGCTTAGCGCTTCTTTTTGATTATAATAATAATCTAGATATACAATCGCTGAAGATGAAAGAGAAACAGACAGATAATGTATGCGTTGAGGGTATTCGAGGGCCTGGTCACAAATCTGCACACTGCCATAACATACTGGAGTGAGAGATGGGAGAATTTTTTTAAATAAATTGGGTAAAAGCGAGGGAGCACCAGCACCACTATCTGTGGGCCCAGATTATTTAACACCTTACCAGAATATATCAGAAAAACTACTGGAACAAGTGTAGACGTTTTCAAGAGGAAACTTGACAAGTACCTCCGCCAGGTATCGGATCGGCCAGGCTGTGATGGACATGTGGGCCAGCGGGCTGACAGCAGCAACAGCCTGGTTGACCAGACAAGCCTGGCTCAGGGGCGGGCTGCGGGAGTAGGAAAACTGTCGAAACCCATCGTCTGTTAATGTAGTTTAGTTGTTGGACAATAACTGTCCGTAATTTTGGGATAAATAGTTAATATTTAATTTTGTTGACTGCATAGATTGTTCAGAAATAGATGCAGGTAAACGTGTTAGAAAACGAACGTTTTATTCATATGATGAGTGCTGAAGCGAGGTCACATGAACACATCTGCATCCCAAGTGCTGAAGCGAGGTCACATGAACACATCTGCATCCCAAGTGCTGAAGCGAGGTCACATGAACACATCTGCATCCCAAGTGCTGAAGCGAGGTCACATGAACGCATCTGCATCCCAAGTGCTGAAGCGAGGTCACATGAACACATCTGCATCCCAAGTGCTGAAGCGAAAGGGCACATGACACATCTGCATCCCAAGTGCTGAAGCGAAAGGGCACATGAACACTATCTGCATCCCAAGTGCTGAAACGAGGTCACAATGAACACATCTGCATCCCAAGTGCTGAAGCGAGGTCACATGAACGCATCTGCATCCCAAGTGCTGAAGCGAGGTCACATGAAGCATCTGCATCCCAAGTGCTGAAGCGAGGTCACATGAACACATCTGCATCCCAAGTGCTGAAGCGAAAGGTACATGAACGCATCTGCATCCCAAGTGCTGAAGCGAGGTCACATGAACACATCTACATCCCAAGTGCTGAAGCGAGGTCACATGAACGCATCTACATCCCAAGTGCTGAAGCGAGGTCACATGAACGCATCTACATCCCAAGTGCCGAAGCGAGGTCACATGAACGCATCTACATCCCAAGTGCTGAAGCGAGGTCACATGAACGCATCTGCATCCCAAGTGCTGAAGCGAGGTCACATGAACGCATCTGCATCCCAAGTGCTGAAGCGAGGTCACATGAACGCATCTAACATCCCAAGTGCTGAAGCGAGGTCACATGAACGCATCTACATCCCAAGTGCTGAAGCGAGGTCACATGAACGCATCTACATCCCAAGTGCTGAAGCGAGGTCACATGAACGCATCTGCATCCCAAGTGCTGAAGCGAGGTCACATGAACGCATCTACATCCCAAGTGCTGAAGCGAGGTCACATGAACGCATCTACATCCCAAGTGCTGAAGCGAGGTCACATGAACGCATCTACATCCCAAGTGCTGAAGCGAGGTCACATGAACGCATCTACATCCCAAGTGCTGAAGCGAGGTCACATGAACGCATCTGCATCCCAAGTGCTGAAGCGAGGTCACATGAACGCATCTACATCCCAAGTGCTGAAGCGAGGTCACATGAACGCATCTGCATCCCAAGTGCTGAAGCGAGGTCACATGAAACGCATCTGCATCCCAAGTGCTGAAGCGAGGTCACATGAACACATCTGCATCACAAGTGCTGAAGCGAGGTCACATGAACGCATCTGCATCCCAAGTGCTGAAGCGAGGTCACATGAACACATCTGCATCACAAGTGCTGAAGCGAGGTCACATGAACGCATCTGCATCCCAAGTGCTGAAGCGAGGTCACATGAACACATCTGCATCACAAAGTGCTGAAGCGAGGTCACATGAACGCATCTGCATCCCAAGTGCTGAAGCGAGGTCACATGAACGCATCTGCATCCAAGTGCTGAAGCGAGGTCACATGAACGCATCTGCATCACAAGTGCTGAAGCGAGGTCACATGAACGCATCTGCATCCCAAGTGCTGAAGCGAGGTCACATGAACGCATCTGCATCACAAGTGCTGAAGCGAGGTCACATGAACGCATCTGCATCCCAAGTGCTGAAGCGAGGTCACATGAACGCATCTGCATCACAAGTGCTGAAGCGAGGTCACATGAACGCATCTGCATCCCAAGTGCTGAAGCGAGGTCACATGAACGCATCTGCATCCCAAGTGCTGAAGCGAGGTCACATGAAACGCATCTGCATCACAAGTGCTGAAGCGAGGTCACATGAACGCATCTGCATCCCAAGTGCTGAAGCGAGGTCACATGAACGCATCTGCATCCCAAGTGCTGAAGCGAGGTCACATGAACACATCTGCATCCCAAGTGCTGAAGCGAGGTCACATGAACACATCTGCATCCCAAGTGCTGAAGCGAGGTCACATGAACGCATCTGCATCCCAAGTGCTGAAGCGAGGTCACATGAACACATCTGCATCCCAAGTGCTGAAGCGAGGTCACATGAACGCATCTGCATCCCAAGTGCTGAAGCGAGGTCACATGAACGCATCTGCATCACAAGTGCTGAAGCGAGGTCACATGAACGCATCTGCATCACAAGTGCTGAAGCGAGGTCACATGAACGCATCTGCATCCCAAGTGCTGAAGCGAGGTCACATGAACGCATCTGCATCCCAAGTGCTGAAGCGAGGTCACATGAACACATCTGCATCCCAAGTGCTGAAGCGAGGTCACATGAACGCATCTGCATCCCAAGTGCTGAAGCGAGGTCACATGAACGCATCTGCATCCCAAGTGCTGAAGCGAGGTCACATGAACGCATCTGCATCCCAAGTGCTGAAGCGAGGTCACATGAACGCATCTGCATCCCAAGGGTACAAATCGAAACTAACCAAAACCCGAGTTAGGACTGTGGTGTGGCTGAGTGGTAGGTGCATGCCAGGTGTCGCAGCAAGGGTGGCAGGGAGACGCCACATTGATCCTCTGGTAAGTCAACTGGGAATGTGAACTACTCGTCCACACCAGAAGTAACTGGTGACTAGCTGTATAGCCCTTGTGGCTTAGCTCTTTTTTTTTATTATAATAATAATAACTGGTGACTAGTTTGTCTCCCGCCTTGAATATTTGCACCTCACACGTTCGTTTTTATATTTCATAACGCTTTATTCACCTCAGGTAATGGCAACGTGTAAGTTTTTGCTGTGTGTGAGGGAGAGACGGAGGGAGACTTGCTTATTTGCAATGTCCAGTTTATTTTTACTGGGGTTGAACTTCAACTACTGACTACGCCTTCTCGCCGACTTTCGACCAGCATTATTCTTTATACCATCCTGAGACTGAAGAGCATTTTCAAGCGTCCCTGAAGCTTAACTGTACCTCTGTAGGTTCTATGTCCCTTGTCCTCACTCAAATATCGGTCTGTCCCTGTCCGCCCCTCATTTCATCTAAGTATCATGTATATCATAACCATGTTTGCCTTCCCCCCTCCCCCTTTTAGCTCATCTAAGATCATTAGATTAATTTTTATGCTCTTCCCTAGTGTATACTCCTCATACATCGTATTTTTTCGAATAGGCTTGTTTAAGCTTCTGTACATAAACACGCGCGGGCTCCTGGCTGATGCTGTGTTGTCTAATTGATCTGGCATATATTGCATATAGTGTCATAAGACTTTTTTAAGTCTTAGATTTGCGTTATGTGTTACCCCACTGCTTCTCATTTTCTTGCAAGTTTAATCTCCATATGGACTATACTGTTTGGTTTATCCCCTTCTAGTCTGCCTTTTACGTGTACTTCACACTTACGTTGTTTACTATTTTGGGGGAGCTGTTGATCCTGGCTTGTTCAACAGTCTATGGGAACTGGATGAGAGTATGCGAGTTTGTTTGGCATTGAGATAGAGTGACGGTGTTTCAAGTTCAGACTGATGTAGGGATACAGGACAGTGGGTGGGTGTTGGTTTGGGACTGTTTTGTATTACTTGTATGTATGGATGGAAGTATGAGTGCTCTTGGTAAGGCTTGACGGGAGTGGTGGGGATAAAGGATTTTTTTTATATTTTATTTAAAACGTAATATTACAACATAAAAAATAAATATATAGAAAACCACCATCCCTTAACAAACAGGTATTCAAATGAGAATTCATAATCCCAGTACACCATATAAATTGCTCAACATTCCGACAGTCGCTATATACACTTGGAGTCACCTAGGATGTTCATCATGCATAAATAAAAACCAGATAAGAGCTTTGTGGCCACATATGTCATCCTAGTACAAAAATGCACTAAAAGACATGCTATAATAAATCATATACCACTATCTCCTCCACCACAATAGATATTATATAATCACATAGCTAGACCTATAGCATATATGTTTACCAACATATTTTATAATACTTAAAACATTAATAATAATACAAAACATCAATATACAATGTTACATTACAGTGGTTCGAGCCCATAATAACAATATATAAATGAAAACAAAACATATAACGTAAATCGCAACACAAGGAAGCATATAGTTTAACATGCTGACATAAAACACATGCTCATGGAAAACTAGAAATGAAACATTATAACAACCCGTATGCAACATCCCTGTGTAAATAGTTACTATAAGAATACAACACACACTACAACTCCCCCCCCCCTGCCCCCCTATTCCCAACAGCTGTATCTGCCGTCACCATCATAACCAAAACTATAAAATAACATTAATTAACATGGTTGAAACTAGAAACATTCTGAAACACGCTTCATACATGACCACATTCCTGCATAACCCAGGAAAGACAAAAGCATAAACATATGTATAACATACGTACAAAAACCACAATGAATACAACGGTATACATAGACAGCATACCTCTCCAAGAGCGTAATTAAACCCCTACATAACAATACAGTATAATAAAATAGTCTACAGAAACATACCATCACTTCATAGAAGTACTAAGTATTAATAATAATATATAAAAATTAAAATCCAATAAAATCCAAAAAAAAAAAACATAAATTAACATATCTTAATACAGAAGCTTTGTTAAACACGCTTCATACACAGCCACACCCTGCAAGACACAGCCACACCCTGCAAGACACAGCCACACCCTGCAAGACACAGCCACACCCTGCAAGACACAGCCACACCCTGCAAGACACAGCCACACCCTGCAAGACACAGCCACACCCTGCAAGACACAGCCACACCCTGCAAGACACAGCCACACCTGCAAGACACAGCCACACCCTGCAAGACACAGCCACACCCTGCAAGACACAGCCACACCCTGCAGACACAGCCACACCTGCAAGACAAACCACCCCTGCAAGCAGCCACACCCGCAAGACAC
>NC_069413.1:67088100-67170136 GCF_026875155.1 Cherax quadricarinatus | reverse complement strand
CCCTTCTGGAGGGCCCCCCAACCTGACCCCACCCATGGAGGGTCCCCAACCTGACCCCTAAAGGAGGGTCCCCAACCTGACCCCTCATGGAGGTCCCCCAACCTGACCCTATCATTAGGTCCCCCAACCTGACCCCCTTCATGAAGGGTCCCCCAACCTGACCCCCTTCATGGAGGGTCCCCCAACCTGACCCCTTCATGGAGGTCCCCCAACCTGACCCCTTCATGGGAGGGTCCCCCAACCTGACCCCTTCATGGAGGCCCCCCCAACCTCCCCCTTTCATGAGGCCCCCCAACCTGACCCCTTCATGGGGGGTCCCCCAACCTAAACCCCTTCATGGGGGTCCCCCAACCTGACCCCTTCATGGGGTCCCTCAACCTGACCCCTTTCATGGGGGCCCTTTACCTACCCCTTCATGGAGGGCCCCCCAATCTGACCCCTCATGGAGGGTCCCCCAACCTGACCCCTTCCATGGAGGTCCCCCAACCTGACCCTTCAGGGAGGGTCCCCCAACCTGACCCCCTTCATGGGGTCCCCCACCTGCCCCCCTTCATGGGGGTCCCCCCCGACCCCTTTTGGGGCCCCCCCTGACCCTTTGGGGGGCCCCCCCTTTGACCCCTTCGGGGGGGCCCCCACCTGACCCTTTGGGGGCCCCTCACCTGACCCCCCCATGGGGGTCCTTTCCTACCCTTATGGGGGTCCCCCCCCTGACCCTTCATGGGGGTCCCCTTCCCCCTCTTTCAGGGGGTCCCTTAAACCTGACCCTTCTGGGGCCCCCCCGGGCCCTTCAGGGGGGTCCCTCTTCCGGGCCTTCGGGGGGGTCCCCCTTTTGGGGTTTTTCCCTTTTATTTAAAAGGGGCCCCTTTTCCGCCCCCTTTTGGGGGGGCCCCTTCCGCCCCCTTCTGGGGGCCCCCTCTTCCGACCCTTCAGGGGGGTCCCCCTTCCCTGCCCCCTTTTCATGGGGTCCCTCTTCCTGACCCGTAGGGGGGGGGCCCTCTTCTGCCCCCCTTCATGGGGCCCCTTTTTCCTGACCCTGCCCATGGGGGGTCCCCCCCTTCCCCCCCTTATGGGCCTTTTCTGACCTTATGGTTCCTCCCTCCTTCATGGGGCCCCTTCTGCCGTAAAGGGTTTTACAAAAAAGGGTCGGGGGCCCCTTTTAAAAACCCTGATGGGGTTTACCTGCCTCGCTGGGCCTTTTTGCTATGTCCTTCCCCTTTTTGGTAATTTTTTTTTTAATTTTTTTTTTTTTTTCCTTTTTTAAAGGTTTTTAAAACTTTTCCTATTGTTAAAAAGCCTCTTAAAAAACTGCTTGGTTTCTGACTTGGGGGTTTTCTTTTTGCCCGGATGGCCCCCCTGATTTAAAAAGGTCCCCTTTTCCTGTTTTTCAGGGGCCGGTTTTTTTAAAAACCGCCCCAAAATTTTTTTCCCCGACCGAGGGGTCGCCCCGCCCCCTTTCATGGGGACTTTTTTTAAACGTATTTACTTCATTTTTTTAATTCTTTGTAATTTTAAACATTGGATTTACCAGTGGATTTTTAGGGGGTAAAACACCCCTCCGCCTTGGTTTTCTAATTTCCTTCCTCTTGTTAAAAATTTTTGATATTACCAAAAAAAATATATTTAAACAAAAAATTTATAAACCCCTACAGTAGGGGGTTGGGTCTAATTTTTCCCTGACATTTTAAAAAAAAGGGGCTTTTATGGGGGCTTTTGAAAGCAGGTTTTCTTTTTACCCACCCTGATTCCCTGGCCTTTAACCTTTTATTTAAAAAAATTTTTTTTAAATATTAATTTTTTAAATTAAAATTAAAAAATTTTTTATATTTTTTTATATAAAATATTAATTTTTAAATTTATTTTTAATTTAGTATGTTTTTTTTAAAGATTTTTTGGGGGGGAAATTAAACACAATTTTTTTTCCGGTAATTTTAAAAAAAAAAACTTATTTGGGTAAACCCGGGCCCTAAAACACACGGATTTTTTTTAACCGGGTTTTATTTAAAAGCCCCGTTTTTTGGTTTTGAAAATTTTAAATTTTTTTTTTGTTCCTTTAAAATCCGGGCTTTTTTCTAAGATCCCCAGGGGGTTTTTAAAAGCACTGGGGGGATGCCATCCCTCATAAATATAAAAATATACAATAAAAATTAATTAATATATTTTTAAAAAAAAAAATTATTTTTTTTTGGGGATGGATAAAGGTAAGCAAATTTTTAAACAAAAAATTTATAATTTCCCCTCGTGTTTTTAAATTTTTGGGAACCGGTAACAAAAGAATATTGGAACGTTAATATAGCCCTTTTGTATTATGTTCTTATTTTTTTTCTCCATTTTTAATATCAAACTCAATATTTTGTATAAACTAATGGCAATTGTTTTTTTTAAACGGGGGAATGCAAAAAAAAAACCCAAAACAATAAAAACAAAAAATTAAAAAATTTTGTTTAAAAAAGGGTTTTTTTGTTGAAAAGGGCCAAAAATTTTTAAAAGGGGTTTCTTATTAGTATTCTCATGGGGAAAATTCCCCCCCCGGGTCGCTTTTAAAATGTTTAAATTAATCTTCGCACACAAACAGGAAAGGGTTTTTTTCCGGTTTTTTAATCCCCCATTTTAAATATCCCATTGGGTTTTTAATTTAAAATAACTACCCCCATTTAATTCCCAGGAAAAAGGGAAAAGGCCCCTTTTTTTTAAGTCCAAAACACAATGAAAAAGGGGTTTAGGGGCCCCTTTGAAAACCCAACTTGAAAATTTTTAACCCCCTTAGTTTCCCCAATTTTTTTTAAAATTTTTATTTTTTGGGAAATTTTAAACTTTTGGAAAATTCGGAAAAAAATTTGGAAAAAAAACCCCCCGAATCCCCCAAATGTTTTCCCAATTTTTTGAAACTTAAAATTTACCCACAAATCCCGTTTTTCACAAACTAATTATTTTTTGGAAAGACTTAACCCCCATTTTTTTTGGGGGTAAAAAATTTGAATTTGTCTATTTGTAGCCCCCCCATCTACAATAAAACCCCTTTTTTTAACAAGCCCCTTCATAAAATGTTTTGGCATACTTTCCCCAAGAAAGAGGCCCCTTTTTTTCCCGAAAAATTACCCCTAATTCTGGGGAGTTAACCCTTTTACACCCTGTGTTTCAATAATAATTTCTGTCCCTTTTTCCCCCTTTTTCCCCCCATAAACCTTTTACCGGGGGTTTCGGGGGCCCCCCCCGGCCTCTGGGGGCCCATTAAAGGTGGATGGGTTTTTCCCTGTTTTCCCCAAACCAAAGCGCGTGGAACCACAGCCGGGTTTTCCCCAGGAAAAAAACCTTCTCAAAATTTTCCCCCGCCCTTTAAACTAAAGAAGACCCGGTGGGGGCCCCGCCCCCTGGCCCGGTTCGGGCCAATCACCCCGCTTTTTTCCATCAAAGCACCAAACCCCCCAGCCTTGACGAACACACAAAGGGGGGCTAAAAAGGCTCTTCTTTTACCTTTTTGGCTATGTGTATAATTTAGGCTGGCGGTGGGGGGGGGGGGCTGTTATAAAAAACAAATCAAAAAAAAAAAAAAATAAGGCGGGATTGATTTGGGTAAGACTGGCAAAAGCTTTAAAATTATTGCCAATGTAAATGAATATTAAGGGGGGCGGAAGGTGGCTAATGAAAACAAAACCCCCCCGGGGGGGGGGCCGTATCCCAAGTATGGGTGCCTCCGGGGTTTATAGTGCCCCTTCTGAATCCCAGGGGCTGCAGTCCCCCAGTGGCTGTGGGTGCCCCCCGGGTTTACTCCCTACAGGGGCTAGAAATGCTCAGTGCTAGAGTGCCCCTGGGAAAAAAACCCCTCAGGGGAAGGAAAGGGGAAAAGGGGGGCAAAAAGAACGGGTAACGGGGCCCTTAAACCAAATTGTAAGTCCCCACAAAAAATTTCTTCAGAAGAAGGAGGGAGAAAAGAAAGAAAAAACGGGGGTTTTTCTTAACCTTTTTTCCCCTAAAACAAGGGATTAGCCCTCTGGGGACCGGGAAAAGGGTTTAAACAAATGGAAAAGTGAAAATGTTTTTTATCCTTTTTACCTTCAAAAAATTTTTGAACGCGATTTGGGAACCTTTAGTTAAAACAAAGGAAAAATGAAAATTTTAAAATTTTTCCGTTCCCTTACACTTAGTACCGGGGTTTGCTCACTAAAACCCAAAAAATGGAAATTAAAAAGAGTAAAAGGCCCTTTAACTGGGGGAAAATTACCAAAAATCTAAAGGAAGGGGGATAAAGGGGAATTTTTTTTGGGGGGGGGGGGGGGGGGGGGAAAGGGGGGGGACAGTATTTTGCTTTTAAAACAAAAAATTTTTTTTTTTTTAAAAATTTGCACTTATTTTAATTTTTTTTTTTTTTAAAACTAATCTTATTTCCCCGAAAATTATCAACGTATTTTGCTTATTTTTATTATTTTTCCAGTTTTAATTTTTATTTAAATTTCTTGGTCCTTAAAAGGAAGGGGGCTAGTATTATATTCAAAAAGTTTTATTTTTCAGTGTTAATGTTGGGGGAATTTTTATTTCTGGTAGAATTTCAGAAAAAATCAAGCCATAAAAATTTTTCAATTTTTTGAAAAAAAATGGCCCAAACCCTGGAATAACTTTTTTTAAAAGGGATAAAGTACAAAACCGGGCCCCCCAAAGGGTGTCGGTTGATTTAAAACCCAAAAAAAAAATTTTTAAAAATGCCAATAACGGATAAAAATGCAGGTAGTTTTTTAAAAACAACAAAAATTACTTTAAAAAAACAGCCCCTAAATAAAACGGAAATTTGATTTTGTAAAAAAAGAAAGCTATGTTTTAGGTCTAAAAAAGGTGATAATTAAATCTGAAACCGAATTAGAAAGGGGGAAAACCTAGGTAAGTAGATACGTAAAGTAAAAAACTGAAAATTGTTGGATTAGGGAAAAAAAATTGAAAACTCCACGCCATTTAAATAGGGGGGGGGATGTATGTTAAAAAATATCAACGGGGGTAGGGGCATTTGGGCCCCAAATTCTTTTTAAAAAGAAAAAAAATAATTTTAAAAAAAATTTAAATAAAAATAAAATAATAAAATAATAATAAAATAATAATTTTTTTTTAATAAATAAAAAAATTAAAAAAATAAAAATCTTTTTTAACATAATAATGAAAGCCGAAATGATCACAAAAAATGAAACCCCCTTTTTAAATGCAAGGATTTGGGGAAATTACATTTTCCCGGGATCGCCCAAGTCGATCCCAAGGACCCAAAATTAACAAAACCCCGAAAAAGGGGGGTAAACAATACAACTTTTTAGAATTTATTGCAACTTTCGCCCCAATAGGTTTCTTCAGCCCAAAGTACAGAAAGTAGGCGGGAGAGTAGAGATGTGAAGACGATGTAACATCCATCACCCTTAATCGAGATTGAGGTTGTCGTCCCTCACCCTTTGAAAAGTTCTTTCCCAAAATTTTGGAACTAACTGAAGATAAACGCAGTGTTGAGACTTAAAACGTGGAAAGGGAAGGTGCAAGTAGTAGTGTGAAATGTCCCATGGGGGGTACGTTCCTCTCAGATCAAAAAAGTCTCACGAAAAAGTTGTCGAAGGTGTTTTCTTTTCTTCCCAAAGATCCTTGTTTTGCAGTGTTGACAGAGTGATTATCAAAATTATAAACTGTCGCTTTATCTTCAGTTTGTTCCAGATTTAAAAAGAAAATTCTCCAGCTGAGGGACGACAACCTCAAATCTACGACTTCAAGGTGAGGATGATTACATCGTCTTCAAATCCTACTGCTCCTCCCCCTTTCTGTACCGACTGAAGAAGCCCCACTGTTAGGCGAAACGTTTCGAAAAAGTTGCCTAAAAAGTTTCCCATGTTCTTAAACCCACCAACCCAGGCCCATTTTAAATGATGGGTGAACATGCAACCTTGTAAGAAACACGCCAAGGTATTTATTAATATAAATGACTAATATTTAAATTAAATTACGATCAAGTAAATTTTTTGAAATTTGGTATTTCCCAAAAGCAGTCCCCCAACCCAAGCAAACTCAAAAAGGCTATACAAGCAGGATAGTTATGGCAGACAGGTAGAGAACCACGATGTCATTGCAGAAGTTTTTTTAAAATGTTACAACCTTATTCCCTTTTTGACAATTTTTTTACACTACCCTTCCAACCACCCCTAAGCACTCACTTTTCCCCCTTTAATCCTTATCCCCATGTTCACAACGCCTTGGGCCCTGCGGACAGGGTGGCAGTAGCCCCGAAACATTGCTTTCTGGCAGTTTTATACGTCTCTCAAAACCCTTTGGGAAAGGGCGTACTTGGAATTTCGCTCTGACCCCCCGGTTTGGGAGGGGACAGTTTTTTTTCTCATGGCGGAGAGTGGCCGCAGACGCGTGAACACTGTTTTTGGAATTAGTGGGGGGTGTTTCTGCCCAAATCCAAAATGTGCTGACGGCGATATTGCGGGATACATACGGGTTCGCTAAGAAGACTTTTTGGAGTCTCACTGAATGGTGTGGCCACTTTTTCGTCAAGTTCCGGCGAGCGTACTATGAAAAAGGGGCCAAGTATCAGGGTGGGGGTTAAACGGTTACCCCTGGCGTTAGTGTCCGTCTTCATGACGTTAAGATTCTACACCCGGGCAAGGTGCGTAATTACCTTTTGAGGGGGATGAAAGGATTTACGGCAGGGGTTTTTGGGCGAAATTTTGGGCATCCACATGGGGACTTTTGGGTGTTGGCGAGATGGGCCCTGTTGGCTTCCCCCAAGGGACTTTCCCCCGAAAAAAGCCCTAAAGGGACCTATTCCATCTTTTGTGGGAATGGAGGACTTCCGGCTCAGGTGTACAAACATACTCAGGTCAGAGGCGTATGCCCTGTGTGTGGGGCGTACAAAACCCTTAGCGCTGACTTGCCCAAAGAGATGGGAAAAATGAAGCGAGGGGGGATTGATGGTACTACGGACCAAATGGGACCAACTGCGTATGCCCGGGAACACAACGGCCTTGTCACGGGGGCGTGGAGTGGGGGGAGGTGGAGAGGGGGAGGGGGTTGTCGCCTGAGTTGTGACACTCACTGACTGACGAGGCTTGGGGTTGGTGTCGGCAAAGAGTGGTGAGGGGCTGCAATTGCATACCAGTTTTGGAAACTACAATTCAGGAGGCCCGGACGGGGTTATGGATTTTCGGTCAATGCTGCTTGGATATGTGAGTGTAGAGGGTGAGGTGGGTGGCCTAAGAGAAGGTTGTGAGTGATGAGGGGGAGGTCCAGATGGCAGTGGGTCCCAGGGGGGCCCAGGAGGGGGCGAAGCGTGAGAAAAGCCACTCTGCATGAGGACAGCTGTCATTTTCGATAGTGAGGTGTTTTTACGCCGGGAAAGACGGGGGAAGAAAAAACCCGGCATGATACAATGCCCAGAGAGAAAGGGGGTTTTTAAAAAATGAGACTGAGCAAAGGTGAAGGTGATGGGAAGTGGGGGGGCAGGGGGGGGTTTTCCCCAGGGTTCAAAGGGGTTAGGGGTTAAAAGGGGAAAACCCCCTTAGGCCTTCGGTGTCTTACTTTAAATGTTAATTGTTTTAAAACAGTGGGCAAAGTAAAGTTTTGGGAGGGGTTTTTTGAGGGAAAAGTGCCAGCCTTGTTTCTTGCAGAGCATAATTATAAAATTTTAGGTGAATTGTCAAATTCCGGATATGACAATTTGACTTGTCAGGGTTTTTCTACACCTGAAAGTGGTGTGGCGCTTTAAAGGGAAACCACCCGTTTCTTTTGCATAGGGGTGAGGTAGGGGAGAGGGGAGGGGGTTGGGTCGGGGGATGTGGGAGGGTTTGGGGGGGTTTCATTGGGGTGTATGGGTGGTGGAAGGGATATGGTGTTAAAAAAAGATTCTTTAGGGTGTCCTTGAACCCTTCAAACGCTGCCAGGGATTTCAATTAAGGGGGGGGTGAGGAAATGTTTGGGCCGACTAAGGATGAGAGCCTAGGGGGGGTTTTTTTTCGGGGTTTTTAGGGGTCTGTTTGGGGGTGTGAATGATGGATGTTTGGGGGGGAGGTGAGGGAGTGGCATATGTTTTTTTTAGCGTGATTATGCGGGAGGCTTTTATCGATTTATGTTCCGGGGGGGTGAGGGTAGAAATTTGGTGCGTTAATGTAAACTTTTTTTTGATCATTGGGGGTTCTGGGGATTTAAAATTTGGGGGGGTTTTTTCCGAAAACGTGTCCGAGGTTTTTGGAAGATGAAGTTGGGTTATTGAAAACAGGGGGGGGGGGGGAAACTTTTGCGGCACTTTTAAAAGGGGTGGCGATGGGGGGGGGGGGTTTATGTATTGGGGGGGTGGGACCGGTCAGTAAGGGAAAGGTGAGGGTTTTTATCAGAAGAGGGGGAAAAGGGAAAGAGGGATTTCAATGGGATTTTTAATTACCTTGGGGTCAAATACAAGAATGATATGGGAGGGGGGGGGCAACCCATGGGGAGATTGAGGGTTTTTAAAAAACGAATTAGGGATTCAAAATCGCAAATTGATGCTGCAAGGGTTGCAGGGGGCCTTGAAGATTTATGGGGGGGGCGTCCATCGGCGTATGTCTTTTCGGGAGCAGGGGACACGTCTAGGGCAACAGAGGTGATGATTTTGCGGGGACAGGGGGCCAAATTTGGCAGAATCGCAGGGGAGGGCTTTCGTTTCGAGGGAAGGGTTGTTAGTGGATGCGTGGTAGAGAAGATGGGAAAAGTGGGGGGTTTTTAAAATTTAACGTTAGGCGAGGGTAAACTGTAAATTGTGCTAAGGACGAATTTAGTTTGGGTGGGGCCATTAGTGAGGAGGGGATTGGGTGGCAGGGGGGGGATGGCATGGGGGAAAAAGCCTGGTTTTGATGGCAACCCCTTTTGGTTTTATAGGGGAAAACTGGGGGTGTTTGCCCGATTTTTAGTGGGGTTATTAATGCCATGAAAACCAGGGGTAGGTTGGGGGAACAGCGAGAAGGTGTAGGTCATGGCCCAAAAAAAAAACTTGTTTATGTTCATACTACCGTTTAAACACCTTAAAGTTGGGGATTACAAGATCTTTGCAAAGTGTTGGGGAAAAGGTTTGAAAGAGTTCTTGCAGCTTTTGGACAGGGGCAATATGGAGTGCCTGGGGATTCGATGTGGTGGAGGGGGATTTTACGAGGTTTTTAGATGAAAGTTTGGGGGAAATATTAAGGGGGGGGTTTTTTCAAAGATTTGGGATGAGGTAGCGGGGGCGTGAGGCGTTGGGGAAGTTTAGCAAAGGCAGGGGGGTTTTGGGGGGGAAACGTATTGGGCAAAAGGTGTTGATGGGAAAGGCAACGGTTAGGGACAAATGAAAGGGAATTAGGGCAACCCGTTAGGTGGGAAAGGGGTTTAAGGGAGGGATCCCTGTGTGCAGTTCTCTTTGCATTACCCCGGACCCCCCTTCTTAAGGGGGTCTTGGGGGGTACGGGAAGGGAGGGTGGGATGGGGTGCTGTGGGAAAGGGGGCTTGGGAATGTTGATGACACCACAGGCAAATTAGAAGGCTGAAGATTTTCCTAGGTTTGGAGTTTGGGGGGTTTTTGGGATGGGAAAGGGACGCTTAAAAAGAGACAATCATGTAGTGAGGGGGGGGGTTTGGGGTGGTGGGGGATATAACAGGGGGAAGGTTGGGCCCTGGAAAAAAACTTAAGGTATGTGGGGGTTGTTTTAATGGGAAAAAATCCGGGCACAGAAGGTGTTCGAAAGAAGCGAAAAGGGTTTTGGGTGATTAGCGGGTTGGCACGGAGGGTTTTACGCTGCACCCCGTGCTATGGGGAAGGAAACTGTATGTAACTATGGCATTTGGGGAGTATTACCCCTTGGAAACGTGATGACAGCATCGTTGAAGCGGTATTTTACATATTTGGGTTTTGGGTTGTGATTGGTTGTCGAGAGAGTTTTGGTTACCGTACGCCAGGGGGCGGGGGTTAATGGTGCTGCACTAAGGTTGCTGGGTATGTACGTTAAACAAGTTTTTTTAGGGGGGCAGAAACAAAGGTACAGGTTGGCATGGGTGAGAAGGGGGCTGGGAGTTGGCGGGGGTAGGGGGTTTTTGGTTTTGAGGGAAAGTTGAGGGTTTTTGTGTTTTTGCAAAGGGGAAACCCGCGGGGGTTAAATAGGAAAACCTGGCTCGGGAGGGGGGGGGAGGAGTTGCTAGGGTTTTGGTTTGTATCCATGTTGCTGGGTGATAATGGGGGCGCCCTTTAAAGGGTTTTCGATTGAAAATGTGGGGCGGGAGGTAATGTTTAAATTTTTTCCATAATATATTTGCGTCGGGGGGGGTATTAGGTAATATCGGTGCAGAGGCGGAATGTTGTGATGTGGGGTATTTACATGTTTTCCATCGTAATTTTTGTGAAAGGTTGGGAAACCCGGGGAGAGTGGTTTTGCAGGGTTTTTTCGTTGGTGGGTGGGGGGGGTATTTCGTTCTACGGGGATTAAACTTGGATGGGGGGGGGGGGTTTCCCGGGACAAAATGCGATGGTTATCTGGAGCCCCACTTCGTGTAACGTCGGGGTTTTACGGAGGCGCCGGGGGGGGAGCGAATTAAGGCCCTGGCAGCGAATTTTATGGGGCCAAAGGGGGATAAGGATATCACTGGGTAAATGGTATTCCCAAATTTTCAATGGGTATCGAGCTTTTAAATGGAGGTTTTGGGTTACAAAAACAGGGGGCGGGACGGGAGGAACGCTTGAGGAAGGCGCGGGCGTGATTTTGGGGATTTGGGGACAAGAGGTGTAAAGCGAGTTTTTGTGGGTCAAGTGAGTGGTTGGTGTCAGGGAATTTTTAAGGCATTTGGGTTTTGCGAAGTGAGGGATTAGAACGGCATAGTAAAATGGGGCCTTAATTTAGCAAGGTATGAAGTCGGTACTTTTTGTGACTGGGCGTCTTGGGCATGTGACTGTAAGGTTTTTAATGCTAATGTATTTTTTTAACAAAAGACTTTCTGTTTTTGCGGGGTTGGTATGTTTCTCCGGGGGGGCTTGTGTCTGCAGGGTGGCTATGTGTCTTGCAGGGGTGGGTATGTGTCTTGCAGGGGGGGGCTAGTGTTTGCGGGGTTTGGGTATGGTCTTTCGGTGTGGGTAGTGTCTGCAGGGGGGGTGGCTATGTTCCCTTTCGGGGGTGGCTATGTATAAGGGGTTTCAGAATGTTTCTTTTTTAAAACCAATTTTAAATTAAATGTTATTTTTTAGTTTTTGGGTTTAAAAGGTGCGGGAGATAAGCTTTTTTGGAAAAGGGGGGCAGGGGGGGGGGATTGTGTTGTGTTGATTTTTTAGTAACTATTTACACAGGGGTGTTACATCGGGGGTTTTTATAATGTTTCATTTTTCTAGTTTTTTTATGAGCATGTGTTTTATTCAGCATTTTTAAAATTTGCCCTTGTGTTGCGATTTTCGTTAAAATGTTTTGTTTTCTTTTTTTAAAGATTAGGGCCGAACCACGTAAAGAACATTTTAATTGATGTTTTTTATTTTATTAATGTTTTAAATTTATTAAAAAAAGTTTGGAAACATGATGTTATAGGTTTTACAAAAAGAGGCTTGAGTTTTACCAACTGAAACTCAAAGGCTGCCACCCCCAGCCCCCTTCGAGGCGGGGGGAGATGGGAACCCGAGGGCCCACTTCTCCCACACCCGTGGGGCGGGGAAAGTGGCTAGGCCTGGGGACACTTGGCCCCCAAAAAGAGGGGTATTGTACCTCCTCCCCTGGGGGAAATTAAATCTCGGGAAAACTCCCCAGATGGGACCAAGGCCCGGGGCACCACTTGGAAAAACCCGGCCGGGAGAAAACCGGGAATAAAAAAAAAAAAAAAAAAAAAAGGTTACATGTGATTATATAAAATCTATTGTGGGGGGAAAAGTGGTATATGATTTATTATAGCAAAACTTTTAGTGCTTTTTTTTTAATGACATAGTGGGACAAAGCTCTTATCGGTTTTTATTTATGCATGATGAACATCCCGGGACTCCAAGGTATATAGCGACTGCGGGGAATTTTTGAGCAAATTTTTATGGTTTAAATGGGGTTATAATTTCATTTGAATACTGTTTGTTAAGGGATGGTGGTTTTCATATATTTATTTTTTTATGTTGTAATATTACGTTTTAAATAAATATATAAAAAAAATCCTTTATCCCCACCACTCCCGTCAAGCCTTACCAAGAGCACTCACACTTCCATCCATACATACAAGTAATACAAAACAGTCCCAAACCAACACCCACCCACTGTCCTGTATCCCTACATCAGTCTGAACTTGAAACACCGTCACTCTATCTCAATGCCAAACAAACTCGCATACTCCATCCAGTTCCCATAGACTGTTGAACAAGCCAGGATCAATCAGCCCCCCAAAATAGTAAACAACGTAAGTGTGAAGTACACGTAAAAGGCAGACTAGAAGGGGATAAACCAAACAGTATAGTCCATATGGAGATTAAACTTGCAAGAAAATGAGAAGCAGTGGGGTAACACATAACGCAAATCTAAGACTTAAAAAAGTCTTATGACACTATATGCAATATGTGCCAGATCAATCAGACAACACAGCATCAGCCAGGAGCCCGCGCGTGTTTATGTACAGAAGCTTAAACAAGCCTATTTGAAAAAATACGATGTATGAGGAGTATACACTAGGGAAGAGCATAAAAATTAATCTAATGATCTTAGATGAGCTAAAAGGGGGAGGGGAAGGCAAACATGGTTATGATAAAACATGATCCTAAATGAAATGAGGGGCGGACAGGGACAGACCGATATTTGAGTGGGGACAAGGGACATAGAACCTACAGAGGTACAGTTAAGCTTCAGGGACGCTTGAAAATGCTCTTCAGTCTCAGGATGGTATAAAGAATAATGCTGGTCGAAAGTCGGCGAGAAGGCGTAGTCAGTAGTTGAAGTTCAACCCAGTAAAAATAAACTGGACATGCAAATAAGCAAGTTTTCCCTCCGTCTCTCCCTCACACACAGCAAAAACTTACACGTTGCCATTACCTGAGGTGAATAAAGCGTTATGAAATATAAAAACGAACGTGTGAGGTGCAAATATTCAAGGCGGGGAGACAAACTAGTCACCAGTTATTATTATTATAATAAAAAAAAAAGAGCTAAGCCACAAGGGCTATACAGCTAGTCACCAGTTACTTCTGGTGTGGACGAGCAGTTCACATTCCCAGTTGACTTACCAGAGGATCAATGTGGCGTCTCCCTGCCACCCTTGCTGCGACACCTGGCATGCACCTACCACTCAGCCACACCACAGTCCTAACTCGGGTTTTGGTTAGTTTCGATTTGTACCCTTGGGATGCAGATGCGTTCATGTGACCTCGCTTCAGCACTTGGGATGCAGATGCGTTCATGTGACCTCGCTTCAGCACTTGGGATGCAGATGCGTTCAGTGACCTCGCTTCAAGCACTTGGGATGCAGATGCGTTCATGTGACCTCGCTTCAGCACTTGGGATGCAGATGCGTTCATGTGACCTCGCTTCAGCAAATTGGGATGCAGATGCGTTCATGTGACCTCGCTTCAGCACTTGGGATGCAGATGCGTTCATGTGACCTCGCTTCAGCACTTGGGATGCAGATGCGTTCATGTGACCTCGCTTCAGCACTTGGGATGCAGATGCGTTCATGTGACCTCGCTTCAGCCTTGGGATGCAGATGCGTTCATGTGACCTCGCTTCAGCACTTGGGATGCAGATGCGTTCATGTGACCTCGCTTCAGCACTTGGATGCAGATGTGTTCATGTGACCTCGCTTCAGCATTGGGATGCAGATGTGTTCATGTGACTCGCTTCAGCACTTGGGATGCAGATGCGTTCATGTGACCTCGCTTCAGCACTTGGGATGCAGATGCGTTCATGTGACTCGCTTCAGCACTTGGGATGCAGATGTGTTCATGTGACCTCGCTTCAGCACTTGGGATGCAGATGCGTTCATGTGACCTCGCTTCAGCACTTGGGATGCAGATGCGTTCATGTGACTCGCTCAGCACTTGGGATGCAGATGCGTTCATGTGACCTCGCTTCAGCACTTGGGATGCAGATGCGTTCATGTGACCTCGCTTCAGCACTTGGGATGCAGATGCGTTCAGTGACCTCGCTTCAGCACTTGGGATGCAGATGGTTCATGTGACCTCGCTTCAGCACTTGGGATGCAGATGCGTTCATGTGACCTCGCTTCAGCACTTGGGATGCAGATGCGTTCATGTGACCTCGCTTCAGCACTCATCATCTGAATAAACGTTCGTTTTCTAACAGTTTACTGCATTATTTCTGTACATATCTACGCAGGTCACACAAATTAAATATTACTATTTATCCAAAATTCGGACAGTTATTGTCCAACAACTAAAACTACATTAACAGACGATGGGTTTCGACAGTTTTCCTACTCCCGCAGCCTAGCCCTGAGCCAGGCTTGTTCCCCGGTCAACCATGCTGTTGCTGCTGTCAGACCTGGCCCACAGTCCATCACAGCCTGGCCGATCCGATACCTGGCGGAGTACTTGTCAAGTTTCTCATGAAAACGTCTACACTTGTCCAGTAGTTTTTCTGATATATCTGGGAAGGTGTTAAATAATTTTGGGCACACAGATAGTGGTGCTGTGCTCCCTCGCTTTTACCAATTATTTAAAAAATTCTCCATCTTTCACTCCAGTATGTTATGGCAGGTGCAGATTTGTGACCAGGGGCCCTCGAATACCTCAACGCATACATTATCTTCTGTATCTCCTTTCCCTCTTCAGCGATGGTTATCTAGATTATTATTATAATCAAAAGAAGCGCTAACCCACAAGGCTTCAGCGCTGAGGAGGAAGGAAAGCTGCCGGAAATTAATATTTGAACACGGGGTTTTTAAGGGCCCCACAAATAATTTTTCCCCCCCAAAAAAGGGGGGGGTTACCCGAGCTAAACCGTTGTTAGTTTTTAAAAAAAGCTTTAAAAAATACATAGTGGGGTGGAGGGATTTGGAGCGCTACTAGCTTGTGCTAATATCTGATGCCGTGCTCCTTCCTTAAGTGGATTAGACTGGAACCTTACTATGTTGATCCATTGGCTTAAGCCGCTAGAGACTTAGACCCCAGCCTCGCTTGGGCCAGCAGCCTGCCGCATTGTTTCCTTCTTTCCTTATGTACCACTCTATACACTCAGTTAATTCTGCTTCATTTCCACTTTTCTCCTAACCTAAAATCCCACTCTAGGGAGGTTTCTAGATGCCGGCGAGAACACTCTGATTTAGGAATGAGGACCTGTGCCCCTCTTTGAATCGAACCTGAATTGCCCCCCTCGCTTCATCCGCTGTAAACCCTACGGGTTTAGCAACTCCTCATGAATGTAATACCGATAATGTACTACCCTAAATTAAAAAAATACTTCATACGACCCATGTGACTCTGTGCTTTTAGCCGACACTGCTGGTTCCCTCCAGTTAACCTCGAGTGGATCCTGAATAATGTGCATAGTTTTATGAATAAGCCACTTGTGGAGGAAGGTGTAAGAGGGCGGGGGGAAAACAAGGTGCGGAATGGATGTGGGGCCTAGAATAAATCACAAAGTCACTGGTTTGGGGTGCGAGTTTTTTGAGACGGAGTGACGTGTTTGGGCGAGTGGAGCAAGGCCATTGTAAGGAGGGACGGAGGAAGGGGGAAAAGTAAGGTTCAAGCTGGCGCCATAGACAGGTTCCGGGCCAGCGGGTAGCAGTTCTGGCGTCACACAGGCGCCACGAATCCATCTCCGCATTTAGACGACCCTATTACCTGCTTCGCCTCACACAACCAAAAGCATTGCAAAGTACCAAGACTATGTAGTTCATGCCTCTCTGCCCAAATAGAGGGCAAGACAAGGGATCAGAGTTAAGCTATCTTGGTATCCAAGGACACAAGGTAGGAATAAAGACCCGGCACTCGTTGGGCAGATACTTTCTCACACAATTTTTATATCAAATAAACAGCCGGGGCGATGTAGAGGGGAATGGTAAGAAAGTGGGCCATTCAACACACTAAATCACTCATACAAGGTCCCTGGTGTCTTTTCCTTCCTCCAAGTTTCTTTTTTATGCACACCCACCATTTATTATCAACTATAATATACATCCCGTTATGGCCCTCTAGTTACCAGTGAGAATTGTATTTGCGCTGTGAGTACAGATAAAGAATTTAGTGTTAGATCTATGGGCATAGGTGGAAATTTGAGACCAACACATCAACCACTAGACTAAGGGCTTAAAAATAGGCGCAGTTCGACTATCTTGGATGTGTGGCTCTGACACTTTTTTATCACCTGTTTTAGGGGATGATATTATTAACGTGGGAGAGAGGCGTACGACGTTCCGGGCGCGTCTGATTTCAGTACGGATGTGGTGTGTGGGGGGGGGTGGGTGGAGGGGGGGGGGGGGGGGGGGGGGGGGGGGGGGGGGGGGGGGGGGGGGGATCTAGTGGAACTACTCTTACTCGTGGCACGGGGCCATAATAAGAAGGCTTATCTTTCATTGGTCCACTTTTGTCATTATATAATTATTCAGTTTGCAACGTAAATTTCTCCTGAATGAAAACGGTGTAAATGACGCAAAACTTTATTTTCTGGGCTGAATAGCTGTATGTCACGTGTATATATTTTACACTCATCAGACATGAAAGTTCCCTGGTTTGTGGGAGGACCTATCCTTGTCCAAGGACGAGATTGTATTGTGGTTTATTCGTCAGGGATAAAAGGAACTTTAAACATGTCATAAGAAACAAGCAATCTTTAAAATAAATTATTCTTACCTACACGCAATTGAGTCATAATTCTAAACTATAAAACTTACAGGTATGTACTTGGTATTTAATTTACATTTAACCAACACTAACGTATAATGAATCCCTGAAAATAATCTCTGACTTTTTGGGGGTTTATCCTAGTTAATTTACATATATGTTACTAGGTTATGATTACTGAATATATACGTTATATGTACCTAAATAAACTTAGTTACTTAATACCAACTTAAATCCACGGGATGGTAAGGTCTATCAAATTGGGAAGGAAGATGGCGCCGGTGCGCGGTATTATGGCAAAAGCAACCGTATGACTTACTGATGCTGGAAATAACAAAAAAAAAAGAAAAGGCACAATTACCGTGACTGGAACGAATACCAACAAATAACCCGCACATAAAAGAGAGAAGCTTACGACGACGTTTCGGTCCGACTTGGCCATTTACCAAGTCACAGTGTTACTTTGTAAATGGCCAAGCCGGACCGAAACGACGTGTAAGCTTTCACTCTTTTAAGATGCTGGAAACTGGCAGCATTAACTCATGGCTTACCGATGCGGCCTCAGAGGTCTGTGTGATGCAGGCAGTAGCGACCCTAGGCCTACCGGTGCAGGACTCTCTAACAACCAGCAAGCAGTTACACTTGACTTATCGTTCATGATTTAGTAGTCCTGAGTGATGCTCAGTTCAC
The DNA here is from genome assembly GCF_026875155.1 of Cherax quadricarinatus. Classification (NCBI taxonomy): domain Eukaryota; kingdom Metazoa; phylum Arthropoda; class Malacostraca; order Decapoda; family Parastacidae; genus Cherax; species Cherax quadricarinatus. The sequence continues at coordinate 67,152,684 of NC_069413.1, read as the reverse complement.
AGTCCCGAACTCACTGACCCCATACAAAACATTTCCCCCTGTGCTTTGCCGGGGGGGGGGTTAGAAACCAAGCAGTAGCTACGATTCCTGACTTACAGTGCTAAACCCACAACACCGACTAATTCCTACGTATTTTATTTAGTGCCAGGTGAACAGGGTAGCAGGTATACGGAAATATGACCCAACATGTCACCTGCTTAGTTATTAATTCCTGAGTCCTTTCAGTTGTTGCCGAATACTCCTATAACCACTGACACTACTGGGCATAACACAAGATTATCAAAAAAACTAACAAATGAGGCCACAGTGATGGAAGAACGGAAACAATTAAATAGAGCAAGCGAGGGACCCAAGATAACCTTGGAACATATACCTACCTCCATTTTACCCTCCATCTCCACACTTCTTAATGGTTAAAAACGCACGAAGATGAGGGCTTTTTATAGCCGAGGTGTATAGGCGGTCTAGACTTGGAGTAACTCGGAAAAACTGGCTGCGGAGTTCAATCCAATATCATTAGCAACCTGGAATAAATCTCGTTCCCACCAAGTTGATAAAGTTTTGATGAGATATTCAGCCACTTCTATGAGCCTTTCGCTTTAATTTTTAAAGAGCAAAACATACATAATTTTGCTTTCAAATAACTATTAAGATTGGTTGAGAAGGCCATCAATCACACTTAACAGCTAGCCCTACTCAGATAGTCGGCTGGCCCTCAGGCTTAACAGTTAGAAATTTCATCACAGGTAATTAGGTACCTGGCGTCCAGGAATGAATGTCAATCTACAGATTATTGTTGATTAATGGCTGTTGCATATGCAGCTTGGCTTGCGTTTGACGCTGCTTCTGTTACTACTAAGGCTGAACATTTCTCATATAGACAAATGTCTCAGGAGAACAAACAGGATGGAAGGACTATTCATCATTTCCTCAGAGTTGGGTGTATTTCTGCACATATTCCCACACTGGTCCACTGTGAAAGTCGCAAGGCGATTGCAATGTGGCCCCTTATCGCTGACATTCTACCACTACCTCCGTTCCTCATCAAATATTAAGAGAAGACTAGATTGTCGGTGGTTACTATGGATGTGTAGAAAGACCGTAAGCAAACACTATAACATAATTTAATAGAAAACGTTTTCGGTCTAGGGACCTTGAATCACTTCCCACTTACAGAGGTAGAAACATTATATCTATGCGGAGAGTGAGGATGTGACGCACGGACCATGAGGAATGTCATAAGGACATAAGATATGGAGGTAACACTGGTAGAACCTACTGGCCCCATGGCGAGGCCGGTCCTGAACAAAAACAACCTCTGCCTATGATGAGACGTAGACGAAGAGCATCACGCGACTCCTGTGTTTGTTAGGTTGGTGCTGCTTAAGTACCATGTATCCAATGATTTTGAATATTTATTGAGTTTCCAGAGTTGCGTTCTATAGTGTCGGTGACGCGAGTTAGTGAGCTTCTCTAGGCACGCCGTCGTCGACTAGGATCTGTTCGTGAGACGATTGTGCCTCAATTCGCATTCATCAAATGCCCCGTGGAGTCTCTGTGGAGGACCACATGCGTACCTTACAATCGTCCTCTGTTAGAGACCATTTCGATGCTCATTCAGGCGACAGCAAGATCTCTGCCTGTCGCGCCTACATATTCTTGGGACAGAACCCAAAGGGATAGCGTAGACGCCTGCTGGAGGAGTGTAGAGGTGGTGGGGCTGCGTTTTCGTATGAGGTCTTGATAGATGATGTGTTTTTTATGGTGGAACATCACTTATTGGTGGTAACGATTGATGTTACTCATAGCAAGTGGGCCCTGCGAGTATTCGTGGCAACATCGCCACATGGGAGTACAATGACGTTAGGGGGCTGTTCCTTGGGCGGTTTGTTTGAGATAGCATGTGCCTTGAGTCTGCAATCTCGGAATGGAAGAAAGATTGGAACTGATCAAAGAGAGGAGTCCTCATTGGCTTCTTTCTTGAGAGCTCTTCGCATCTCCAGCCCTTGTTTTTCTAGAAAGAAGAATCACTTCATAACAAAGCCTTACACTCTTCAGTTCCAATCTACTTCCATCCGAAGATTGCAGAATTCCAAGGCACAGAGCTATCCTCAACAAACCGCACCATGGAAACAGCCCCCTAAACATTGACGGCCTAGTTTGGCTTCAGAACACACAGATCACACAGGAAGGCCATTAACATCATTCTCAAACTACATCCACAATCAACACAAAACAAAGAAACAGGAACAGCCCAGTTGCAAAAGGGACTTGAAAAGGACCTTGACACAGTCTTGGCATGAAGTGCTCCAAGTACAAACTCTGCACTAACTTCAACCTGCCTCCACTACACGTGAAACTCCTCTCAACTTCCAGACGGCCGTACCATGATAATCAAAATTCCAAGCTGTTACTCTGACTACTTCAACACAACAAGCCAGTAAACCCCAGGGATCTGTCCTCCCCCCTACCCTCTACATTTATAACTAATGACAGTTCTGCTGCGCTGGGTGCTTGATGTCAGAGGGAGGAGTTCGCCTCAAGCGATCTTCCAGAGCCCAGTTACATCCTCTGCCTGAATCTGTACTGGAAGAGGCCTCAGTGACAGACAGATAGACAAACTTGAGACACACAGACTACTGGACCTTCTCCCTTGACGAAGACATTCGGCACCCACAAACCAACACAACCTTGTTCTACTCCTTGCATGATCCTGCACCTAACCCTACTTACAAATAACCTTGGATCCCGCTGACAAGGTACCTTCTATGACAGGTACCATCTCTCACCCACTTATGCCTTTAGCATTTTTGGGTAAGACATGGCCCAGTTCTACACTCCTCTCTAACCCCAAACGGTCGCATGTCCCTTCCTCCTATCCGAAGATGAACATCAAAATGGTAAACAATTACCTACAGGTTGGAGGTTAAGACACATAGGCAACAGTTCGGCACTTTATTCCGGAAACGTTTCGCCTACACATCGCTTCTTCAGTCGAATACATGAAAGTAGGCAGGAATCAGTAGAGAAACGATGTAATCAGTCCATCACCCTTAAAGTCGAAGAATTTGAGTTGTCAGTCCCTCGGCCTGGAGAAGTTCAGTTCCATAGTCAGGAACTAACTGAAGAATCAAGCGACAGTGCGGAACTTAAAATACTGTCGGAAGGAGAGAGCAGAGTAGTAGTAGAATGTCAGACCCTCGGCCTGAGAAGTTCCGTTCCATAGTCAAGGAACTATCCTGAAGATCCAGCGACAGTGCGGAGACCTGTAAATACTGTCGGAAGGAGAGGTGCAGGGGTAGTAGTAGTAGTAGTAGTAGTAAATAGTCCTAATGGGCTAACTGTTCATATGTGTCCTTACCCTAACAACAGTAGTAAGTGAGAAATTGTAGCCACTGAAAGGTCAGGTCCCTCCTCTCAGATCCAACAATTCTCACGTGAAAAGTTTGTCGCAAAGGTGTTTCGTGTAACAAGTGCCATGTGTTTCGCAGTGTCCTGCAAGATGAACATCAAAATGGTATTCACTACCGACAGGTTGTAGGTAAGACAATAGGCAACTGTTTAGGCAACATATTCCGAAACGTTTCGCCTACACAGTAGGCTCTTCAGTCGAATACAGAAAGAGGCATGAACATAGAGAAGACGAATGTAATCAGTCCAATCACCCTTAAAGTCGTAAATTTGAGGTTTCAGTCCGCTCGGCCTGTGAGAAGTTCAGTTTTCTCATAGTCAGGCACAACTGAAGATCAAGCACAGTGCGGGAGACTTAAATACGTCGGAAGGAGAGGTACAGAGTAAGAAGTAGTAGTGAGAATGTAAGCCACTGAGAAGGTCAGGTCCCTCTCAGAACCAACAATTCTCACTTGAAAAGTTTTCCAAGGTGTTTTTCTCTGTAATCAAGATGCCTTGTTTTGCAGTGTCTGACAAGATGAACATCAAAATGGTATACAATACCGACAGTTGGTAGGTAAGACACATAGCAACATTATGCAACATTAATTCCGAAAACGCTTCGTCGCCTACACAGTAGGCTTTAATTCATTCGAAACAGTGAAAGGTAGGCAGGAAAACAGTAAGAGAAGAAGATGTAATCAGTCCACAACCTTAAAAGCGTAGAATTTGAGGTTGTCAGTCCCCCTCGGCCTGAGAAGTTCAGTTCCATAGTCCGGAACTAACTGAGAACAATCGCCAAGTTTTCGGGCTACTGAGTATGCGAAACGTTCGGAATAAAGTTGCCTAACTGTTGCCTAAGTTCTTACCTACCAAACCCTTCCTCCTCGCTCCCCCACTGGAGCCTAACAGAGAGCCTGAAATTCTCTTCTCAATATCAGTCCCACGATCGCCTTCGCTGCTGGGTTAATCCCTGGCTCAATTTCTTAGACGACTAAGAACACTCCTCGTCCAGCACTATTCTTCGTCTGTCCCCGTCTTCCCCGCGCAATCCCATTTGGGATCTTACCTGAACATTCGTTCGGCTCGTTCGTTCTGTAAGTTAGAAGTGATCAAGGTCCCAGACCGAAAACGTTTTCTAATCAATATGTATAAGTGGTTTGCTTACGTGTCTTTCTAAACCAACCTTGTCGTATTTATACCAAGGTTATTCCACTAGTGAGTGACATAGCGGAGCATCATCCTCTGCATTATTATACTGATGATTGAGTATTTCGCAAGTGCTTTATAATTGTTACATTGATCATCTTTATTTCTTTAAACCATTCTTCACAGTATTATAATACAACACAAATAACGTGAGATTACAGTATCTAAACTCCCAGTGGTTAGCTCAATCCCATGCATGTCCAAGTGAGGGAAGACATAAAAAAAAAAAAGACAGAAAGAACTACCCCCCCTTTTTGTTTGAGTGTTGGGGATCATATTTTTTCAGAATTTGTGACGTATCATCGTTAATGTTGCTTAAGTACCGAGTCTATACAATTTCAGCATGACTGTAAACATGCTTGTATCTGAAACCACGGAAAGGCATAACAAAATTATCTGAGTTTCTTATGGCCGCCTAATTTTTAATAACACGAAGAAGTTGCATTTTGAAAAAAAAAATAAAGTTTGAGTAGTGCCACTGGCGCTATTGCAGGAATGAACCAGAAGCAACTGCTTGTGTGCAATCAATAGCGCGTATAGACCGGTGGGTTACTTCAAATACATAAAATGATTGTGTAGCATTGTCACAATATCGAATCACAGTAGAGCCACCTCACTGATATTCCCACACACAAACGCACACAGGCCACACACACACACACACACACACACACACACAACACACACACACACACAAGCTTTCTAAAGTCTGAATTCATCCATCAAGAATTTTGTTTCGAGTTCTGTGCTAAGATAAAATGAACACCTTATTTATATACCACTGATTTATGGCTATCGTTCAATTATACACCTAATCACATTCCCCCTCATTCTATCGACTTTTTATGATTGTTGGTTTCAACACTCATTGTTTTTTTCTTAGGAAAAAATGTAAAAAAAAAACCGGACAATGCGAAAACCTTCGTAGTCATTTTCTTCATTTTCCAATAGTTTATTTTATATTTACTATGCAGACGATAAATAGAACCCCTTGGGTCTCCCGTTATTCCATAATTCGAGATATGAATCAAGAAACCAAAGGCTTAGGTGGGTATATACGTGTCGGAAACAGACAAGTGTTTCTGAACGTTGGTCTTGGATTATATGGAAGACCCACACTGGAGCATTTGGTCATCTGACCGAGGCTTCCACTGGCTTACCGCTCTACCTTTTTCACAAAATTCTGGTTATGATTATAACATTATTGATAACAAACAAGGCAACTATTTAGCCTCATTGTAAATAACTGATTGCACTGCCCTGCCTTGGTTTTTTTCCGGATTTTCTGTTTCACCATAACGCTTAAGTTCTGTTTCAATAATCTGGAATGTTCAAGTTCTGCGTTACTTCCTAACAAGGCAAGAACTGAATTTAAACTGTTTATATAACATGTAAAACATTAAGTTTTAATGAAGACAAGCATCTTTGACATTATTTAAATCTGCTGGGGAATTTTTCTACGGTTGTCGTAGAACTCTTGAAGACTGCTAGAGCCGCGTGTTGTTAGTGACAAATATTAACAGAAATAGCCTTTTTTTAAATAGCTCTCTCCTAACTTGTCTTAAAATATATCTCTGTTGGCTCAATCAGGTAATACTATTCGTTTGTTCTCTAGCCTTAGGTGCAAAATATTCAGGCAATGGTCTTCATCCAGCCTGTCAGTACCTATAAGTATCATCTATGTTTGACTAAGTCCCCTCCTCACTCCTTCAAACGAAGCTTGACAGACACTACAAAAAACCACTTTCGTCTGAAGTGTAGTGATATTTAGTTCTTTCACTGATAATAAGTATGTTCAATCACCCTGTGTTTATGGGGGATCAAGCACCAGCTCATGACCCACCTTCTGACAATATTGCTGTGGGTTCTTTTCTGGTTCCGTTGCATGTAACTGCCTTGCGCTTGAGTTTCGTGGGAGTTGAAGTTCCCAGTTCGAGTAGGGAAATACTTGTATCATCTCACCTGGGTCTTTCTTGATCCGAACTGTCTCAGTGAGACAGTCTCAGTTTATTTCCCTCCGCCCCTACCCGAAATAGACCGAATTTCTTTTTTGTAGAAAAATAGTAGAGGGGTAATAAAAAACAAAAATCATATTAAACATCAAATCTAATTAAAAAGCCTTTTTTAGGTATTTAAAGGATGACTACTGGATGAGAGATGTATGTCCAGACAGAACAACACGGTGAGATCGGTCCTTCTTAACCCATGGCATGCGTGGGCAAGGTTCCCGAAGCTGGCCTCACTCGTTACTGCGCCTTCCTCCTTTACCCCATATGTCTCTCCACCACTGCCACCGTACGAGACCATCAAAAACGACATGCTTAACAATCCCAACATTAACGCGCGAAAGACACAAACGCTTACTAACTGTTCATGCTCGTCTGGTAGTTATCTTTCACATATCTAAAGTCGAAAACCCCGACTGGCACCTTACTAGTTTTAAAAATGTGATTTGTGCAAGAGCAGTGGCTACAAAACTAACCCAATGAATAATAGTTTGGGGCCAGGAGGTAATTTTACCCTTGTAAATCTAAGGCTACATCGGACGTCATCCCTAAAATAAACACCGGATCTCAAGACCCCGACATAAGAACTTAAGAAACATAAGAAAGAACACTGCAGCAGCCTACTGGCCCATGCGAGCAGGTCCAAGTTTCCTACCGGCTTAACCAATGCCCTAACCTATCAGGTCAGGTCACATTCACTTAAGGAAGAACACGGCAACTGACCAAGTACACAAGCTAATCAGGTCCATCTCCACACCCACCCACACCTACTCAAGTATTTATCTAACCTATTTTTTTAAAACTACGTTTTAGCCTCTATAACAGTACTCGGGATTTGTTCCACTCATCCACAACTCTATACCAAACCAGTGCAATTCCTATATCCCGCCTGAATCTGAGTTTTTTTCGAACTATAAAACCATTGCTACGGAGTCCTGTCTAGCTAGATAGTTTTCAGTACGTTATTTACCTCCCCTTTATTTTCCTGTCTTCCATTTATACACCTCAATCATACCACCTAATTCTATCTACATCCTTTCTAGAGCAGAATCAGGGCCCTCAGTCTATACTCATAGGTAAATTCTGATACATAGGATAACTTCTCGGGCCGGCCCATAAAACATCCTCCTTTGAACGTTTTCCAGGGCTTATATATCCTTCTGTAATACGGTGACCAAAACTGTGCAGCATAATCCTAAATGAGCCTTACCAAGGGTATATAGATTGGAAGAACAACCTGAGGAATCCTATTATTTATGCTTCTTGATATGAAAGCCAAGATTCTGTTAGCTTATTTGCGAGAATACTTATGCACTTTTGCCCTTGGTTTCAGATTACGCTAACCAGAACCCTAAATCTATTTCGCAAATCCGTAAATATATAAGATCTACATTATTTAGTTTATATGTGGCATGGTTATTTTCCCTGTCCCACCATTTATAACTTTGCATTTGTCTATATTAAACTGCATCTGCCACTTCTCCGACCACTGCATCAGTCTATCAAATCTTCCTGGAGTGCTCAAATGTCCTCGTCAGAATGAATTCGACGGCCTATTTTTGGATGTAATTGGCAACTTGCTATAGTCGCTCTTTATGTTATGGCCCTCCATCAATGTCGTTTATGTAGAATTGTGAACAGTAGGCCCCCACTGACCCCTGTGGAACCCCGCTAGTGACGCTCCCCCTGATTTCTCCCCATTATGCAAACTCTCTGCTGCCTATTTGTCACCAATCCTCTATCCAGGAAAAAATTTCTCCTATTCTCATGTGCCTTAATTTTCCTCAATAGTCTCTGAATTGGACCTGTCAAAAGCCTTACTGAAATTCCATATACACAATATCATATTCATTACCAATGATCTACCTCCCTCAATACCTTATGAAAAAAGTTAAATAAAATTCGTAAGGCAGAACGCCCCTTTGTGAAAACCATGCAGGAGACAAAACAACAGGGAGACAAATCTGACTGCGTCCCGATTTTCCCACTTGCTGTATGACCTTACCGAGTTTAGCGTTTCCTTCCCCATAAATATAATTAAAATTAGCTTGACGAAAAATAAGTGTACTCGGGTGTTTAGTAATACTTTTTGAGTTTCTTCTAGGCAATGGTTAAAGTGAACTGTAACAAAACTCCTCCCACAGCACAAATATAGGCCCATCAAATAAATTTTGAGGCACCAGTTGCTTCAGACGATTTTGAATAAATTAAAGAAAATGGTAGGATAAGAAGCTATTGCAGTTCATGATGACAAAGGTTCTAATCCTCTGAAAAAAGATAATTGCAGCAAATAGTACACTAAAACTTTAGTACTGAAACCTATCAAATACGCAGGAAAGACTTAGGAGGTTTAGCCAGTAGAAATCTGAAGCCATCTGTCTCATTTAAATTTTAGGAAGGATATAAAATTATATATACTTTGATATTCATAGGGAAGTGCTAGATCATCATAGGTTCATACAGTTGTCGAGGAAATGGGAGGCATTAAGCGCTCGAACCAAGGAGGGAGCACAGGTTTAATTCCTTTAGCAAGACTCCACGAAATCGAAAGAACACGAATTTTGCTGAGTTTTAATGATTCGCTGATCGTGGGTTCTAATCCCCACCCGTGGTATGAATTAAATTCCTTAGGATCAAAAGCCCATTACCATAATCAGAAACCCTCCTTAAGGGAAAGCTATAATTATATATATATATAATATATATATAAATATATATATAAATATTTGTGTGTGTGTTTTTGTACTCACATATTTGAGGTGCAGGGGTCGAGTCCAAGCTCCAGGCCCCGCTCATCACTGGTCGCTACTTGGTCACTCTCCCTGAACCTGTGAATCTTTACATACCTCTGCTTAAAGCTTATGTAATGATCTGCCTACTCCCATCGCTTCCCCAAACTATTCCGACTTCCTGACTACTCTGGGCTGAAGAAAATATGGTCAAGAATAGGGTCAACAGAGTGTAAATCGAGCTGCATAGTGACGAGCTCTGTTTCCACAAGGCACATGTACTTGCCCCCCCATCTATCCTTTCCCATATCCAGACATAAACATAGAAATAATACACCACAGCACCGTACATCCTTTGAGCGGATGAAACTAGGATCTGCATGAGGCCTGTCACCTTCCTGAGACGCGATAAACCCTCAAGAAGATATAAACAAATGTTTTCCAGTGGGCAACGGTAAACAATATGATGTTCCAATGAGGACAAATTCAACTACTTCCGTTTATGGAAAACTGGAGGAGATAATGAACTAGACAGAGTATACTACTGACTCCGGCCATACAATAGAGCGGAAAAATAATGTAAGGACCTGGGAGTAGTAATGTCTGAGGATCTCACTTCAAGTCACAACAGTGCCAAGATCGCACGTGCACAAGAAAATGAATAGGAATGGATAATGAGAACTTTCAAAAATACGGAGAGATGCCAAGCCCATCATGATCCTTTTTTAAATCAACTTGTTCCATCTAGGCTGAATACGCAGTACATTAACATCTCCATTCAACAGGTGAAATCGCAGATCTAGAGATGTACAGAGATCCTTTACTGCACGTATAAGTTCTGTCAAGCACCTTAACTACTGGGAACGCTTGGGAACACTTGACATGTACTCGTAGTAACGCATAGGGAGAGATATATCTTTATCTACACTTGGAAAATCTCTGGACGTAATGGTCCCAGATCTCACACAGAAATCAACTCCCGTACGAAAGTAAAAAGACTGGGCAGACGATGCAAAATGAATCCCCCAATAAAAAGTAGGGGCGCCATTGGTACACTAAGGGAAAACACCATAAGTGTCCGGGGCCCAAACGTTCAAACAGCCTCCCATCCTGCATGAGGGGAATTGCCAAAAAAACCCCTGGCTGCCTTCAAGAGAGAGCTGACAATACCTAAAGTCAGTGCCCGGATCAGCCGGCCTGTGGCTCAACGTTTGGACTGCGTGCGGCCAGCAGTAACAGCCTAGTTGATCAGTCCCAGATCCATCGGAGGCCTGGTCAAGGGGCCGCGGGTGCTTGATCCCCGGAATAACCTCCAGGTAACCTCCCTGTTTTTTCATCTGTAGTCTTCCATTTCCAACTGTTGTCCCCGTTGTTGCTGTGTCCCCATCTCGGGAACAGTCCTGGTCTTGTCCACCTTGTCAATTCCTCTCAATATTTTGTATGTTCGTTATCATTTCCCCCTATCTCTCCGGTCCCCCAGTGTCCGTCAGGTTGATTTCCCCTTAACCTCTCCCTCGAAGGACATATGCCTCGTAGCCTCTGACTAGTCTTGTTGCAAACCTTTGCACTTTCTCTAGTTTCTTTAAGTGCTTGGGTAGGTGTGGGTGCCAAACTGGTGCCGCGTACTCCCAAAGGGCCTAACGTAGACGGTGTACAGGGTCCTGAACGATCCTTATAAGATGTCGGAATGCTGTTCTTAGTTGCTAGGCGTCCCTATGTGCAGCAGTTTGTTTGGATTGATGTGCGATTCAGGAGATGTTCCTGGTGTTTATACTCACTCCAAGATCTTTTTCTTGAGCGTGGTTTGTAGTCTCTGCCCCCTAGACTGTACTCCGTCTGCGGTCTTCATTGCCACTTTCCCAAGGTCTTTCCATGACTTGCACTTTGTGGGGTTGAACTCCAGGAGGCCAATTGCTGGACCAGGTCTGCAGCCTGTCCAGATCCCTTTGTAGTTCTGCCTGGTCTTCGATCGAATAATTCTTCTCATCAACTCAGCGTCATCTGCAAACAGGGACACTTCGGAGTCTATTCCTACCGTCCATGTCGTTCACAAATACCAGAAACAGCTCTGGTCCTAGGACTGACCCCTGTGGGGACCCCCGCGGTCACAGGTGCCCACGTCTGACACCTCGCCACGTACCATGACTCGCTGCTGTCTCCTGACAAGTATTCCCTGATCCAATGTAGTGACCTTCCCCTTATCCCTTGCTTGTCCTCCAGTTTTTGCACTAATGCTCGTGTGGAACTGTGTCAAGATCCACTAAGACCTCCCCTTCTTGCAGTCCAAGAAAATGTAATGTGTGTGTGTGTGTGTGTGTGTGTGTGTGTGTGTGTGTGTGTGGTGTGTGTGTGTGTGTGTGTGTGTGTGTGTGTGGTGTGAGTGAGTGTGCGCGCGTGAAAACTGGTCAATTATAAGAACTCATTTAAAATTAAAGCCTTTCTAAAAAAAATTCTTATATCGTTAAAGATTTTTTTTTTTCATCTTATGCTAATGAAAAAATTAATAATTTTGCACCAAAAGTACCATAAAAACTTACCTAACCTAATTATAACAAGCGCAATATAATTAAGCCTAATCCAACTAAATATATTTTTAGATAAGGTTTACAATAATTTTAATAATAAACAAACACAGTTGAAACATTTTTTTCAGATTAGGTTTCAGAATGATTTTTACGAAATTATGCTACAACAAATTTTGCTTTGCCTTAAAGGCAGAACCTTGCGATCGCTTGGCTTAAATAGCAACGCTCATCTTGTATGTAAAGTAAAAGGACACAAGTGCAACTAATGTGACATTTTATTGGGCAACGTTTCGCTCTCATCAAGGAGCTTTATATCAAGCCATTAACCAACAATACATGGCTTGATAAAGTTCCTGGAGAGCGAAACGGTTGCCACAATGAAATGTCACAATTAGTTGCAACTTGTGTCCTTTTTACTTACATATTGCGGTAATTCTACCAACTTTATTACAACGTCAATCTTGCCATATAGACAAGCGAAAATTTGTGGATGCAATAATTTCGCCAAAATCAATCTGAACGCAAACGAAAAAAATATATTTTTACTGAGTTTGTTTAGTATAAATTATTTTAACAACTCTAAAATATCAATAGTTGTGTTAGGCTAAAATAAATTGTTCTTGTTATATATAAGGTTAGAGGTAAGTTTTCAAGATTCTTTTTGGAGAAAATTCAAAAAAATTACATTAACATTAATGAAAAAAATATATCTTCAAAACTATAAGAGAAAATTTTAGAAAGGACTTAATTTAAAATGAGTCTTGCTAATATGACCAGTTTTTACATAATTCGCATATATATACTTTGGTTGTCGTAATTTGATAAGTGGAACAACAAAATTTAAGCAGCATTAAGGAACGCAAATATTTGTCGATCAGTCCTCAGAGACAGAAATACGTCTTGTAAGCATACCAGCTCCACCTGCCCAAATTCATCTCTTATATCTTTTGAATTCATTCTCTTTCTCTTGCAATTTTTTCTCATTTTACAGCTCTGTATCAATCCCAACCTTGTCCTCTTAGGATCCTTTTACCTGCTTTATCGTCTATCCAGTATTATCAGCAAGTATTACAGTGCTGGCAGACACTCAACTAATGTCCTGTATATTTAGCCCAGGTATGTATTCAAGGTCACTAAACCATGGGCAAAATGTCCGCCTTGTTCGATGCACGTGTTGTGCAAGCATGATTACTGATATCTGTTTTTTAAGAATGAATATGAGCGCTCCCTGCATGACATCCGTGTCCACAACAATTTAGCAGCTGTATAATCCCAAGGATGAATGATACCTATCATACCACTATCCACTATCAGTACTTTTACAACTAGTGAGTACACTATCTTAAAGGCTATAAAGTACATCATAGTAAACATTAGGAATATTGCAATAAAATGGACTTGATTTTTGCTACACATATTTATAATTTTAAAAATTAGTAGCTTGCCTGACGATCTTCCTTGATATTTTTGTTAAGAATACACATCACATGACGAGACAAACTTTTTTAAACACGTTTTGGTACGAATTGGTATATAATACCGACAAGATAGAGTAAGGTATTGATAAAGCCACTGGATGCGGAGACTCAACAATAAAGAAACGCCAGATGTTGCACATGTGTCTTACCACCATTTAACACCTTCGACCAATCAGTGGTCCTGCTTTTTAGTATGGAGGACGGGCTGCGTTAGCTCGGGTAAAAAAGGCAACAAAATACTGCGTTTTCAGAGTGCCCGTCTTATTTAGACAAGTTGAAGGATTGCTATGTAATAATATATAAGAAATAATTTTACTATTCCGATAGTCAAATCGGACAGAAGCCCCCTGACCCCTTGACCAATGGTGCACTATAAATAGAAAATTTTACTAATGAATAAAATAACCTCTTTCCATGAAACATTCCTTGTGTTTTCATCGACCACCATTACTGGTTTCATAAAACCATATCATATACCTGCTCATAAACTGTGAATGAATTGTACCCGAGCTAAACCGTTGTTAGTTTTTAAAAAAAGCTTTAAAAAATACATAGTGGGGTGGAGGGATTTGGAGCGCTACTAGCTTGTGCTAATATCTGATGCCGTGCTCCTTCCTTAAGTGGATTAGACTGGAACCTTACTATGTTGATCCATTGGCTTAAGCCGCTAGAGACTTAGACCCCAGCCTCGCTTGGGCCAGCAGCCTGCCGCATTGTTTCCTTCTTTCCTTATGTACCACTCTATACACTCAGTTAATTCTGCTTCATTTCCACTTTTCTCCTAACCTAAAATCCCACTCTAGGGAGGTTTCTAGATGCCGGCGAGAACACTCTGATTTAGGAATGAGGACCTGTGCCCCTCTTTGAATCGAACCTGAATTGCCCCCCTCGCTTCATCCGCTGTAAACCCTACGGGTTTAGCAACTCCTCATGAATGTAATACCGATAATGTACTACCCTAAATTAAAAAAATACTTCATACGACCCATGTGACTCTGTGCTTTTAGCCGACACTGCTGGTTCCCTCCAGTTAACCTCGAGTGGATCCTGAATAATGTGCATAGTTTTATGAATAAGCCACTTGTGGAGGAAGGTGTAAGAGGGCGGGGGGAAAACAAGGTGCGGAATGGATGTGGGGCCTAGAATAAATCACAAAGTCACTGGTTTGGGGTGCGAGTTTTTTGAGACGGAGTGACGTGTTTGGGCGAGTGGAGCAAGGCCATTGTAAGGAGGGACGGAGGAAGGGGGAAAAGTAAGGTTCAAGCTGGCGCCATAGACAGGTTCCGGGCCAGCGGGTAGCAGTTCTGGCGTCACACAGGCGCCACGAATCCATCTCCGCATTTAGACGACCCTATTACCTGCTTCGCCTCACACAACCAAAAGCATTGCAAAGTACCAAGACTATGTAGTTCATGCCTCTCTGCCCAAATAGAGGGCAAGACAAGGGATCAGAGTTAAGCTATCTTGGTATCCAAGGACACAAGGTAGGAATAAAGACCCGGCACTCGTTGGGCAGATACTTTCTCACACAATTTTTATATCAAATAAACAGCCGGGGCGATGTAGAGGGGAATGGTAAGAAAGTGGGCCATTCAACACACTAAATCACTCATACAAGGTCCCTGGTGTCTTTTCCTTCCTCCAAGTTTCTTTTTTATGCACACCCACCATTTATTATCAACTATAATATACATCCCGTTATGGCCCTCTAGTTACCAGTGAGAATTGTATTTGCGCTGTGAGTACAGATAAAGAATTTAGTGTTAGATCTATGGGCATAGGTGGAAATTTGAGACCAACACATCAACCACTAGACTAAGGGCTTAAAAATAGGCGCAGTTCGACTATCTTGGATGTGTGGCTCTGACACTTTTTTATCACCTGTTTTAGGGGATGATATTATTAACGTGGGAGAGAGGCGTACGACGTTCCGGGCGCGTCTGATTTCAGTACGGATGTGGTGTGTGGGGGGGGGTGGGTGGAGGGGGGGGGGGGGGGGGGGGGGGGGGGGGGGGGGGGGGGGGGGGGGGATCTAGTGGAACTACTCTTACTCGTGGCACGGGGCCATAATAAGAAGGCTTATCTTTCATTGGTCCACTTTTGTCATTATATAATTATTCAGTTTGCAACGTAAATTTCTCCTGAATGAAAACGGTGTAAATGACGCAAAACTTTATTTTCTGGGCTGAATAGCTGTATGTCACGTGTATATATTTTACACTCATCAGACATGAAAGTTCCCTGGTTTGTGGGAGGACCTATCCTTGTCCAAGGACGAGATTGTATTGTGGTTTATTCGTCAGGGATAAAAGGAACTTTAAACATGTCATAAGAAACAAGCAATCTTTAAAATAAATTATTCTTACCTACACGCAATTGAGTCATAATTCTAAACTATAAAACTTACAGGTATGTACTTGGTATTTAATTTACATTTAACCAACACTAACGTATAATGAATCCCTGAAAATAATCTCTGACTTTTTGGGGGTTTATCCTAGTTAATTTACATATATGTTACTAGGTTATGATTACTGAATATATACGTTATATGTACCTAAATAAACTTAGTTACTTAATACCAACTTAAATCCACGGGATGGTAAGGTCTATCAAATTGGGAAGGAAGATGGCGCCGGTGCGCGGTATTATGGCAAAAGCAACCGTATGACTTACTGATGCTGGAAATAACAAAAAAAAAAGAAAAGGCACAATTACCGTGACTGGAACGAATACCAACAAATAACCCGCACATAAAAGAGAGAAGCTTACGACGACGTTTCGGTCCGACTTGGCCATTTACCAAGTCACAGTGTTACTTTGTAAATGGCCAAGCCGGACCGAAACGACGTGTAAGCTTTCACTCTTTTAAGATGCTGGAAACTGGCAGCATTAACTCATGGCTTACCGATGCGGCCTCAGAGGTCTGTGTGATGCAGGCAGTAGCGACCCTAGGCCTACCGGTGCAGGACTCTCTAACAACCAGCAAGCAGTTACACTTGACTTATCGTTCATGATTTAGTAGTCCTGAGTGATGCTCAGTTCACAGTCCCGAACTCACTGACCCCATACAAAACATTTCCCCCTGTGCTTTGCCGGGGGGGGGGTTAGAAACCAAGCAGTAGCTACGATTCCTGACTTACAGTGCTAAACCCACAACACCGACTAATTCCTACGTATTTTATTTAGTGCCAGGTGAACAGGGTAGCAGGTATACGGAAATATGACCCAACATGTCACCTGCTTAGTTATTAATTCCTGAGTCCTTTCAGTTGTTGCCGAATACTCCTATAACCACTGACACTACTGGGCATAACACAAGATTATCAAAAAAACTAACAAATGAGGCCACAGTGATGGAAGAACGGAAACAATTAAATAGAGCAAGCGAGGGACCCAAGATAACCTTGGAACATATACCTACCTCCATTTTACCCTCCATCTCCACACTTCTTAATGGTTAAAAACGCACGAAGATGAGGGCTTTTTATAGCCGAGGTGTATAGGCGGTCTAGACTTGGAGTAACTCGGAAAAACTGGCTGCGGAGTTCAATCCAATATCATTAGCAACCTGGAATAAATCTCGTTCCCACCAAGTTGATAAAGTTTTGATGAGATATTCAGCCACTTCTATGAGCCTTTCGCTTTAATTTTTAAAGAGCAAAACATACATAATTTTGCTTTCAAATAACTATTAAGATTGGTTGAGAAGGCCATCAATCACACTTAACAGCTAGCCCTACTCAGATAGTCGGCTGGCCCTCAGGCTTAACAGTTAGAAATTTCATCACAGGTAATTAGGTACCTGGCGTCCAGGAATGAATGTCAATCTACAGATTATTGTTGATTAATGGCTGTTGCATATGCAGCTTGGCTTGCGTTTGACGCTGCTTCTGTTACTACTAAGGCTGAACATTTCTCATATAGACAAATGTCTCAGGAGAACAAACAGGATGGAAGGACTATTCATCATTTCCTCAGAGTTGGGTGTATTTCTGCACATATTCCCACACTGGTCCACTGTGAAAGTCGCAAGGCGATTGCAATGTGGCCCCTTATCGCTGACATTCTACCACTACCTCCGTTCCTCATCAAATATTAAGAGAAGACTAGATTGTCGGTGGTTACTATGGATGTGTAGAAAGACCGTAAGCAAACACTATAACATAATTTAATAGAAAACGTTTTCGGTCTAGGGACCTTGAATCACTTCCCACTTACAGAGGTAGAAACATTATATCTATGCGGAGAGTGAGGATGTGACGCACGGACCATGAGGAATGTCATAAGGACATAAGATATGGAGGTAACACTGGTAGAACCTACTGGCCCCATGGCGAGGCCGGTCCTGAACAAAAACAACCTCTGCCTATGATGAGACGTAGACGAAGAGCATCACGCGACTCCTGTGTTTGTTAGGTTGGTGCTGCTTAAGTACCATGTATCCAATGATTTTGAATATTTATTGAGTTTCCAGAGTTGCGTTCTATAGTGTCGGTGACGCGAGTTAGTGAGCTTCTCTAGGCACGCCGTCGTCGACTAGGATCTGTTCGTGAGACGATTGTGCCTCAATTCGCATTCATCAAATGCCCCGTGGAGTCTCTGTGGAGGACCACATGCGTACCTTACAATCGTCCTCTGTTAGAGACCATTTCGATGCTCATTCAGGCGACAGCAAGATCTCTGCCTGTCGCGCCTACATATTCTTGGGACAGAACCCAAAGGGATAGCGTAGACGCCTGCTGGAGGAGTGTAGAGGTGGTGGGGCTGCGTTTTCGTATGAGGTCTTGATAGATGATGTGTTTTTTATGGTGGAACATCACTTATTGGTGGTAACGATTGATGTTACTCATAGCAAGTGGGCCCTGCGAGTATTCGTGGCAACATCGCCACATGGGAGTACAATGACGTTAGGGGGCTGTTCCTTGGGCGGTTTGTTTGAGATAGCATGTGCCTTGAGTCTGCAATCTCGGAATGGAAGAAAGATTGGAACTGATCAAAGAGAGGAGTCCTCATTGGCTTCTTTCTTGAGAGCTCTTCGCATCTCCAGCCCTTGTTTTTCTAGAAAGAAGAATCACTTCATAACAAAGCCTTACACTCTTCAGTTCCAATCTACTTCCATCCGAAGATTGCAGAATTCCAAGGCACAGAGCTATCCTCAACAAACCGCACCATGGAAACAGCCCCCTAAACATTGACGGCCTAGTTTGGCTTCAGAACACACAGATCACACAGGAAGGCCATTAACATCATTCTCAAACTACATCCACAATCAACACAAAACAAAGAAACAGGAACAGCCCAGTTGCAAAAGGGACTTGAAAAGGACCTTGACACAGTCTTGGCATGAAGTGCTCCAAGTACAAACTCTGCACTAACTTCAACCTGCCTCCACTACACGTGAAACTCCTCTCAACTTCCAGACGGCCGTACCATGATAATCAAAATTCCAAGCTGTTACTCTGACTACTTCAACACAACAAGCCAGTAAACCCCAGGGATCTGTCCTCCCCCCTACCCTCTACATTTATAACTAATGACAGTTCTGCTGCGCTGGGTGCTTGATGTCAGAGGGAGGAGTTCGCCTCAAGCGATCTTCCAGAGCCCAGTTACATCCTCTGCCTGAATCTGTACTGGAAGAGGCCTCAGTGACAGACAGATAGACAAACTTGAGACACACAGACTACTGGACCTTCTCCCTTGACGAAGACATTCGGCACCCACAAACCAACACAACCTTGTTCTACTCCTTGCATGATCCTGCACCTAACCCTACTTACAAATAACCTTGGATCCCGCTGACAAGGTACCTTCTATGACAGGTACCATCTCTCACCCACTTATGCCTTTAGCATTTTTGGGTAAGACATGGCCCAGTTCTACACTCCTCTCTAACCCCAAACGGTCGCATGTCCCTTCCTCCTATCCGAAGATGAACATCAAAATGGTAAACAATTACCTACAGGTTGGAGGTTAAGACACATAGGCAACAGTTCGGCACTTTATTCCGGAAACGTTTCGCCTACACATCGCTTCTTCAGTCGAATACATGAAAGTAGGCAGGAATCAGTAGAGAAACGATGTAATCAGTCCATCACCCTTAAAGTCGAAGAATTTGAGTTGTCAGTCCCTCGGCCTGGAGAAGTTCAGTTCCATAGTCAGGAACTAACTGAAGAATCAAGCGACAGTGCGGAACTTAAAATACTGTCGGAAGGAGAGAGCAGAGTAGTAGTAGAATGTCAGACCCTCGGCCTGAGAAGTTCCGTTCCATAGTCAAGGAACTATCCTGAAGATCCAGCGACAGTGCGGAGACCTGTAAATACTGTCGGAAGGAGAGGTGCAGGGGTAGTAGTAGTAGTAGTAGTAGTAAATAGTCCTAATGGGCTAACTGTTCATATGTGTCCTTACCCTAACAACAGTAGTAAGTGAGAAATTGTAGCCACTGAAAGGTCAGGTCCCTCCTCTCAGATCCAACAATTCTCACGTGAAAAGTTTGTCGCAAAGGTGTTTCGTGTAACAAGTGCCATGTGTTTCGCAGTGTCCTGCAAGATGAACATCAAAATGGTATTCACTACCGACAGGTTGTAGGTAAGACAATAGGCAACTGTTTAGGCAACATATTCCGAAACGTTTCGCCTACACAGTAGGCTCTTCAGTCGAATACAGAAAGAGGCATGAACATAGAGAAGACGAATGTAATCAGTCCAATCACCCTTAAAGTCGTAAATTTGAGGTTTCAGTCCGCTCGGCCTGTGAGAAGTTCAGTTTTCTCATAGTCAGGCACAACTGAAGATCAAGCACAGTGCGGGAGACTTAAATACGTCGGAAGGAGAGGTACAGAGTAAGAAGTAGTAGTGAGAATGTAAGCCACTGAGAAGGTCAGGTCCCTCTCAGAACCAACAATTCTCACTTGAAAAGTTTTCCAAGGTGTTTTTCTCTGTAATCAAGATGCCTTGTTTTGCAGTGTCTGACAAGATGAACATCAAAATGGTATACAATACCGACAGTTGGTAGGTAAGACACATAGCAACATTATGCAACATTAATTCCGAAAACGCTTCGTCGCCTACACAGTAGGCTTTAATTCATTCGAAACAGTGAAAGGTAGGCAGGAAAACAGTAAGAGAAGAAGATGTAATCAGTCCACAACCTTAAAAGCGTAGAATTTGAGGTTGTCAGTCCCCCTCGGCCTGAGAAGTTCAGTTCCATAGTCCGGAACTAACTGAGAACAATCGCCAAGTTTTCGGGCTACTGAGTATGCGAAACGTTCGGAATAAAGTTGCCTAACTGTTGCCTAAGTTCTTACCTACCAAACCCTTCCTCCTCGCTCCCCCACTGGAGCCTAACAGAGAGCCTGAAATTCTCTTCTCAATATCAGTCCCACGATCGCCTTCGCTGCTGGGTTAATCCCTGGCTCAATTTCTTAGACGACTAAGAACACTCCTCGTCCAGCACTATTCTTCGTCTGTCCCCGTCTTCCCCGCGCAATCCCATTTGGGATCTTACCTGAACATTCGTTCGGCTCGTTCGTTCTGTAAGTTAGAAGTGATCAAGGTCCCAGACCGAAAACGTTTTCTAATCAATATGTATAAGTGGTTTGCTTACGTGTCTTTCTAAACCAACCTTGTCGTATTTATACCAAGGTTATTCCACTAGTGAGTGACATAGCGGAGCATCATCCTCTGCATTATTATACTGATGATTGAGTATTTCGCAAGTGCTTTATAATTGTTACATTGATCATCTTTATTTCTTTAAACCATTCTTCACAGTATTATAATACAACACAAATAACGTGAGATTACAGTATCTAAACTCCCAGTGGTTAGCTCAATCCCATGCATGTCCAAGTGAGGGAAGACATAAAAAAAAAAAAGACAGAAAGAACTACCCCCCCTTTTTGTTTGAGTGTTGGGGATCATATTTTTTCAGAATTTGTGACGTATCATCGTTAATGTTGCTTAAGTACCGAGTCTATACAATTTCAGCATGACTGTAAACATGCTTGTATCTGAAACCACGGAAAGGCATAACAAAATTATCTGAGTTTCTTATGGCCGCCTAATTTTTAATAACACGAAGAAGTTGCATTTTGAAAAAAAAAATAAAGTTTGAGTAGTGCCACTGGCGCTATTGCAGGAATGAACCAGAAGCAACTGCTTGTGTGCAATCAATAGCGCGTATAGACCGGTGGGTTACTTCAAATACATAAAATGATTGTGTAGCATTGTCACAATATCGAATCACAGTAGAGCCACCTCACTGATATTCCCACACACAAACGCACACAGGCCACACACACACACACACACACACACACACACAACACACACACACACACAAGCTTTCTAAAGTCTGAATTCATCCATCAAGAATTTTGTTTCGAGTTCTGTGCTAAGATAAAATGAACACCTTATTTATATACCACTGATTTATGTCTATCGTTCATTTATACACCTAATCACATTCCCCCTCATTCTACGACTTTTATGAGTGTTGGTTCAACACTCATTTTGTTTTTCTAGGAAAAAATAAAAAAATCCGGATCAATGTGATTACCTTCGTTGTCATTTTCTTCATTTTCCAAATGTTTATATTTATATGTAATATGAAGACGATAAATGAGACCCCTTGGGTCTCCCGTTATTCATAATTCGAGATATGAATCTAGAAACCAAGGCTTAGGTGGGTATATACTTGTCGGGAAACAGGACAAGTGTTTTCCTGACGTTGGTCTTGGTTATATGAAGACCCACAGCTGGAGCTTTGGTCATCTGACCGAGGCTTCCACTGGCTTACCGATCTACCTTTTTAAAAATTATGGTTATGATTATAACCATTATTGATAAAAACAAGGCACTATTAGCCTCATTGTAAATACTGATTGCACTGCTGCCTTGGTTTCGGATTTCTGTTTACCAGAACTCTTAAGTTCTTTCTTATCTGGTATGTTCAAGTTCTGCGTTAACTCCTAACAAGCAAGAACTGAATTTAAACTGTTTATTAACATTTAAAGACATTAAGTTTAATGAAGACAAGCATCTTTGACATTTTTATATCTGGCTGGGAATTTTCTACGTTGTCGTTGACTCTTGAAGACTGATTGAGCCTCGTGTTGTTAGTGATAAATTATTAACAGAAATAGCCTTTTTTATATAGTCTTCCTAACTTGTGCACTGGTGCCAGTGTCAGGACTCTCTTCATGCTGTCAAGTCACAGTTGAAGGCACATCTCTTCCAGAGTGTATGATCCTGATGATCACGATGTTATTATTGGTTTTTCGCTTCATTCATTATTGTGGCATTTATGGCTTGTGTGCGAACGCTTGTGAATTTCTTGGAAAAACAACCCTCGGAATAGCAAAATTCCAAATTATTATTATTATTACTTAATTTATAGGTTCCTCAATTATTTTAACCTAAGACAGGGGGCCCTTGCTTCTGCTGCTTACCGATACAACTTCAATATTTCTATATACTGAAATTCTCTGGTGTTCTCAGAATTTATATGCCAACATATTTTTGTACGGTCACCGAACATTTGTCGCTAATTATTTTTTTTTACCCAGGCCGTTAAGGTAGGTCCACATTCTGATTTCATTCACATAACATTATAAATGTTCAACTTTTGAAGATTTTTGACCTAGTTATACTTTTTATTATGTTTGCACAAAACAAGCCTGGACCAAGGCCGAGCTCCGGGAGTAGTAAAACTCTGGAAACTCATCAAAGGAATATGAACGGTATCCACTGACATCTTTGCAAATAATAATAATAACGTTTTAATTCTACAGAGTACAATATACAACTGTACACAAATAACCAGCACATAGAAGAGAGGAGCTTACGACGACGTTTCGGTCCGACTTGGACCATTTACAGTCACACTAAATGGTTCAAGTCGGACCGTAACGTCGTGGTACGCTGCTGTTTCCTGTGTGCGAGTTATCTGTATATTGTTCCAGTCACGGTACTGTGTATTTTTATTCTTTAATATACAACTGATTTAGGAAGTTGACAATATTAACTTACTTTATAGAAAGCCCCTGATTATGCAGAACATTTCGGCCAGCCTTAAATTAACTTATAACAACTGGATGATTAATTAATTTAGCTTACAAGAATGTTAAAGTTTGCAGTATTTGACATCGACACTTTAGTTCATGATTGTTATTTTTTTTGTAAAACAATTTGTTGCAACGTTTGTAGCGGTTATTATAAATGTTAGTCAAATGCAATTACTAATGTATATTTCATATTATTGTACAATAAGTGTCCGGGGCCCAAGACTGTTCAACAGCCTCCCACTAGCAATAAGGGGCATTACCGGTAGACCCCTGGTTGTCTTCAAGAGGGAGCTGGACAGATACCTAAAGACGGTGCCGGATCAGCCGGGCTGTGGTTCGTACGTTGGATTGCTTGCGGTCAGCAGCAATAGCCTCGTTGATCAGCCCCTGATCCACCGGGAGGCGTGGACCGGGCCGCGGGGGCGTTGATCCCCGGAAAGCCCTTCAGGTAGTCCTCCAGGTAGGTAAGTCAAATACAAATAATCTGTATTTCATTATTATTGTACAGGACATACAGTAACCTTGCGCCTCTAATCGTCTGACTACCCTCCATAAAATGAGTATAAAAGCATGATAAAGCTGTAACATTTATCAGGTGGCTGCGTCGTTGTATATTCGACCTGCGTCGAATATACAACGACGCAGCAAGCTTATAACAAACTTTATCTAAGTTCCCACAATGGGTAGTAATTTCATACATAATCTTTGTCTTGATACTAAGCTAATTTTCTCAGCATTCTCCAGAAAATTACACAGGTACTTACGTTAATTTGTTTATAAAGACAAAGCTTTACCCAAATATTTGCAATCTGTTATAAATACTGGCACATCATATTTTCTCAGCAATATACATTCACCTTAAGGTTTGTATATCTCTAGATATATATATACACATTTATCAATCAGTATTTTAAGGATTAATATTTTCTCGATTTTAATGTACCTAAATATGAATTGTAGTTTTAATGATCTACGTGCAGTTGATTGACTTTAAATACCAAGCTAAGAATTAATCAGGACATTTTACCTGACTATTCGTTAGCTAGGCATGTAGATTAACGATGTTTTACTAAGATTATTTAGGTAGAGATACACATTAGTACAATTATCATACCTAGGATAACCCCAAAAAGTCAAAGTAACTTATTTCCATTGGGGTCCTTGTAATATCTTATTATTTATAATCTTATTATTTTGTACAACGTGCAATTATGCTGCTCTTACCTTCTTCCGTAATGGATGAGAGGGACACAGGTGAACCTTGAATCACCGGAGGCATAGTTTCTACGTGTTGCTCCGTTGTCACACGCTTGACTCTGCGTAATAACACCAGCTTGGCGTTATAATATCTTAGTTTTGTGAGTACGTGTTCACTGACAGGTCGCAGGAAACGTTAAGCCTTAATGAATAATGTGGGCGCTGCTAGTCTTGCCTATTTGCGTTACATTTGTTTATAAAACAAAACACGTGGAATAAGATCAAAATAACGATATTACCTGTCACTGTAGAAAAATATTTCTTTGCAACTGAGGATTTACGACTTAGTAAGTACCGAGTGAGAGGTTGAGGCGTGTGTTGTACTATCAAAAGCCACACACTGCTATATTGCCCCCCCTCACGCACCTCACCAGCTGCCACTTCTTATACTCAAACCTTTAAAATACCATTTATGGTGTATACCAAAGTATTGTTAACAATCACTTTGAAACCAAATATAACACATACTTGGTTACCTTAATAATTCAAACTTATTATAACTCGCGCTGTCTCTTTAAATAATGACTACAAAATGTAGGCTTGTGGTTCTGAACATCCACCACCCAGCTAGTTGCCGTTCATTCACTAAAACCGTCCACAGACTCCTTATTATACGGTATTTCTTGCTAAAATATAGAAAGTTTGCGGTGTGCCATTGAAGTTGTTAGTGAAATAAACAAATATTCCATTAAAGAGTAATAACAGTTATAACTGACATGCATTTTAAGCAATAATTTAAGTTTGTTATGAGAGCACTTTGCAATGTTTATGTAAGACCCGGGCCGAGACGAGGCACCTTGCCAATGTTGTCCGTCTGCCTGTACAAGGATGCTGCACATTCCTACAACCCTTTGTTTATCTTCTATGCTTTTGTTCTAATTATCACGCCTTATGACGAGTAAACTAATTCGGCTATTTCTTCACCTTTATGAGACTGATTTTAGTCTTTCTTAGTTCATTGACCTAAATTACTGCGATACCAGATAAAGTTTTATCAATTAATTAGTCATTTTCAATATATGGTATTGTATATTTTGCATAACATACACGAAAATAATTTAATTTTGGAAGTGAACATATTAAATTTAATAATGAACATAATACGAATGTAGTCGGTATTCAGGTTCAACAATATTTTCTGGCCAGAAAGTAGATTGATGATCCCCCCTTCCCTGTGGATACAGTATCGCAGTAGCTACCACACAGTTTTACGTCATTTAAATTAGTTTAATATGTTTATTATGCACCCCATACCCATCCTGTGGGCGGTAGTCAAAAGAGGTACATAATGGGTCAAGGGCCTGGCCGCAGAATTTTGATAGATGAAAAAATTAGTGATAAAAAACTATTTACATGTTTATATCTGGTCACAGTCCCTAATGAGTTATTTATGCAGACATTAATTAGGTAACACACACACACACAAAAGTGGTAATGCTTTATTTACAGTGAGCAAAGTCAGGGTATTTTTCCAGAACGGTTTGTAATGTACCACTGTGGATAAAATACTTCGACATATCTTGAACATTTCTGAGTGTTGCTTTTGAATTAATTAATTTTATCGCATTCCGGTACGTAATGACGCGAAGTGTGACAATAGACCTATAGTGATGATTAATTAACCTTCCAAAGATACTGTCGCCGGAGCCGGGCGATAGTGACATTCAAGAGTCTGCTTATTTTGTTGGATGCACCTTAGACATGTGGCTCCTCCTGCATGATAAGCATGACTACTCGGACGAGTCTTGACTCACCAAGAGGTCTCTTGATATTGGTGAGAGGTTTTTGTTCCAAGGAATTGCACTTGTCTTCGTCATCCTTGGAGTAAACCTAACTGCCTCCCATTTCCCAGACACCGTATTACCTAAGTAGGTTTAGCGCTTTTTCCCCTAATATTAATAATAATAATAATAATAAATAATAATAATAAAAATAAATAATAATAATAATAATAATAAAATAATAATAAGCCTTGATAATCACCAAGGAAACGGGTTCGATTTTTGAGTGGTCCGCGGCTTAGGGGCGTTTCTCCTTGCAACTGTTGTAAATATCTAAGAATAAATAGATACCTGGGTGTCAAGTTGTAAATGGTATGGAGATATCAACAAGCTGTGGTTGAAGATACTACTTACTTTAATAAATTTCCTGAGCTGTGCAGTCTTTATACTCAACCTTGAGTGTTGTGGGTGTTCTGGGTGCCAGTATAACGTAAGCAAGGCTGGGCTTTGATGTGTGCTAATATAGGATAACGGTTCTTAGCCTGTAAATTCAACAGTGTAAAGAAAGTGTGTGTAATTCTAATGAAGTTTAAGAAAAATACATGTCTCTATTTATTTTGGGAACACTTGTCCTGTTTCTTGACAAGCCTTATTTAACATGTTTGTCCCTCTGTACTTGCATAAACAGAAATAAGCATGTTGTTGAAGAGAGGAAACTGAGGATTGCAGTTGTAAGGGGTCATATTAAACTGGCCAAAGTACTTGTATTTCGGTTGCTGTGATGATGATAAAACCAAATGTAAAGTATGTGGCCAGCCCTGTGGTCACTATATTGAACACTTACTGAGGAATATATAGTATAATAAAAGATATTTCAAAATACATTTTCAGTGAAAATAAGATCCCAGATATATTGAGCAAATTTCCTAAATTTGTTTTTAACAGATAAGTGAACTTGTGTATGTCGTGCCGAATAGGTAAAATTGGTCAATTAGCAAGAACTCATTTAAAATTAAGTTATTTCTAAAATTTTCTCATACATTTAAAAATGTTTTTTTTTTTCATTTATGTTAATGTAAAAATTAATAATTTTGTACCAAAAAAAAAATTAGAAAACTTACCCAACCTTATTATAACAAGCGCAATTTAATTTACCCTAATCCAACTAAATATGTATATTTTAGATAAGTTTACAATAATTTAATAATAAACAAACACAGTGAAATATATTTTTTCGTTAGGCTCAGAATTATTTTTGAGAAATTATTACATACACAAATTTTCATTTGTCTTATTCAGCAAGAAAAGTGTTGCTATTTAAGCCAAATTCGCAAGTTTTACCTATTCGGCACGACATATATAAATTCAAATGTACTCCTGTAAACCCTTTTGGGGCCTAGTTACTAGGTCTTTTGTGTATCCATATACTCTTACGCTACCGTCCACAAGATGGATATGGGGTGCATATGTATTACCCGCTTCGGCTGCAAAATCTAAAATCTGCGCGATCCATGACACAGGACACACTTCAGAAAAGCAATAAATTTGGCCATGCAATCTGCCCCAGGCCCAGACTCGGGGAACTCCGTGTTCATCAAGAACTGCAAGAAGCCCCTTTCACGTGCCTTCAACATTCTATGGAGTGGGAGCATGGACACAGGGGTCATCCCAGTCACTAAAAGCAACGGACATAACCCCTCTCTTCCACAAAGGTGGCAGTAAAGCAATTGCCAAGAATTACAGATCTATAGCACTAACGTCCTACATCATAAAAATCTCTGAAAGGGTTATAAGGAGCAAGATCGCCACCCACCTAGATATCCATCCGTTACACTCTCAGTAGTAGTACCAGTAAGGTGGCTTAACTAAATCACAATGCCACAGGGATGATGAAGACCACTCTTACCAGCATCCAAGCACAAGCGATATATGAAACAATACTTCAGAGGAACTTGCGTGGCTTACTTCTCTCTCTCAGCTGGGTTAGAAGCTGGGTTGGCTGACTGGCTTAACCCACGAGAATGGCTGACTGGAAGACGTGTAACGATGCACACAGCATGAAGGAGCAGGTGGATGACAGGAGACAGGCTGGATGGTAGGCTGAGGCAGGCTGACTAGCATTCAGTTCCACAGTCTGGCTTATTGACTGGCTTAATTGCAAAATCTGGGTCAACCCCTCGGAGATTGAAGCAATTAGCACACGAACTAAGCCAGGAAGCTTGAAAAACGGCTGCAACAGGTTTGCGGGCTGGAGTACACAGGGTGGTGTGGTGAGGGTAAGCTGCTAGCTGGAGGTGGCTGAGACTTCACC
This sequence comes from Cherax quadricarinatus, assembly GCF_026875155.1. Lineage (NCBI taxonomy): Eukaryota > Metazoa > Arthropoda > Malacostraca > Decapoda > Parastacidae > Cherax > Cherax quadricarinatus. The sequence goes on along the minus strand of NC_069413.1, from coordinate 67,123,992 downwards.
TCGGGACCTGGGGACCCCACAAACCCCTTCAAAACGTCGAAATACCCTTAAATCCACGCCCAAAAACCGGGTGCCACCATTTGCATGTGGGTTTTTCGATACGGGGGTTTGGGGTAAGAATACCCCTTTTGGCCCTGGTAGTACGAAATAATAATAACGGGAATTTGGGGGCATCCCAAAGGGGCCCGCCCCTCCTCTCTCTGCCCCCTTATTTTTCGACTGACTCTAAAAAGTCCCAAAGGGTTGAGGGGTTTTTGAAATCCTGCTATGGAAAAGCAGCAATATGAATACACCCAATAAATTCACACAACTTTTGGGTTTTTTAGTTCTACGGGTAAAACTGGTTACTAAAAAGGGGGTTTCTAAAAATTTGTACTACTACTAGAAAAACCCCCCCGGGCAACATGCATTTAGAGCGGGCGCCCTGCCTGTCCCAGCTATTTGGCCCACTATGCCCAAGGTCTTAGATGCCCTGGGAACAAACAAAATGCAGTTTAAAGCATACCAGCAGACGGGTTTTTAAAAAAGAGAACAGCCCAAAAGGGAAACACATCAAAAATTTCCACAAATATAAAACGGAAGCCCTAACAATTTATTTTAAAGCAAGCAGACTTAACAAAAAAAAAGGGGGAATTTGAAAAAGACCGGGGAAACCGCCCTCTGAAATCCGGGGCCTAAAAAGAAAAAAAAAAAAAAAAAAAAAAAAAAAAACTCCCCCAAAACAAATATAAATTTAAACCGAAAGAAAGGGGAACCACCCCATCCACCCTACTGAAAATTTTCCCCTTCACTAAAGGATAAAAATTTAGCAAAAAAAAAATCCGAACCTCAAATACACCGGCAAAAGACACCTCACGGAAATTTACCAAAATACTTTATATCATTTTTTACAATTCATCAAGCCACCCCTCATTCTCTTAAAAACAAACAGGAAACCAAAAAAAATTTCCATCATCATGTCCCAAAAAAAAAAAAAAAAAAAAAAAAAAAACCAGCAAAAGTCCTTTCGCCCCAGGGGGCCAACTTTTTTTAAACAAGTCAGTGGAATTTTCAACCCCCCCCACCCATCCTTAAGATAAAAAGGTTACCCCCAAACCTCAAAGGAGCCCCAACTGAAGAAAAATAACTATGGGCCTATATCAAACTTGCCCTTACCCCTCTAAAATTTCTTCAAAAAAATAATATAAAATGGGGTTTATTTCCCACCTAATATCTCATCGAATACTTAACCCCTCCATTGTGGGTTTCTGGGCCCCAAAAAATATACAATGATAAAACCCTATACAAATGCTTGAACTGTTTTATGCACCCTTGAAAAACTAAATATTTTCCCCGGACTTTTCATAACCGAGGAAAAAAATTCGACAAAGTGGATCAAAATATCTTAAAACCTTAAATTAAACATTAGGGGGTTTTGAGGACCAAAAAATTTTATTTTAGCAATAGACATAAATATGTCTACACAGTGTAACTTCAACTACTCACCTGTGCCACAGGAGTCCCCAAAAAGCAGGGGCTCTAGGCCCCCGCGACGCGCGCATGCCTGGGGTGTGTTTTTACTCACCATTTTAAAGGTTGTGGGGTCAAAACCGACTCCTGTGTGTGGTGTGTGGGGGTTTTGTCCCAAGTGACTCACCTATTTTGAATTTTGCGGGGGTCGAGTCCAAGCTCCTGGCCCCCCCCTTTTCACTGGCGCTACTAGGTCACTCCCCCCTGAACCGGGGCTTTTATCATACCTCTGTTTAAAGGGAATGAAAGGGAAACCCTTTCCTCCACTACATCAAAACCCCAAGCCCTTTCCCCCTTTCCCCCTGACAACTCGTGCCCTAAAGGGAAATATTTCCTAACACCCCCCGTTTTTCATTATCTTAAAGCCCCAACTGTGCCCCCTTTTTTGCTGGCCCCCATCTCTGGAACATCCTGCCCTCTGCCCACCTTGTCTATCCTTTTCAGTTTTTTATAGTCTTTATCAAAATCACCCCTAACTCTCCAAATCTTCTAGTGCGCCCAGTTCGTTTTCCCCCTTAACCCCCTCGTAAACTTTCCCCCTTACCCTCCGGGACTAGCCTTGTTCCCAAACCTCTGCAAATTTGTGTGGGGTGTGTTTGTGTTTTGGGGTGTGTGAACCCAACAATTAAAAATTTGCACCAAAAACTTATTGTAACCGGGTGTGGACGGGGAAATTTGCTCATTACTCAAATAATTTTTCTTAAATTTTGTACCAAAATATAAACCTAAGAAAAAAAAATTTTAAACTTACTTACAAAAATTCTTTAAACCTTTGTAACTTGCGGGGTTCCCTTACCTTTGTCCCTTGGGTTCACTAAAAAATCGGGGGCCCCCAGCCCCTTGGACCCTTTAAGTATCACGAAAACGTAAATACCTTTGTAATTTTCCCAAGATTGTGCCCCTATCAAAACCGGGGTTTTCATTACTTTTGTAACTTGCTCACTATAAAAATTTTGGGGGCCCAGACCTGGACCCATTATGTACCTCGTAATTTTTTTGACTACCGCCCGCCCACGGAGGGGGTATGGGGTGATAATAAACATATTTAAAATATTCTAAAAAAAAAACTTTCCAAAACCTTCCCACAAGTGCGAGCGTTGGGATAAAGAGCACAAAATGCGTGTAAAGGAAAACAGGAAAAATTGGTAGATAGATCTATAAAAATTTCCCAATAGAACACAAAAGGGGAATAGTAAATAAAGTCTCGGGCAATCCACAGTGAAAAGCTGTTCCACACGGGACAGTAATTTGGCCCCCCCTTTCCTTTTTCCTTATCCCATAATTTTTCATAGACCGAGGGGTAAGCCACAGCACCTTTTCCCTCCTTTGCGGATGAAACCCAATTTTTCAAGACTGAGAACTCAAAGCGGGGATCAACCCCCAAAACTTTTCATGGGGGCCGGAAAAAAAAAGTACGAAGTTCAATTTAAAAAAATTTCAATTAAAACCCCATATTTAAAACTCGAGGGGAAAATTTTAAAAATTGGGATCAGAGTATAAAACAAATTCCCCAATCACACAATTTAAACGAGAAACTAATGTAAGGGCCTGGGGGTGATAAAGTCAGAAGATCTCATGTTTAAATAACACAAAAAGTAAACTATACCACATCTTTCTAGAAAATGATAGGATGGGGTAATGATAACCTTCAAAACTAGGGGCCTAACCCGCGATGATTTTCTTTAAAACGTTTTTCCCCTTTAGGCGGGGAAAGTGGGTGCAACATCAGCCCCTTTTTACAGGGAGGGGAAATTGCAAACCCGGAAAAAAGTACAAGCACGATAAAAAAAACCCAAATCACCCGGGAAAGGGTTTAACTCCCTTGATTTTTGTACTTCCCCAGAATGCAGGCAAAAAAAATACATATAAAATACCCTTTTTGGGAAAACCCCAGAGGGAAAAGTTTTCCCAAAATTTTCTCACGAAAAAAACACCCCTATGAAAATAAAACCCCGGAAAAGGGGATGCAAAAAATCCTTCCCCCAAAAAAAGAGCAGGGGGACACGATACACAAAAAGAGAACACAAAAGTGTTTAGCGACCCAAGACGTTCAACTGCCTCCTAGCATACATAGGAGGATTAAAAAATAGTCCCCGCCCCTCTTCAAGAAGGTGGGTTTGGGCAGGCACCTAAAATCAGGAACCCGAAACCCGCCGGGCTGTGGGTTTGTACGTCGGGGTTTGCGTGGGGCCACCAGTAAAAGCCGGTTGGGCCAGGCTATGATCCACCACGAGGTCTGGCACAGACCGGGCCCCCGGGGGGATTGATCCCCCAAACCCTCTCCCCGGAAATCCAGGGACAGCTGGAAACTTCCAAAAGGTGCCACAGACGTTTTGAAAAGGGAAGGGTTTGCTGGTTTGGCCCGCTTGTAAAAACTTTGGGTTAATCCCGGGTTGGCTTTAAATTTCATGAAACCCCGGTTTACCCAAGAAAGCTTGCCCGCAAAAGAAAAAGAATCAGGAAGATAAATGGATGTGGAGGCAGTGGGGAAAATTTTGGCTTGGCGGGGGTTTTTTTTTTTCCAGGGGACGGGGGCTTTACCCCACACTTTCCCACGAGAACGTCAAATTTTAAAAAATTATTCCTCGATGAAAATCCAAAAAATTTTTTTAACCAACCTAAACCCTCATCTTGAGGGGGGGATTAGAAGAGTGACGGAAACAAAGACACCCAAAGGAGGGTTTTTTAGTAAAAGGGATTAAAAAAGAAAAGGATGGGGGTCCAGCCTTCCAACCCCATCAAACCCGCCGCCCACTTTTGGAGTAAATGAACTAAAAGTCGGGGGCTTAGTGGTCGTTTTTAAGAAAAAATTCCCCCTGACTATTTGGGGTCCAAGGGATTTTTGTATAATTTGGAAAATTTCCAACACACATAATTTTATTATTTATTTATTTTATAATTTGAACATACATACAGAGGTACAAAAAAATACAGGTAAGAGCAGCGATGCCAAAGCCACTTGTATGCATAGCATTACGGGCAGGCTAAAAATTAACTTAAGATTAACTAACATTAACATACACATACACATTTATATATATATATATATATATATATACTATATATATATATATTATATATATTTATATATATATATATATATTATATACATACATATATATATATATATATATATATATATATATATATATATATATATATATATATATATATATTTTATATATATATTATATATATATATATAATATATTATATATATATATTAATATATATATATATATATATATATATATTTAAAGACATATATTTAAAGGAATCTGGGACACCTAGGTCGCAAAAAATGTCCCCCTTCGATACCTACCACTGTCATAACCACAAGTTGCTCTGGACCTATTAATTTTAAATGAATTATACATCAGGAATTCTGGTAAATATATAAATTTGTGGACTGTATATTAAAAAATGATTATATATAAACACAATTACATAACAGAAGGAAAATATATCTTAATATCACTCACCAATTTGACTGGATATTAAGTTGTATCATACTCAAGAAAAACCTCACTAACTAAATTTATGAAAACACTGGCCAGAATTATACACAAATCTAGAGAGCTTATCTGAGGTTCCTGGAGCTGTCTTGTCCAGTCGTCTGATATCTCAAGTTATGTAGGAATGCATGTCCAACAATTTCGCCTCCTGTTTGAGAGGTGTCAGCCCAATTTCAACCTCTAGAGCACGAAAATTCCTTCCCATCACACCAACGTTGTACACAATTCAAAACCAAGATGGATAGTCTCCTGCGCATGCGCAGAGCCTCCCTGTCGGCTCCTGTCGGCTCCTGGTGGTTAACGCTCTCGCTTCACATGGCGAGGGTCTGGGTTCGATTCCCAGCCAGAGTGGAAACATTGGACGTGTTTCTTTCCACCTGTTGTCTATGTTCCCCATCAGTAAAATGGGTACCTGGGTGTTAGTCGACTGGTGTGGGTCGCATCCTGGGACACTGACCTAATTTGCCCGAAATGCGGAGCATAACAAGGGACTTTCTATATAGTAGTATGTCATTGTTGTTAGCTAGGACTTTATACCTTGTACATGTACTTGTAGTAAATAAAGATATTAAAGTTTATTTACACAGCATAATATTGGGAAATTATTTTCCACACTGCGGCCAGGCGGAGGTCGTTGGTAAACGACTCAAATTGCTGATTTGGCAACGGTGGAGGACCTGGGTACATATAAGATCTGGCATCCACACGGCGACATATTACACAAGATTTAATCACCCTTTTTACACTTTGCCATCCTTGTGGAATCCAGAAAGTTTCCCTAATACAATTTAAGGTATCTTGTACCCCACCATGCATTACATTTTTATGGGCATTTAGCACAATTAAATCTGTTAAATGATGAGTTTTGGGCAGTAAGATAGGGTGTTTAGCATAATCACTCAATTCAGCATTTTGTAACCTACCTCTGCACCTAATTACATTGTTCTCTAAATGCAGCCCCAATTTCTCTATTATGGAACCTTTCACAATTTTTCTTTCCATCATCAATTTAATCTCACTTCCATAGATTTCCTCCTGTACCCTCTTTATCCAATATTCAAGAGGATGTGAAAACTTAAATGAAATATTCATCTTGTTTAGAAATTTAAACACCAACTTAGTTACATTGATTAGTTTGGGTAAAGAAGAATACCTATTTATATCAATGGCTATGGGAGGACAAACTATTGGAGCGGTGGTCACAGTAATTTCAACAGGAGCAATATACGCCTTTTGTACAGGCCAATTAGCTTTATTTACCAACCAGCTCGGTCCTTTAAACCAAGATACAGCATTTACAAATTTAGCATAAGGTAAACCTCGAGACAAGAAATCAGCTGGATTCTCCTCACCAGGTATATGATTAAATGTTAACATATGCTGACCCAAACTATTTACTTCTCTTGCATTGATTAATTTCAGCGACTCTGTTTTGTACATACACAATTTTACTGTTTCCATTACGAATCCATTGTAAGGATACCTCATTATCAGACCAAATTACAGTGTCGCTAATATTTATCTCCTGCAACTTATTTCTTATATAATTAGCTAATTTGACACCTACATAAATGGCTGTTAATTCCAACTGAGGTAAGGTACGTGATTTAATTGGAGACACTTTAGCCTTAGACATAACAAGAGAAATAACACTATTACATTGAAGATAAGCAACTGCTCCATATGCCAATTTTGAAGCATCACAAAAAATGTGGAGTACATTTTTCCCATTTGGACTGGCCACCTGGCGTGGGAGCTCCAACAGTGGAATTTTTTCATAATCACCAATTAATTCATCCCACCTGTTAATGAATTCCTCAGGTAGAATTTCATCCCAAGCACATTTAAGTTTCCATGCTTCCTGTGTTAATAATTTCCCTCTTATAGTAAGGGGTGACACTAAACCTAGTGGATCAAAACATTTGGAAACTTCAGCAAGCATAACTCTCTTAGTTAATTTATTGGGCATACTGTAATTATTAGGTTTTAACATTAACAAATCTCTCTCAGTATCCCAATTTAAACCCAATACATTACTACATTTTTGCACTTCATCTCCAGGGTAATCTTTACTTATTTTGTCCTTCAATTTGGACGAATTACTATTCCATTCTCTCAGAGGCATATTTGCACTTTGCATTATTTTATTAGCCTCTCCATAAATCATTAACAGTTCCTCTTCAGTTGACGTCACACCCAGGAAATTGTCCACATAAAATTGTTTGTTCATTACTTTACTCAATGGACTTCCCGTACATTTAAAGTGTGCATTTATCGTCGCTTGAAGTAGGAACGGACTGGATGTAGCACCAAATAATACGCTCCTAAAGCGAAAGGTTTTCAGAGGGCTAAGTGGGTCAATAGGATTCTCAGGCCATAAGAAGCGGGTACAATCCCAGTCAGCCTCTTGTAAACCCACTCTTAGGAAAGCTTTACTTATGTCAGCCGTAAAGGCATAATTTTTCATCCTGAAATTTAATAAGATATCTCCTAATTTTTCCGTCAACAACGGACCTGTCATCAAACAGTCATTTAAACTAGGTACATTTTTGTTACTCCTGGCACTACAATTAAACACAATTCTCAGAGGAGTAGTCTTAGAATCCTTCTTCACTCCGTGATGTGGCAAATAGTGACCATAAATTTTGGCTTGCTCAGGAGGTACCTCTTCTATAAATTTATTAATTAATTGTTCAGCAATTATATCATTATAGGCAGTTAACAATTCTGGTGTCTTACTCAGTTCGTGGAGCTGAGCCTTTAACTGTCCATATGCCATTCTGTAATTAGTGGGCAATTCTGGATGGTTCAGTCTCCACGGAAGTCGCACCCAGTATTGTCCAGATTCAAATTTTACATCTCTCAGGTATTGATCCTGAGTAAAAGAATCATCTGGACTTTCTTCATTACATTCCCACAATTTATGCACTGGCTCAACACCATCCTCTATGGAAGAATTATACTGGGGTACAACTTCATGAGTAAGACACACAGTTATGGTATTTGTAGTTTCCTCTAGTCATGAATTATTATTATGATGAATCCTACCATACATTACATGGCCTCCTGCAGTCTTCAAAAGGGTGACACCACATTTCTTTACCATACCCTTTACAAAGGAGGCATAATAGTCACTACCTATCAAAATATTTATTGGGCCTACAGAATCATCACTTACACCAGAAGGTGCTAAATTTACATTATGTGAGTCTTTCTGTAGCTTTACTAAGTCCTATTGTAGATATTTTCTCTGGAAGTCTATCTACAATTACTGCATTAACACGTTTTTTCTCATTGCCTAACCTGACAGTTACATAAACAGTGTCATACAATTGAGCCCTTTTATCTGAGAGAAAACCAGATAATTTTAGAGTTGTAGGATCTCCCAACTGTACTTTCATACCATCAAGACATTTACATTTAATGAAAGTACGTTGGGATCCCTGGTCTAATAATGCAGTTACATTTTTTGATTTATACCTTTTATCATCAATTTTTACCTGTAACACAGGTAAGGCTACTTCAGCAAAACCATCATTATTACATTAGCAGCAATTTTTACAATAGCCTCTGTTGTGCCAGGATTGTCAACATTATCATTATTATCAACATTATCTTATAGACCTTTGCACATGACTATATGGTGTCTTCCTTTGTGACATTGATAACAGAAGTTTAATTTGGCATAACAATCCTTTACATTGTGATTACCTAAACACCTGATACATCTGTCAAGTTCCTCCAATCTTTCAACTTTATCATTCCATGAATTGTATGCATTGCAATTCTTAGAAACATGAGTACCCTTGCAGAAGAGACAATCTCTCCTTTCTTTGACTGGTTTCTTATTAACTGGGCTGCTCTTAGGAGGGTACTTATTCTTCTTACCTTGTGGATAATCATTATTTCTGGTTCCTGCTACTTGATATGCACCTATGCAACTCTTTTTAGGAAATTAAATTTGATTATTAACATTGGGATAATTTTTCCCTTTGTGAAACGTGACAGATACCTCAGAGTTATTATGTGTTGCATCTTTAAAATGAGTTAGTTGGCTGGTCTGCAACTGAACAATTAATTCTCGTAGACCTATCTTATTTCCTCCAGACCAAAATAACCCTTGTGATATTTATTCGAGAGTCATTCAAGTGTTTTACAGCTTAATTTATTCTGTACCATGGCACTCAATAACCAGTCTGATTCCTTCAGATTATATTTATTACTTAAAGTTTTGAGAGTGCTCTCCAGTTTAACTCTAAACTGCTGTAAACCTTTGTAAGTGTGATCTGGGGATTTTAAATTAACAATGATATTCACTAGATCCAACCTACTTTGTTCTATATTACCATAAGTGACCTTCAACAAGTCAACTGCTTCCTTGTAAGAGTCATTTTCATTGGGAAAGGCTTGTATGAGTATGTGAGCATCTCCTCTTACTGTCCTTTGAGGTAAAATAATTTAGTTACACAGGCTAGGTCACTCATATCATGCACAGCTGCTTTAAAAATTGACCAAAATTCCTCCCAATTTTCTCCAGGATTAAACACAGGCAAACACAATTCTGGGAGTTTTGGCAGACATATTATTTGTTGGAGCAGACTGACCAACTGCCTGGTTTACACATTTTAATTTATTCAAGGCCTGACTTTTACAAGAAAGAATCTTTTCCTCTAATTCATAATACTGATTAATCATGAGATCTATTTCAGTCTCATCTACACAGTTTGCTAATAAATCTCCTTCATATTTGTTGTAATATAATTTGTATGAATCATATCTATTACCTAAAGCATCTAAATACAATTTTAAATCATCAGTATTCACAATTTCTTGATTCATTAATTCCAAGCACTTATTATATGCCTTGGTTACATGAACTTTTCTAGCCTGTATTGATGCTTTCTTTATATTCCATATGTTTGTCTTCTACATTAATTTCCTCATTTTCAGCCATGATGCAATGTATTAAATTCAACTTAATAACACTGATTATGTACTAAATTATGTACTTTATAAAGGTAAATAGTACAACTTACCTTTAAATAAATTCTAGCTATTTGAGCTTAGCAATTACATGTAAAAAATTGTAATATAAATTTTAAATGTACATTAATACAAACCTTTAGCCAAACTTGGCTTATCAAAATTAATATTATACAAATTAAATCCTTGCCAGAATTTGGCATAGCAAACTTAATATTATACACATTATAATCTTTAGACTCACTTTTCTTATCAATTACACATACACTGATATAAATCTTGGCCAGAATTATCTATCAAATTAATATTATACAAATACATTAATACAAATCCTAGCCACTTTGGCTTTGCAAAATTAATATACACATTAATTAGCTACACTTGGCTTATGAATTACACATACACTTATACACATTAATATAATCTTTAGCCACACTTGACTTATCCAAATTAATATTGTAATAATTATAATCCACTACACAATAAGTAAATTTGTGAACTTAACATCCACCTCCTTCTGTCATTTCACATATAATTATTAAGTAATTAACTAATTAATGACTTCACTAATTACCTCCGGCTCAAGAAGGACCAACGGGCAAATTAAATGTGTAAAATTGCATTTATCTGAATGTAACTAATTATGTACATAACAGTAAATGATAACAAAGATAATTATTATTTATCAATGTTACATACACAAGTAGGAATTTGGGACACCTAGGTCGCAAAAAATGTCCCCCTTCGATACCTACCACTGTCATAACCACAAGTTGCTCTGGACCTATTAATTAAATGAATTATACATCAGGAATTCTGGTAAATATATAAATTTGTGGACTGTATATTAAAAAATGATTATATATAAACACAATTACATAACAGAAGGAAAATATATCTTAATATCACTCACCAATTTGACTGGATATTAAGTTGTATCATACTCAAGAAAAACTTCACTAACTAAATTTATGAAAACACTGGCCAGAATTATACACAAATCTAGAGAGCTTATCTGAGGTTCCTGGAGCTGTCTTGTCCAGTCGCCTGATATCTCAAGTTATGCAGGAATGCATGTCCAACAATTTCGCCTCCTATTTGAGAGGTGTCAGCCCAATTTCAACCTCTAGAGCACGAAAATTTCTTCCCATCACACCAACGTTGTACACAATTCAAAACCAAGATGGATAGTTCCCTCTGCGCATGCGCAGAGCCTCCCTGTTGGCTCCATTCTCTTCTTTTAAAAATACACTTTTAATCAAGTTTATTTACACAGCATAATATTGGGAAATTATTTTCCATATTATATATATATATATATATATATATATATATATATATATATATATATAATATATATATATATATATATATATATATATATATATATATATATATATATATATATATATATATGGAAAATACTGGTGAAATTGCTGACCTAGAAAATGTACAGACAACCTTCACGGCGCGCATAACGGAGATAAAATGCCTCAAGTACTGGGAGCGCTTGAAGTTCCTGAACCTGTACTCCCTGGAACGCAGGCGGGAGAGATACATGATTGTATACACCTGGAAAATTCTAGAGGGACTAGTACCGAACTTGCACACGAAAATCACTCACAGCGAAAGCAAAAGACTCAGCAGACGATGCAACATCCCCCCAATGAAAAGCAGGGGTGTCACTAGCACGTTAAGAGACAATGCAATAAGTGTCAGGGGCCCGAGACTGTTCAACTGCCTCCCAGAATACATAAGGGGGATTACCAATAGACCCCTGGCTGTCTTCAAGCAGGCACTAGACAAGCACCTAAAGTTTGTACCTGACCAGCTGGGCTGTGGCTCGTACGTTGGATTGCGTGCAGCCAGCAGTAACATCCTGGTTGATCAGGCTCTGATCCACCATGAGGCTTGGTCACAGACCGGGCCGCGGGGCGTTGACCCCCGGAACTCTCTCCAGGTAAACTCCAGGTAAAACCACATGAAAGCTACACTAATGTTTTTGTGATTGAATTTACGTCTGAGTGATTTATAGTCTGTCTTTCATTTTTTGTTACAGCAGAGTACCATGAAGAAAAAGAATAATCTATGACATTGTATGAGAGCTATACATAGGGCCCTACGAGCCGCATTAGGTAGACACTATGCCTGTCTGTAGAGGAAGTTTAGCCTGGCATTCGCTGTTTTTACTATACTGTACCCTATCATTTCTCTTGACATGCTTGGATCAAAGGAAATTTCTATATATTTCATTGAAGATACTGAAGTAATGGGTTCCCTATTACACTGGATATTGAAAATATTGACCCATTTCAGTTTACTTTTCGTGCCAAAGAGTGTCTTCTGTTTCCCAGAGGTGCAGCGATAGTTTGTTGCCTACTAACCATTTGCTGCAGGATTCTAGTTCTAATGATAGTTCACTAGCTGTATCTTGTAGGTCTTTACCTGAGACTAGCAGAGCACTGTCGTTAACATGCAAAAGCTTACACTTGAAACTGATGGGCATGTTATTCACATATCGCTTTCTTCCGTATCATCCGAAGTGAACTGAGTACCGAGAGGAGATTTAGTTCAGAATTCAATATTTGTATTCACGGGTTTAGATAATATGTTTAAGAACGCATATGTAGTATGTTATGTAGATTTAGTCTAGGATAACCCACTAAAGTGGACCGAATGATAATGACTCGCAAAATTAAGGTGACATTGCGCAAATACTTAACTGCTTTGTAAGTTGCAGAGAACCGCTTACTGATCGAGTAAAGAACTAAAAATCGAATACATGTATGATGTCCATGACAAAGAGATCTCGGAAAAGGCGACTGTGGACTAACAAATTGACCAGTGTTCCCCGTTAAAAAATATACTTTATATGGAATGTTGCACTGCCATTTTCTTTGAAGGTTTTCAAGTGGTAAACTGTATTATACGTTATTGGCTCTTCTTTGTGTTATTATTATTACGCTAACGGGGAGGGGGAGCTAAACCCGTAGTGATCACAATGAACTAGGAAAAAGAGAGACATTAGTTTGGTGCAAGGAAGTGGAGAATAGATACAATTCCATGGATCAAGAGCCCTTCACAAGCATCGAGGTACCTTCTTTGAGGGGAATGACTGAATCCTTTTCAAGTTTTCATTCAAGATATTTACTGAGGATACGTTTGACCTCACCAGAGGCTTCTTGTCCAGTCTTCAGTCTGGTCCCCTGGTGAGTGAAACGTATCCTCAATAAATATCTTGATAATCGCATACGTGTCTTTCTCACACACTTGTTGGTACTATTCATCAAATTTGTCGTATGGTAAACCAATAAATTCAAACACTAATTTCCTGAGTTTTTACGAAAAGGCATTTCCTGTTTTCTGAGAATTTTACTTAGTGGCATCAGGCTCGAGTTCCTCATTTCAGTGTATATGTATTGAGAGTTCATTTAATAACCTTCCTGTAGTCGATAGGCTTTAAATCCAAATACCCAACCAGCTCCTGGTCCCACCTCTTAACATTCAACTGTCTGATGTAGTGTTTTATAATCACGCAGTAACTATCGTATCTATATTATTTTAATCCACATATGGCATTCTTTTTCATAATCTCATTTCTGTCTGATATTCCTTTTGTTCATTTGGATGTACAGCTTTCATAGGTATAACTTTTTTCTGCATCTACCCATATATTCAGTAATTTCCTTGTTTGTCCTGATGATATTTTCACGTATCCTGCGCCTCGTAGTATCTGCATTTATATTTTATTTATATTAGCTATGTTTCTTAGATGTAGATAAAGGACATCAGGACATCTTTCGGTTACACTTGGTCACTTAATTGAAAGTCCCGGGACCGAAACATATCCAGTAATGATGTCCCAAGTGTATGGCACTAATACCTTCCATCCATATTATCAGTATTAAGTATACCTTCTACCTTTCTTTGGCTTCTTAACTAGTATCAGACTTAAAAGCTTTCTCAAGAAAAGACACGTATAACAAAAGAAGATCTTATATTATAACACTCTTCACCTACAAGATAAAAGATTCTTGGAGGTAGGTAAAGATGATATAAAATACGGACACAGTGTGACTAAAAGAGGCATTAGCAGGATGGATTATTATTATTATTATAATCAAGGGGGAAGCGCTAAACCCGGAGGATTATACAGCGCCTGGGGGGGGGATGTGGAAGGCATTCAGGCTTAATTCGGGGAACTGGAGCACAGATCCAATTCCCTAAATCAAGAGCCCCTCACCAACATCAAGGAACCTTCCTTGAGGGGTAGCAGGATGGAAATTTATTTTTATGCAGATGCCGTTTCGTTTGGGCGCCAAATATTAACGGATCATACAGGCATTATTTCTCTTCTGCAGAGCAGAGGGGGAAAAAAGATGTAGGGAAAAAATGTCTTTTTTTTCACATGTTGTCAGTATAATATAATATTTATATTTAGAGCCTCAGGGGTTCAGCGAGTCTAACGCTGAAGGTAAAACGTTGTGTAGTTTTAAAAATAGGTTAAACAAATACAAGAATGGGTGTGGGTGAGTGTGAGTTGGACCTGACTGGCTTGGGCCAGTAGGTGTGCTGCAGTGATAGCGTGGTGACGTGGACTTGCTATTGTGAAGATGTGCCTAGTGTACTCTCTGTTCTTAGTTACCCGAGATTGTGACGATGGCTTCCCTCGACTATGAACAGATATATCTTCAGCTTAAGGCAGAGTTAATAGAAACAAGAAGAGAAATTTAATGCCTGAAAGGTATGTGCAAGAATTATCCCTAGAACAATGTCGTCGATGATCGGATCAACAACTGGATACTGGAAGATTCAGACACATGGGAATCTTTATTGAAGAAATGTTTCGCAACACAGTGACTTCATCAGTACAGTACAAAGCAGAAAGGTGTAAGGAGAGGAGTATGAGGTAATCAGTCCTCAACCTGGAATCGATGTGTTCAGTCTGTCAGTCTTATAGAAAGTACAGCATAGGTATGTATAATGTTCGCCAAGACCGTAGTCCTGGCACAAATCTCAATCTTGCGATGACCCGTCTCTGGCTCCCGAGGGAGAAAGGTTTCTCCAATGATGCGACGCATGCTGCTCAAGCACTCTTCTGGTCAGTTCAACTGGTGCAAATCATAAGCGACAACACCATATGTACTCCTAACTATGGACACAAGCGAGGAGGAGGATATGTCGTTATCACAGGTAACAGCTTGTCTGGTTCGTTGACTCCATGGTACACAAGTGTGGCCGCAGTCATCTCTGGGTCCTCTTCGGGAGGGAATATCACTCCTAGTTGCCTGCGGAGTGTCTCAGTAACTTCGCACTCCAGAAAATAGTGTGTTAGGGGCCGCTGGACAACGTGCTGACAGTACTGGCACATCTCCTCCTCAGCCTTGTCTACCATCATCTTGGCTGTGGGAAAGCCCAAACGAAGCCGATGGATGGCGGCACACTGCGCTCTGGACCAGCTTCTATCATATGGAGGGGGTTCTCCCTGAGTCGCTGCTCGGTACCACTGTTGAGATGGGGTATCACCTAAGACCTCCCCCATAAGTTTCATGGCTCTGGCAGCCACCAGTTTGGTCTGTCGTAAGCTGATGGGGACAGTAATCCCAACATGTGGATAGTCTGTTGCTGCCTTGGCTGCATCATCTGCCGCCTCATTTCCCCGGATGCCAGCATGGCTGGGGATCCAGTTCAATGTCGATCTGTTACCCTCAGCTTCTAAGGCTGTCATTATGCTCAGGATCGATGTGATGAGGTGAACATTGTCCTGTGGTTGAGGATGGGAGAGGGTATTGATTGCAGAGGTGGAATCAACATGTATGACAGGTCGGAGTCGATGTCGTAGGGCATGTGACAATGCCTGCTGAATCGCCACCAGCTCAGCTTGAAGGATCGTGCAGTGGTCAGGGAGCCCCAGCTTTGTGTGTGACCATTGTGGTACAGTCCAGATGCTGCTCTCTTCCTGTCAGGGTCGACAGAACCATCTGTGAAATACACTGCACATGTGCCTCCCTCTGCCAGTGCCATGCATGGAAACATAAACACATATGCAGTTTAATGTGATCCTTTATTGAGAACGTTTCGCCCACACAGTGGGCTTTTTCAAGTCACAAACAGATCTACCTGGGGTGAAAGGTACGTGAGTATTTATAGTCAGGTTCAGAATGTTGAGGTCAGGTGGAGAATGCTGCATCTGATGATCTACCGGGTGGGGTTATAGAGTCTAAAATCTTGGGTAGCTTGGCAGGGGTATTGGACAAGTTGTGACCAGATCTTCTGCAGTGTTCTATGTTCTTATGTGGGATAGCGAAGAAAAAGTTTCTTGGCAAGTTGGTTCAGCTATGTTATAGAAGCCATTGTTCTGGTTGAAATTGTTGTTAGGTAAGACACATATGCAACAGTTAGGTATCTTTATTATGAAACGTTTCGCCTACACAGTAGGCTTCTTCAGTCAAGTACAGAAAAGTTGATAGAAGCAGAAGATACTTGAAGACGATGTAATCAGTCCATCACCCTTAAAGTGATGGACTGATTACATCGTCTTCAAGTATCTTCTGCTTCTATCAACTTTTCTGTACTTGACTGAAGAAGCCTACTGTGTAGGCGAAACGTTTCATAATAAAGATACCTAACTGTTGCATATGTGTCTTACCTAACAACCTGTCGGTATTTTATACCATTTTAATGTTCAATCTGGTTGAAATTGTTGGTTATAGAGATAAGCGATGATTCCAGGATTCTTCGGTATTGAGTGTTGTCTTCTGTGGCGATAAGTCTTGAGTTTCTGTAGTTAATTAAATGGTTGTGTGAATTGCGATGTTGCACACAGGCATTCCTTGTATCGTCAGTCCTGCTTGCGTATTGGTGTTCTGAAATACGTGTTTGGAGGTCTCTTGATGTTTCGCCCACGTATAGTTTGTTGCAGTCATTACAAGGGATTATGTATACCCCTGCAGAGGATGGAAGCTTGTCCTGTCTACTACTGGTGATGTCCTTGATGGTCGTGGTTGTGGAGGTAGATACTTGGAATGATGTATTGGAAAAGATGTTGGAAACATGTTTGGCAATGGAGTTGGTGGGGAGGACTATGTATCTCTTCTCGGCAGTGTCTTCTCTGGGTGTGTCTGCAGTCTCTGATGAAGTGACGAGGATAGTGGAGTTTAGAAAATACTTGTTCAATTATAGTGCATTCTTCCTCAAGGAACTCACTGCTGCAGATTCTGAGTGCGTGCAGGAAGAAGCCTATAATTACACCACGTTTAGTTTTGGTGTCGTGGTGAGAGTAGAAGTGGAGAAGATCGTTTTGGTTAGTTGGTTTTCGATAGACTTTAAAACGAAGTTCATGGTCAGTTTTGCAGAGAAGAACATCAAGGAAAGAAAGAGTGTTGTCGACTTCTTCAAGTGTGAACTGGATTGAGGGCTCGACCTGGTTGAGCTTGTCTTGGAGAGCTTGAACGTTGAAGCGCCTGGGAGTTATGAGGAGAATGTCGTCAACATAACGGAGCCAGGTGACAGTCGAAGGAATAATGGTGGAGAAACGCTCAGCTTCCAGATGTTCCACGTATAAGTTCGCCAGGACGGCACTGAGTGGCGAGCCCATGGGTAGACCAAAAGTCTATTGAAAGAGGTGATTTTCGAAAGAGAAACACGTAAAGCCGACACAGTTCAACGAGGTCGATGAAATCGCTGGCTGGAATAGGAAGATCAAGTGAATCGTCAATTTTTCTGCGAAGGAGATCGATGGCTTGTGTAGTAGATACTTTGGTGAATAGGGAAGTTACATCAAGGCTGGAAAGTTTCTTGTTCCTGATGTTGATGTTGCGAATGCGATTGAGAAGATCACCCGAGTGTTTGAGATGAGTTTGGAGAGGTGTTTTGCGAGAATTCATAAGAACATAAGAACATAAGAAAGGAGGATCACTGCCCTTACTAGGCAGGTCCTTTACAATTCATCCCACTAACAAAACATTTGCCCAACCCGATTTTCAATGCTACTCAAGAAATAAGCTCTGATGTGCAAGTCCCACTCAAATCCAACCCCTCCCACTCATGTACTTATCCAACCTAAATTTGAAACTACCCAAAGTCCTAGCCTCAATAACCCAACTAGGTAGACTGTTCCACTCATCAACTACCCTATTTCCAAACCAATACTTTCCTATGTCCTTTCTAAATCTAAACTTATCTAATTTAAATCCATTACTGCGGGTTCTCTCTTGGAGAGATATCCTCAAGACCTTATTAATATCCCCTTTATTAATACCTATCTTCCACTTATACACTTCGATCAGGTCTCCCCTCATTCTTCGTCTAACAAGTGAATGTAACTTAAGAATCTTTAATCTTTCTTCATAAGGAAGATTTCTAATGCTGTGTATTAATTTAGTCATCCTACGCTGAATGCTTTCTAACGAATTTATGTCCATTCTGTAATATAGAGACCAGAATTGGGCTGCATAATCTAGGTGAGGCCTTACTAATGATGTATAAAGCTGCAGTATAACCTCTGGACTTCTGTTGCTTACACTTCTTGATATAAATCCCAGTAATCTATTTGCCTTATTACGTACGCTTAGGCATTGCTGTCTTGGTTTAAGGTTGCTGCTCACCATAACCCCTAAGTCCTTTTCGCAATCTGTATGGCTAAGTTCTACGTCATTTAGCTTATAAGTGCTAGGGTTATGGACACTCCCGAGCTTCAGAACTTTGCATTTATCTACATTGAACTGCATCTGCCACTTTTCTGACCAAGAATAGAGTTTGTTTAAATCCTCCTGAAGTTCCCTAATATCTACGTTTGAATCAATTATCCTACCTATCTTTGTGTCATCGGCGAATTTGCTCATATCACTAGTAATTCCCTCATCAAGATCATTGATATATGCTATAAACAACAACGGGCCCAAAACTGATCCCTGTGGAACGCCACTTGTTACAGATCCCCACTCAGATTTAACCCCATTTATGGACACTCTCTGCTTCCTGTCTGTGAGCCATGACTCGATCCACGAGAGCACTTTTCCCCCAATGCCATGAGCTGCCACTTTCTTTAACAGTCTTTGGTGCGGAACTCTATCAAAAGCCTTACTAAAATCTAAGTAAATAATATCAAATTCTTTATTGTGGTCAACAGCTTCAAAAGCTTTACTGAAGAAAGTTAATAAATTAGTTAGACAAGACCGGCCTCTTGTGAATCCATGCTGAGTATCATTAATCAAGCTATGGTTATCAAGATGGCTTCTTATAATTTCAGCTATAATTGACTCTAGTAATTTGCCTACAATTGAGGTCAGGCTTATTGGGCGGTAATTTGATGGTAACGACTTGTCCCCTGTTTTAAAAATAGGAATTACATTAGCCATCTTCCACATATCAGACACTACACCTGTTTGAAGAGATAAATTAAAAATATTACTTAATGGTTCACAGAGTTCCATTTTGCATTCCTTAAGAACCCTTGAAAAAACCTCATTAGGACCCAGAGACTTATTTAGCTTCAGTCGGTCTATCTGCTTCACAACCATTTCACTAACGACTGTGATGTTACATAATTTATCTTCTTCTGGCCCACT
The DNA here is from genome assembly GCF_026875155.1 of Cherax quadricarinatus. Lineage (NCBI taxonomy): Eukaryota > Metazoa > Arthropoda > Malacostraca > Decapoda > Parastacidae > Cherax > Cherax quadricarinatus. The sequence continues at coordinate 67,104,416 of NC_069413.1, read as the reverse complement.
ATAAAAATTAATTACTGGAATATTGTTAGTGTCTTCCTGTGTAAAAACTGAAAGAAAATAATTATTTAAAATCGAGCACATTTCATTCTCTTTGTCAGTAAGATGCCCATAGTTATTTTTAAGGGGACCTATCTTATCTCTAACTTTTGTTCTATATACCTGGAAAAAACTTTTTGGGTTAGTTTTAGAATCTCTAGCAACTTTAATTTCATAGTCCCTTTTAGCTTTTCTTATCCCCTTTTTAATGTCTCTCTTAATGTCAATATACTGATTCATAAGATGACCCTCACCTCTTTTGATACGCCTATAAATTCCTTTCTTATGCCCTAGTAGATATTTCAACCTATTATTCATCCATTTTGGGTCATTTCTATTTGATCTAATTTCTTTATATGGGATAAACGTTCTTTGAGCAGTATGTATAGTGTTCAGAAAACTGTCATATTGACAGCTCTGTTCGTTACCCCAGTCAACAGATGATAAGTGTTCTCTAAACCCATCGTAATCTGCTAAGCGAAAATCTGGGACTGTTACTGAGTTATCCCTACTATCATACTTCCATTCAATGCTAAATGTAATTGATTTGTGGTCGCTAGCACCCAGTTCCTCTGAAATTTCTAAATTATTAACAAGGGATTCATTGTTTGCCATAACTAAGTCAAGCAGGTTATTTCCCCTTGTAGGTTCTGTCACAAACTGCTTCAAAAAACAATCCTGAACTACTTCTAAGAAGTCGTATGATTCTAAATTCCCAGTCAAGAAATTCCAATCAATATGACTAAAGTTAAAGTCTCCTAGAATTACTACATTATCGTGCCTTGTGGCCTTAACAATTTCCTCCCATAGTAGTCTCCCTTGGTCCCTATCTAAGTTTGGGGGATGGTATATCACGCCTAAAATCAGTTTTTCATGCACCTCTGAAAATTCTATCCAAACAGACTCTGTATGTGTTACTTCAGACTTAATACCCGTTTTTATGCAACAGTTCAAGCGATCTCGGACATACAATGCCACCCCACCCCCCTTCCCGATACTTCTATCTACTTGGAACAATTTAAAACCCTGAATGTGACATTCCACAGGCATGTCCCGACTTTTTGAATTAAACCACGTCTCAGTTAAGGCAAATACATCAATGTTACCTGCACTAGCAACTAATCTCAACTCGTCCATCTTATTCCTAGCACTACAGCTATTAGCATAATAAACATTAAAAACTCTCCTTTCTCTTTACCCTTCCTGCTCATTTCTGTTTTTCTACTAAACCTATTACTGTCCTTATCACCTAGTGTCACTGGCTTTTCAATATCTACCTCGTTCTGCTTATTACTAGTTCCCCTAGAACTCATAATATTACTACACTGGGACTTCACTGTTTTCCTGCCAAAACCCATACCACTAACTATTCCTAGCTTAAAGTCCTAACAGCTCCCTCCACTGCAGTTGCCAGTGCTCCCACCCCAGACCTAGATAAGTGAACCCCATCCCTGGCATACATGTCATTTCTGCCATAGAAGAGGTCCCAGTTGTCAATGAATGTTACCGCATTTTCCTTACAGTATTTGTCCAGCCAGCAATTGACACCAATTGCCCTGGACAACCATTCATTTCCAACTCCTCTCCTTAGCAAAATACCACATATGACAGGGTTCCCACCCTTCCTCCTAATTATTTCTATTGCTGACCTATACCTGCTAATCAGGTCTTCACTCCTGCATCTGCCAACATCATTGCCTCCAGCACTGAGACAGATAATAGGATTGCTCCCATTACCTCTCATGATGTCATCCAGATGGCTAACAATATCCTCCATCCCAGCCCCAGGAAAGCAAACCCTTTGTCTCCTACTCCTGTCCATCAAGCAGAACGCCCTATCCATATACCTAACTTGGCTATCCCCAACAACAACAATATTCTTACCTTCCTTGGTGTCGTTCTTCGTGACGTTCCCAGTAGTCGACTCACATTCGTCGGGTAGCACTGAGAATGTATTAGATGTTTCCACAAAAGTTTCCACAGCAGTCTCTTTCTTCTTCATCGTTTCCACCTTTCCATTTGTCTTCTTGATCGTCAACTTCGTTCCTTGCTGTCCAGCCACTGACCAGTTTCCCTTCTTGACCTGAGGACTCAAAACAGGAGGACTATTACGAATCTTCTTGTTTTCCTCAGTCAGTAGCCGAATCTTCATCTTCGCCATCCTCAATTCTTCTTCAAGCTGTTGGTAAAGTTGCTCGATGGAGCGCATCTTGGTTCAGTCCGTAGAGAGCACACTCGATACGTCCTCACTGAGCTAAATACACGTCACCAATGTGAGCTAAGTACACGTCACCATTGTGAGCTAAGTACACGTCACCACTGTGAGCTAAGTACACGTCACCACTGTGAGCTAAGTACACGTCACCACTGTGAGCTAAGTACACGTCACCACTTAAATCCCTGAATATTACACTCAGCAGTCATATCCCGACTCTTTAAATCATACCACGTTTCAGTTAATGCAATATCAAAGTTCCCAGCACATGCTACCAAACGTAGTTCATTAATTTTATTTCTTGCACTTCGACTGTTAGCATAAAATATCATACACAAATAATCCGCACATAAAAGAGAGAAGCTTACGACGACGTTTCGGTCCGACTTGGACCATTGACAAAGTCAATGGTCCAATGAGAGTTGGTGGGGTGCACTGCCTATTCCCGAAGATATAGGCCTCAATGGGATACCAGGCTTGTGAGTTTTGGGTAGGCTGTACATTCTGGCAGGTCTGGGGTTGCTGGGTATGGTGTGCAGAAGTTTCTTCCCTTGTTCTGAGTTCCTCAGAATGCAGCGAGTCCTTTGAAGAAAAGTTTTAGTAAGGTTGTCCACTTGGTTAGTTGTGAGGGGTTTGTAGGTATCTGGGTCATTTAGGTGCCTGTCCAGTGCCTTCTTGAAGACAGCCAGGGGTCTGTTGGTAATCCCCTTGCATATGCTGGTAGGCAGTTGAACAGTCTTGGGCCCCTGACACTTATTGTGTTGTCTCTCAGTGTAGTCGTGGCACCCCTGCTTTTCATTGGGGGAATGTTGCATCTCCTGCCGAGTCTTTTGCTCTCATAGGCAGTGATTTTCGTGTGCAAGTTTGGTACTAGTTCCTCTAGGATTTTCCGGGTGTATATTATCATGTATCTTTCTCGCCTGCACTAAAGGGAATACAGATCAAGGGATGTGATAAATGGCTTTGAAAATCGAAAAGTTGAAGATTGAGACACTTATGCAACACATGGGAATCTTTACTGAAGGACTGAACACATCGACTCCAGGCTGAGGGACTGATTACCTCATACTACTCCTCTCCTTACACCTTTCTGCTTTGTATTGGAATAATGAAGCCACTGTGTGGCGAAACGTTTCTTCAATAAAGATTCCCACGTGTTGCGTAAGTGTCTCAACCTTCAACTTTTCGGTTTTCAAAACCATTTATCACAACTGGATGCTTGTTGGAAGTGAAGGGACGAAGTTGAAACTGAAGGTTCATGACACTGCTGTAAACACCAACAGCTCTCTTTCTTTATCAGACGAATGTGAATCGACGACTCAGGACCTTCCAACGAAGGCCATTCCAACGAGGATCAACATTAATGTCACAGCAAAACCTACAAGTGAAGACATCCTAGCGAAGACCATCCCTACAAATGCCGTCGAGAACGTCACATCGAACACAGCCAATGAAGGTAAGAACATTTGTTCTTACCTTACATTCAGGTTAAGTTTATGGATAGGGATTTTCTTTTTGTTGTTGTAAAGATAAAGGAGGAGGCAGAGGAGTGTGTTTTCCTGGGGCCGGGATGAAGGATATTGTTAGTCATCTGGACAACATGGAAGGTAATGGGAGAAATCCTATCACCTGTTCCAGTGCGGGAAGCAACGATGTTGGCAGAAGTAGAAGTGAGGATTTAGTTAGCAGGTATAGGACAGCAATAGACATTATAAGGAAGAAGGGAGTGCACCCTGTTATATATGGCATTTTGCCTAGAAGGGGTGTAGGAAATAAATGCTTGTCCAGAGCAAATTGGTGTTAATTGTTGGCTGGACACATACCGTAAGGGTAATTCAGTACCATTCATCGACAACTGGGACCACTTCTATGGCAGAAATGACATGTGTACCAGGGATGGGGTTCACTTATAGTGGACAGTTGTGGGTGCTCTAGTTCAGTGCAGGGTTTTGTTAATGCTTTAAACTAGGAATAATTAGAGGTATGGGCTTTGGAAGAGAAAAAAATGTATTATGTAAATATTGATTTAGGTTCTGATGTCATCTGGTCATCAACCAACATTGGATAAGGATGATAGAAAAAATTGTGGAAAAGGAAAACTGAATAGGAAAAAGATGCAAAAATAAGGAACATTTTAATATTTTTTATACTAATAGTTGAAGCGACAGGAATAAAATTAATGATCTACGTTTTGTTGCATGTTCAGGAAACATTGATGTTATTGCAATAATTGAAACATGGTTTAATTTAGCGAGTCGGGACATGATTTGGAGAGTGCCATATTCAGCACAACCACTGGATCGTGGATTAGGACACTGAAATGTAACTACACACAAAAAGTGATGCGGAAACTTGTTATAGCAATGGACGCTGACTTAGATCTTGGAGTAAATAAAGAGGTAGAATTAGGGGGAATATGACTGAGGTGTATAGAATAAATAAAGGAGATGTGGTATAAACACTGGTAATAAATGCCGACAAACTGGTTTAGAAAAACACGTAAGCAAACACTAGGACATATTTATTAGAAAACGTGTCGGTTCTGAGACCTTGATCACTTCTAACATACAAAGGTTAAAAGACAGTATATATAGGCAGAGAGTGAGGTGTGAGTGGCTTTTTTAGTTTAATATCTTTTTTAAACACCCCATACTCATCCTGTGGGCGGTAGTCAAAAGATTACAGAGGTACATAATGGGTCCAGGGTCTGTTCCCCAAAGTTTTGATAGCTGAACAAGTTACAAAGGTAATGAATTCCAGGTAGATCTGGCCACAATCATGGCAAGTTACAAAGGTATTTACAGATTACAGAGTATATAATGGATCCAGGGACTGGGCCCCAAAGTTTTGATAGCTGAACAAGTTACAAAGGTAATGAATTCCAGGTAGATCTGGCCACAATCATGGCAAGTTACAAAGGTATTTACAGATTACAGAGTATATAATGGATCCAGGGACTGGGCCCCAAAGTTTTGATAGCTGAACAAAGTACAAAGGTAATGAAGTCATAAGTTACAAAGGTAATGAATCATGTAAGTAAGTAAATTTTCTTAATTACCTATGTTTATACATTTTTTACAATCATGAACAAATTATAGAGTAATGAGCAATTTACACGACCACACTCGGTCACAACTGTGATGAGTTATCGGTGCAAATATTAATTGTTGGGTCACACAACACACACACAACACACACACCACACACACACACCCCACACCACACACACACACACACACCACACACAAATTGGTGAGTACCTGTAAATATAAAAGAAACACTACCTGTTTATAAAGTCAAGTCTCTTCTCAAAGATCACTTACTCACTCAAAACCAAATAAATACTGAATAACTGAACCTTATAAATTGTATATCCTATATGTTACTCACAATTATATCACATAAATGTTAAACCTAGGACCCAATCTAACTTTATTATTTTTTTAAATACACTACCTAACAGAATACTCCATTCGACTGAATGTACAGCAATGCAAGCAACCATATGACCTGTCTTTGTAATACTCATTTGTGCTTTATAGTTATCTGTTTACAATAATGTTTTATCACTGATTTCATCATTGCTTAGTTAATCTTAAGTTAATTTTAAGCCAGCCCGTAATGCTATGCATATAAGTGGCTTTGGCATGCTGCTCTTACCTGTATTTTTTGTACCTCTGTATGTGTGCTTAAAATTACTAAATAAATAAATAAATAAATACACACACGAGTACACGCACTCACGCATGTATGAGTACACAAGTACACACGCAAACACATACATACACATACATACACATACATACATACATACACACACATACACATACATACATACATGCATACACACACACACACACTGCATCCTCTTGGACTGCAAGAAGGCCTTTGGCACAGTTCCTCACAAGAGATTAGTGCAGAAACTAGAGGATCAGGCACCTGTAATGGGAAGGGCACTGCAATGGATCAGAGAATACCTGACAGGGAGGCAACAACGAGTCATGGTACGTGATGAGGTATCACAGTGGGCGCCTGTGACGAGCGGGGTCCCACAGGGGTCAGTCCTAGGACCAGTACTATTTTTGGTATATGTGAATGACATGATGTAAGGGTTAGACTCAGAAGTGTCCCTGTTCGCAGATGATGTGAAGTTAATGAGGAGAATTAACTCAGATGAGAATCAGGCAAAACTTCAAAGAGACCTGGACAGACTGGACACCTGTCCCAGCAACTGGCTTCTCGAATTTAACCCCGCCAAATGCAAAGTCATGAAGATCGGGGAAGGGCACAAAAGACCGCAGACGGCGCATAGGCTAGCTGGCCAAAAACTGCAAACTTCGCTCAGGTAGAAAGATCTTGAGGTGAGTATAACACAGAGCACGTCTCCGGAAGCACACATCAACCAGATAACTGCTGCAGCATATGGGCGCCTGGCAAACCTGAGAACAGCGTTCCGATACCGTAGTAAGGAATCGTTGAAGACACTGTACACCGTGTACGTCAGGCCCATACTGGGGTATGCAGCACCTGTTTTGAACCCACACTTGTTCAAGCACGGTAAGAAATTAGAGAAAGTGCAAACGTTTGCAACAAGGTTAGTTCCAGAGCTAAGAGGAATATCCTATGAAGAAAGGTTAAGGGAAATCGGCCTGACGACACTGGAGGACAGGAGGGTTAAGGGAGACATGATAACGACATACAAAATATTGCGTGGAATAGACAAGGTGGACAGAGACAGGATGTTCCAAAGAGGGGACACAGAAACAAGGGGTCACAATTGGAAGTTGAAGACCCAGATGAGTCGAAGGGATGTTAGGAAGTATTTCTTCAGTCATAGAGTAGTCATGAAGTGGAATAGCCTAGCAAGTGAGGTAGTGGAGGCAGGAACCATACATAGCTTTAAGATGAGGTATGATAAAGCTCATGAAGCAGGGAGAGAGAGGACCTAGTAGCACTCAGTGAAGAGGCGGGACCAGGAGCTGAGTCTCGACCCCTGCAACCACAGTTAGGTGGGTACAGTTAGGTACAGTTGAAGGGGAAACATATGAAGCAAGAAAACAAGGGGAAAAAAGCAATTGAAAGCATCATGAAAGCAATAGGAGAAGACGACATGACCCAGCTGGAAAATTTTCGGAGAATAGGGGGGTTTGTAAAAAAAAGAACCCGGCCAGTGAAAGTGACCTTCAAGGCAGAAGCGACTCGGACCAGGATCCTGCAGGAGAAAGCATGATTAAGGGACATGCCGGTATACAGGAAGGTGTATCTCGACCGTGACAGAACACAAGAAGAAAGGCAGAAACTGAGAGAGATGGTACAAAGGCGAAAGGAGGAAAGAGAGGGGATGGAGAAGACAGACAGGAGATCCCAGACCCAGGAAGAAGATCAAATACAGCCTCCCTCACAACTTCCTATAGAAGCCTCCCAACCAGGTCAACCCCAGTGAAACCAAACACTCTAAATCAAAACACCCATGCCACATCCAATGCCCCCACCCACTACATTACAAACTCCACCCCCACAGCAACAACCCATAGTTCCTTACCAGGTCTCCCACTTCCCCAACCCCAATATACCTCCCAGACCACAGTCTTAGAAAAGAAGTTGAAGGTGTGGTATACAAATGCAGATGGAATAACAAACAAGTAAGAGGAGTGGCACAAAAGAATCAAGGAGACATCCCCAGACATAATAGCACTCACAGAAACAAAACTCACCAGAATAATAACAGATTCAATCTTTCCATCCGGATATCAAATCCTCAGGAAAGACAGAGGGAGGAGAGGGGGAGGAGGAGTTGCACTGCTCATTAAAAACCAGTGGGATTTCGAGAAAATGGAAGGAATGGATGGCACGGGCGAAAGGGACTACTTAGTAGGAACAATCCAGTCTGAGGGACATAAGGTGATAATTGCAGTAATGTACAATCCACCACAGAACTGCAGGAGGCCAAGAGAAGAATACGATGAGAGCAACAGAGCAATGATCGACACGCTAGCCGAGGTGGCCAGGAGAGCACACATGGGGGGAGCAAAGTTACTAGTTATGGGTGATTTCAATCACAATGAGATTGACTGGGAAAACCTGGAGCCCCATGGGGGTCCCGAAACATGGAGAGCCAAGATGATGGATGTGGTACTGGAAAACCTCATGCATCAACATGTTAGAGACACTACCAGAGAGAGAGGAGAGGATGAACCAGCAAGGCTGGACCTTGTATTCACCTTGAGTAGTTCGGACATCAAGGGTATCATGTATGAAAAGCCCCTGGGAGCTAGTGATCATGTGGTTCTGTGCTTCGACTACATAGTTGAGCTCCAAGTGGAGAGAATAGCAGGAATAGGCTGGGAAAACCAAACTACAAAAGGGGGAACTACTCAGGCATGAGGAACTTCCTTCAAGACATTCAGTGGGAGAGGGAACTGACAGGAAAACTAGTACAAGAAATGATGGACTATGTGGCAACAAAATGCAAGGAGGCAGAGGAGAGGTTTGTTCCCAAGGGAAACAGAAATAATGGGAAGAACATAACGAGTCCTTGGTTCACCCAAAGGTGTAGGGAGGCAAAAACTAGGTGTACTAGAGAATGGAAACGGTACAGAAGACAGAGAACTCAGGAAAATAAAGAAATCAGCCGAAGAGCCAGAAACGAATATGCACAGATAAGAAGGGAGGATCAGAGACAATATGAAAATGACATAGCATCAAGAGTAAAGACTGACCCGAAGCTGTTGTACAGCCACATCAGGAGGAAAACAACAGTCAAGGACCAGGTAATCAGACTGAGGAAGGGTGATGGGGAATTCACAAGAAACGACCAGGAGATATGTCAGGAGCTCAACACAAGATTTAAAGAGGTATTTACAGTGGAAACCAGTAGGACTCCAGGAAATCAGAACAGGGGGGTGCACCAGCAAGTGCTGGGTGAGGTACATATAACCAAGGAGGAGGTGAAGAAGCTGCTATGCGAACTTGACACCTCAAAGGCGGTGGGACCAGACAACATCTCTCCGTGGGTCCTTAAAGAGGGAGCAGAGATATTGTGTGAGCCATTAACAAAGATCTTCAACACATCATTTGAAACTGGGCAACTCCCTGAGGTATGGAAAATGGCAAATGTAGTCCCAATTTTTAAAAAGGGAGACAGACATGAGGCACTAAACTACAGACCTGTATCACTAACGTGTATAGTATGCAAGGTCATGGAGAAGATCATCAGGAGGAGAGTGGTGGGGCACCTGGAAAGAAACAAGTGTATAATTGACAACCAGCACGGTTTCAGGGAAGGAAAATCCTGTGTCACAAACCTACTAGAGTTTTATGACAAGGTGACAGAAGTAAGACAAGAGAGAGAGGGGTGGATCGACTGCATATTTTTGGACTGCAAGAAGGCCTTCGACACAGTTCCTCACAAGAGGTTACTGCAAAAGCTAGAGGATCAGGCACACATAGCAGGAAAGGCACTGCAATGGATCAGAGAATACCTGACAGGGAGGCAACAACGAGTCATGGTACTCGACGAGGTGTCAGAGTGGGCGCCTGTGACAAGCAGGGTTCCACAGGGGTCAGTCCTAGGACCTGTGCTGTTCTTGGTATATGTGAACGACATAACGAAAGGGATAGACTCAGAAGTGTCCTTGTTTGCAGATGATGCGAAGTTAATGAGAAGAATCAAATCGGATGAGGATCAGGCAGGACTACAAAGAGACCTGGACAGGCTACAAGCCTGGTCCAGCAACTGGCTCCTTGAATTTAACCCTGCCAAATGCAAAGTCATGAAGATTGGGGAAGGGCAAAGAAGACCGCAGACACAATATAGTTTAGATGGCCAAAGACTGCAAACCTCACTCAAGGAAAAAGATCTGGGGGTGAGTATAACACCGAGCATATCTCTTGAGGCGCACATCAATCACATAACTGCTACAGCATACGGGCGCCTGGCAAACCTACGGATAGCGTTCCGATACCTCAGTAAGGATTCGTTTAAGACTCTGTATACCATTTACGTCAGGCCCATACTGGAGTATACAGCACCAGTTTGGAATCCACACCTAGTCAAGCACGTCAAGAAATTAGAGAAAGTGCAAAGGTTTGCAACAAGACTAGTCCCAGAGCTACGGGGATTGTCCTACGAAGAAAGGTTGAGGGAAATCGGCCTGACGACACTGGAGGACAGGAGGGTCAGGGGAGACATGATAACGACATATAAAATACTGCACGGAATAGACAAGGTGGACAAAGACGGGATGTTCCAGAGAAGGGACACAGACACAAGAGGTCACAATTGGAAGTTGAAGACTCAGATGAATCAAAGGGATGTTAGGAAGTATTTCTTCAGTCATAGAGTAGTCAGGCAGTGGAATAGCCTAGAAAGTGACGTAGTGGAGGCGGGAACCATACATAGTTTTAAGGCGAGGTATGATAGAGCTCATGGGGCAGGGAGAGAGAGGACCTAGTAGCAATCAGCGAAGAGGCGGGGCCAGGAGCTGTGAATCGACCCCTGCAACCACAAATAGGTGAGTACAAATAGGTGAGTACACACACACACACACACACACATCCTGGGGGACAAGATTGAGGACCACAATGGAAATAAGTTAGACAGTCCTCGATGACGCACTGACTTTCTTGGGTTATCCTGGATGGCTAACCCTCTGGGGTTAAAAATCCGAACGAAATCTTATCTCTTATCTTATCTTGTCTCGGAGGCCAGAAGCTGAGTATCGATCCCTGCAACCACAATTAGGTGAGTAGACACAGGATGAGCTCGTGGTTCACCCAAAGGTGCAGGGAGGCCAAAACCAAGTGTGCTAGGAAATAGAAGAAGTATAGAAGGCAAAGGACCCAGGAGAATGAGGAGAGCAGTCGTAGAGCCAGAAATGAATATGCACAGGTAAGAAGGGAGGCCCAACGACAATACGAAAATGACATAGCAGAGAGTCAAATCTGACCCGAAGCTGTTGTACAGCCACAGCAGGAGGAAAACAACAGTCAAGGACCAGGTAATCAGGCTAAGGAAAGAAGGAGGAGAGATCACAAGAAACGACCGAAAAGTATGTGAGGAACTCAACATGAGATTCAAAGTAGTGTTCACAGAGGAGACAGAAGGGATTCCAGAAAGACGGAGAGGTGGGGCACACTACCAAGTGTTGGACACAATACATACAACCGAGGAAGAAGTGAAGAGGCTGCTGAGCGAGCTAGACACCTGAAAGGCGATGGGGCCGGATAACATCTCTCCATGTATCCTGAGAGAGGGAGCAGAGGCACTATGTGTACCCCTAACAACAACATTCAACACATCTATCGAAACAGGGAGATTACCTGAGGTTTGGAAGAGAGAAAATGTAGTCCCAATTTTTAAAAAAGGAGACAGACAAGAAGCATAGACCAGTGTCACTGACATGTATAGTATGCAAAGTCCTGGAGAAGATTATCAGTAGAAGAGTGGTGGAATGCCTAGAAAGAAATGGGCTTAACAACAACAACCAACACGGCTTCAGGGACGGGAAATCCTGTGTCACAAACCTACTGGAGTTCTACGACAGGGTGACAGCAGTAAGACAAGAGAGAGAGAGGGAGAGTGGATAGATTGCATTTTCTTGGACTGTAAGAAGGCGTTTGACACAGTTCCATACAAGAGATTAGTGCGAAAACTGGAGGACCAAGCAGGGATAACAGGGAAGGCACTACAATGGATCAGGGAATACCTGTCAGGAAGACAGCTGCGATTCATTGTACGAGGCGAGGTGTCAGAGTGGGCGCCTGTGACGAGTGGGGTTCCACAGGGGTCAGTCCTAGGACCGATGCTATTTCTGGTATTTGTGAACGACATGACGGAAGGAATAGACTCCGAAGTGTCCCTGTTTGCATATGATGTGAAGTTGATGAGGAGAATTCAGTCGGACGAGGACCAGTCAGAACTACAAAGGGATCTGGACAGGCTGCAGGCCTGGTCCAGCAACTGGCTCCTGGAGTTCAACCCCACCAAGTGCAAAGTCATGAAGATTGCGGAAGGGCAAAGAAGACCGCAGATGGAGTACAGTCTAGGGAACCAGAGACTACAAACCTCACTCAAGGAAAAAGATCTTGGGGTGAGCATAACACCAGGCACATCTGAAGTGCACATCAACCAAATAACTGCTGCAGCAAATGGGAGCCTAGCAAACCTAAGAACAACTTCCGCCATCTTAATAAGGAGAATCCGATGGTGTGAATGATTATATCATCAGCAAAACTAATCATATAATGATGGGGCTGGCTAGGCATGGCATGAAATATGGCATTAATTAGAATATTGAATAGGGTGGGACTGAGCACACCTTCCTGTGGGGTTCCTAATTGGTTCCTAATTCAAAATCTTTAGTCACACTTCTATACCCCTGGAACAACACACAAGACATTCTGTTGGACAGGTGGCCTTTAATCCAGCGGAGAAGCCATCCTCCAGCATCCATTCTGGCAAGTTCACTAATGACTACATGTCGGTTGGTTACATTAAAAGCAGATTTAAGGTCAAGGAAGGTAGTGTACGAGGTGTCAGTGTGCAGGGTGCAATGATACACGCTCCTTCCATGCATGAAACCGTACATGGAATTCGCCGATGACACAAAGATAGGTAGGGTAATTGATTCAAACGTAGATATCAGGGAACTTCAGGAGGATTTAGACCAGTGGTTCCCAAACTTTTTCAGCTTGTTACCCAATTTAACATGCCACATAAAGCATGTTACCCCTTTCACAAAATGTTGTTATTATTGATATATATGGCTAAACGTGAACGTATACAGCCTCGCATACTCTGCTAATCCTAGCAAAACCATTGAAAACGTAAGAACCACACATACATTATATATAAAATTAATAATAGCTACAAATTCACAGTAACAGTGGGTAAATACTAACTATATACTGCACAGGGCAGTACACATACATACCAGCTTATGCCCTACCTCGGCTGATGCCACAGAAAAACCCTGACAGTGTGAAATAGAGGCAGCCTCAGGAAGTGAGTGACCGTACTGGACAGGTCGATCTGGGCTACTGAGTGACTTTTGTCCTGAAGCATACTTGTCAAAATACTTTGGGTTTCCACACACTTAGCTATATATTTCTTCTTTCTAATACTGTATATTAGTTTTTGATGTTTATTGTTATTTGGTTTAATTTTATTACTTATAATGGGTTTACTTTACAACTTAAATACTAAGACAAGTTAACAATAATCCCCCATACCGGGTACCGCATTGTTTTCTTATTTTCAGAATTCATAACTTTTTTTCTGTCACCCCTCCATTACCCCCCAAAATGTTAAATTACCCCCGGGGGGTAATTTACCCCCATTTTTGGGAACCACTGATTTAGAAACTCAATACCTGGCCAGCAAAGTGGCAGATGCAGTTCAATGTAGATAAATGCAAGGTTCTAAAGCTCGGAGTGTCCATAACTCTAGCACTTATAAGTTAAATAATGTTGATAAATTAGACAAAATGTGCAACTCTTGGGTATCTTTATTGGGGAAACGTTTCGCCACACAGTGGCTTCACAGTCCATACAAAGGAGAATCTTGAAGAACAGGAGTAAATGAGGTAATCAGTCCCTCAACCTTGAGTCGATGTGGTCAGTCCATCATCTGAATAGAATACCCACATCGACTCAAGGTTGAGGGACTGATTACCTCATTCTACTCCTGTTCTTCAAGATTCTCCTTTGTATGGACGATGAAGCCACTGTGTGGCGAAACTTTCCTCAATAAAGATCCCCAAGAGTTGCACATGTGTCTAATTTATCAACATGTCGGTTCTCTGAACCATTCGTCACAAAGTTAAAATAGTAAACTTAGCCATACAGATTGTGAAAAGGATTTGGGGGGTTATGGTGAGCATAACCTTAAACCAAGACAGCAATCCCTAAGCGTACGAAAATAGGCAAAATAGATATTGGGATTTATATCAAGAAGTGTAAGCAACAGAAGCCAGGTCATACTGCAGCTTTAACATGTAAAGTAAAAGGACACAAGTGAAAACTAATGTGACATTATTGTGGCAACGTTTCGCTCTCCAGGAGCTTATCAAGCCATTACAAACAATACATGGACACAGGGGGTATATAAAGGCTCAGAGTGAGGTGTAATACTAGTGAGGTACCTTTTTCGATGTTCACTAGGGGGTATAGTAGAAAGTAGTAGTAGTAGTAGTTAGTGGTGGTAGTGACAAAAGTAATACAAATGGGTAGAGAATTATTCGTAAAATGAGTAAAAGGATATAAAAGCTATTACTTAGGTAACATAAAAATAGGTTGGACATATAGACTGGAATGAGGCAGCTTGTTTCAGTGTTCACTCTCTGTGCTTTGTGTAGTAAACAGAGAGACTATGTGATGGCAGGGGTTTTCTGTTTTCAGGAGGATTCTTGCTAAGACTTCGGAGATGGTGAAGCTGCCGCTGTTTCGAAAAACAATTAAACAAAACAACGGCAGCTTCACCATCCCGAAGTCTTAGCAAGAATCCTCCTGAAAACAGTAAACCCTGCCATCACATAGTCTCTCCTGTTATACACACAAAGCACAGAGAGTGAACACTGAAACAAGCTGCCCCCATTCCAGTCTATATGTCCAACCAATTTTTTGTTACCTAAGTAATAAGCTTTTATATCCTTTTTCTCATGTACGAATTAATTGCTCTACCATATTGTATTACTTTTGTCACTACCACTACTACTACTACTACTACTACTACTACTACCACTAGTGAACATCGAAATGGTACCTCACTAGTATTACACCTCACTCTGAGCCTTTATATACCCTCTGTGTCCATGTATTGTTTGTAATGGCTTGATAAAGCTCCTGGAGAGCGAAACGTTGCCACAATAAATGCCACATTAGTTGCACTTGTGTCCTTTTACTTTACATATTGTCGGTAATTCTACCAACTTTATTACAAGCTTTATACATCATTAGTAAGGTCTCACCTAGATTATGCAGCTCAGTTCTGATAGCAACACGCATGTCTGCCTGTGCATTCAAACGATTTCTATATTTTGTCTTAATTGACAAAAGAGTACTAAATCCTGATTCACATAAGTAAGTTGTCGCAAATGGAATGAGCACAGTTAGTGCAGTTTCACAAAGTCTTGGAAATAGAACCACAGCCGAGCACCAATACTCTTCCAAAGTTTTACTCTCAAACTGCATTTCAAGAGCACGATTTGAACGCTGATCTATAAGATCTTTTTTCAGCTCTCCATCATTTGACATTTTATCCAAATTGAAGGAGTAAGGATTCATAATCCTTCTTCAGATGATTCCAGCTTCCCTACATCAAAATATCTATCAAATGACGCCGAAAAGCACTTCCAATGAGTCACAATTTCTCCACAAACATTAGGAATCAAACTTGAAGATTCATTACCATCAGCTTTTTTTTCAAGTGATGGAAAAATTTTAAAGATTCCTCTTTTCACTCCCTTGACACCACAGATATAACTTATCTTTGAATGCATTAGCTTTTTATAGCAATTCAGCATGTTTATATTTTTACCTTGAAATGATAAACTCAGATCATTCAAAACGAGTAAATATGTCACTCAAATACGCTAAGATTTTGATTGAAATTCTTGCAAATTCCACTCTTCGAGCAATCACAGCGACGTTCCTTCAGAAATACTTTGATTTCTTCTCGCAGTTCGAAGAAGCGAGTTAAAACTCTCCCACGGGAGAGCCATCGGACTTTTGTGTGGAAAAGTAAAATTGTATGTTCCCTTCCAAGATCTTCACAAAGTGACTTAAAAAGGCGGTGATTTTGAGCACGACCCCTAATCCAATTGATGATCTTTACTGAAGTATCAAGGACTTTCTTCAATTTGGAGGCAAGGTTTTTGATGCCAAAGCATGACGATGAAGGAAACAGTGAGTACCTTGCAAGTATGGAATCTCCTGTTTCATCAGTGCAAAATTTACTGACGTTCTTCAATAAAACATTTGAGGCAGTAGACTCTACTGCCTCAAATGTTTTATTGAAGAACGTCAGTAAATTGTCAGACAGTAATGACCCCTCGTAACCCAGCGA